>CM038714.1:11461777-11509277 GCA_021613375.1 Megaleporinus macrocephalus | reverse complement strand
TTACATTTTACAATGTGTAGAAGTTTCCTTTGGTCTGTTGCAGCCACAGGGGGTTCTGATTTGCCTTTCTAGTAATCCTATCTTCCTGTTAACTGCTATATCTTAATTATATTATGAACTGAAAATTTCTAACAATGACTATGAACAAGCTACAGCCATAACAAGCTAATTAAGCTCTGAGACCATGGTGAACTTTACCTGAGAACTCAAATCTGTCCATCTTCTATTCACTTAAATGTACACAGCAATTTTGAACCAAGGGTGCCCAAGCCTTTGAATGCCACTGTATATTTCACCTTTTTTCACCTCATTCAGACTCTCATAAAGTTGCCGCCAGTTTTCAATTTCTAACAACTGACTGAACCAGACCACCACTCACACATTGCCTTGCTTATTTTCCTAATGGTTGACTTATATTTCCAAATAGCTCATTCTTTGTGAAATTGGTCCCACTTATTGAAAAAATCAAGCCCAATTGGTTGGTTAAGCTGTCACTTTCCTAGATATGTTTATGCATTAGGCCTTCTGACCAGCTCCTGGAGTCCTAACCAGTGGCTCACTTGACTGTATCTTCTTTGATACCACTAAGAAACCAAATCTTTTGGTGGTTCAAGAATTTAACTCTTTTATTTCCAACCAAATTGTAACAACGTTATATACAAATGTAATATATTATTTTACAGATATAATTAGACCTTATGCTCTGAATGCTCTGAGGTTTCCTCTTTGCTGTACACCGTGAACAGCTACTATATGGGTTTTTTGGGCGACCTTGTTCATGTCATTCATGTGAATTAGAGGTACATCATGTAGACCATCTGTTTTTAGAGGAAAAATAAAGAGTTTTGGAAGTGTAAGAAGGGTAGATAAACATGAATCATGAATTAAGACAACACTACAGTAGAGAATAGCGGTCAGTAATAGGATCATTACTTTCGGAGTCTGGGACTAATCCTGCACTGGCCCAGTACCCTGCTGAGAGAGAGAGAGAGAGAGAGTTACTGAGTAACCCAGCTCACTGGCTATCATCAGCATTCTCACTCCAACCACTGACCTCAGAGTGCCCTGCTTCTAGCCTTTCTCACTCTCCCTGTCTTGTTGTCTCACACACACGACACTACTCCAGTATTATATCCAGAGTGAAGAAAAAGAAGCTTCTTTTTTCATTCTTTCAGCCGCAAAAACTGGAATCCTTCCAGCATGTCTGGTGTCCCTACACTCTTAAATAAAGAGGATATTATAGAAGAACCACCTTTGGTTCCCTGAAGAGTCTTTCACTGGATGGTTCTTTAAGAGCTTCGGTTGAGAGGTTCTTTAACCAACCAAAAGTGGCTCTCCTGTGGCATTGCTTAAAAATGTTGCCGCATTTATTTTAAAGAGTTTAAGCTGTCTGGAGCTATTTACAATTCTACTGCCCACTTTGACATTGAAATAGTTTTGACATTGCAGCTTGGTTTAGACAAGTTCATTAATTAAACCATTAAAAAAATATAAAAATGTTTGGCTGTCGGAAATAAAACATTCCTAACCTGCTAGACTACTCTTATTTCCTGACTGCCATCAAACTTTGCGTTCAATTCAGCAAATGTAAGAATGTGCAGCTTTAGGAATATCAATTATTTTTTTTAACTATTTTATCCCACTTTAAGAGGAAAATAAGGGTGTCAGCAAGAAAATAAAACAGCTCTTCAGCTCCCCAGTGGCCTTAATTGGTCAGTCATGTCAGTAAAACCACAAATTTAAGGTTGCAACCCCAATTGTGGACGCAAAGCAGATTATGTCCAGAGGTTTTGTGGGTGTCTGTGGATGCTGTGGTGGGCCGAAGGGGGGAGAAGGTGACAGGGTTGAGGGGTTAGGCCCCAAAATGAACAGCTGAGTTATCTTATTTAGTCTGTATAAAAGCTGCCCAACTGTCATAACAAAGGGGGCTGGACAGCAGGCCCCTTTGGCAGACAATGGGGAGTCAATGGCTCCAAAGAGCATCCTGAATGCAGCGATTCAGTGAAAAGGGGCGCCGCTTGAATGGGACGGAGGGATGCCCATAACAATGCTCAGATCCTAACTTAATTGGGGGCATCAATCAGATGCTTCACACACTCACAGTCCCACTGGCCACTTGGTGGGAATTCAGTTAAATGGGAATTCAGGGCCTATTCCAGTCTAAGTAGGACGGATTTGGACTAGACAATGACTAGCGCATTTTTTGGTATTAACCCTGTCTTACCGAACGTCTCGTCAGCGACACATTCAAAGGCTTTGTTTTTTGTCCCCCTAAAATCTGCCCACAGATTAGTTGGACTGCTTGTTGGCCATAGTACAATGGATCAGTATGTGGAGTTGGAGCTCTTTGTGTGATACTATGTTTCTTATCTCTGTGTTAAAGATGGGCTCCATGATGCCTATATTACTGGATGCACTACAGCGAGTGTACATTCACATTCATAACATTCAGATTGCTGTAGGCTGATTAATGATTTGTAACAATACAAGTTGATTTAAGAGTATGTTTATTAGCAATAATAATAATAATAATAATAATAATAATAATAATAATAATAATAATAATAATAATAATAATAATACAACAATCAAAACAAAATAAAACTGGAGCTTTATTACATCAGGTTCTGTAAGTATATCATAGGAGTATTATTAGTTAGACTTAACTGCATTGCATAAAGATCACCCCTACAGTAGCACCACTTTACATCAAATCACTCTAAACAGCTCTGTTTACTTCTCAGCGATTAAACTACGCAGAACATTCGAAAAATCAAAAAAGCCATTTGATTTGCTAAGAACGATAAAGTAATTCTGCTTGCATCTCAACTTGCAACCAAACTGAATTACCATTAAACAACTCAGATTATTTTAGTTTCAGTTGTTTCAATCCTATTTCATGAAAGCCTGGCTTTAGAATAGAGTTCGGCGCTTGTAATAATTAGTGAGCCCGGTTTAACTTAAGCTAGATCCAAGCCTCATGCTGTGCTTTGTCTCAGGAACTGGTTTTTGCGGCCAGCGGACAGATGTCAGACTGTGGGCTAACCTGAGTTTCTTACTCTGCGTTTGGAAGAAGAATAGAGCAGCTTTCCTCAGTAAGGCAGGCCTAACAGGATTTGGCTTGAGTCATGACCCTGGTCTTTGTTGCATTGTCTGCACATCTTTCAAAATGCGGCGAATTCAGATTTACGCAAATCCACAACAAATCTGCTTTTGTTTTATATTCGAATGGCAGGGGTTTATACGGCAAACTTTCCCACACATGTACCTGCTGCAAGAGAAATGAGTCATACAATTACATACTGATGTGAATATTCACGTTTTCATATATACACTGACGTATTTTAAATAGCCGAAAACAGTTTTGCTGTTTGGCAATTGATTGTTTTAGTTTGTGTTTTTTTTTTTTTTTTTTGGTTGGGAGCATCACTGAAATGTGTAACCGGGACAATAATAGAAACGCTGGTGAAGCGTGATGTCAACAAAAGCACTAGCACAGGTTGCCTCACACATTCCCAAATTAATGATTAAGAAGAGGTCCGAGCCCATGCTGTTTTTATCCAGTTGTTTCAGAAAAAAACTAGGAGCCATCAGTTATACTCCCATACATCCTAGGCATGCCTCCCCTTTTGCCCTGAGAGTCAATGCAGTCTTGGTATGCGAGTTGGTGAGAGTTGACTTATTAACACAGTCTTAAGATCTGTTCTGGCTTAGAACTCATTTTGTGATCAATATTGTTTCCACCATAAATTTAAGATTAAATAATTAATCCTTTAGATTAGACTAAACATAGTTAAACTTGGTTAACATGGTTTAAAGGGCAACATAGTATTGATATGTTAGTTTTGTATAATAGTAATACTAAAACCATCCAGGTTTGAAAAAAAAAATGAAATAGAATAAAATATTCCTAGAAAAACCACAAAACTATCCAAGAATGGTGTGGGCGTTGTCTTGTGAACATGCATGACTGACAGCCCTCCATCACAGACCTGCCCTCTATCATTGACTTTTCCTCCATCACTGACTCTTCCTCTATCACTAAATCGCCCTCCATTACTGACTCGCCTGATGTCAATGACTCACTCTTCATTGCTGACTTGAATGGAAAGTCCAGGAAAATAGCCCACAATCCAAAAAAGGTTTTACATATTTCATAAAAGAAAAAAAACAGAGTTTTGTTCCTCTTAATTTACACCTTTAAATGTAAATGTCTAAAAATACATAAACAGTAGCAGGTTACCTTCACAAATCATGCACAAACGTTTTAGCTTTGCATTGCAGAGGCAACGCAAACAGCTTTTATCAAGTCACACATCTTTTATCAAGTCACTCAGGAAAACTGAGGTAGTTTTGATATTTGTACTTCGCAACTGAATTTAACACCAACTGCAGGGAAAATCAGAATCATACAACCTCACACGTACAAGTCAGCCGATGAGTAATTTGTGGATCAACTCAGTTCTAGCACCAGATAACTCAAGCACCCAGTGGTGATACAATGATAGGTTTTCCAGCAGATTTTAAACAATAGTGAAAAATACAGATCATGGTGAAAACTTGGCTACTCAAGTTGTGACCACAAGCTATGTTCTTCATCTGAGAGAAGAGGTAGAGCTCCAGTCTTCATGTTAGCCCTGTGACTGATTACTAAATGCTTTCGGAAGTTTTACCCACTATTAGTACCACCTAGTTTGCATGGACATGAGAGAAATATGGTGAAATACATCAGACATTGATCAGAATTTGGGAAGGTATTCATAAGACTTTGAACAGGAATATTGTGGCCCAGAGAACTTAACATGATTGAACTCGTTTGTTCCTTAAATATTCCATTAAACTTTTTTTTTTTTTCCTGATAACAAGAAGATAGCAGACCCCTATTGGCCCAATCACATACAGCCCACTAACGTCAAAGCTGGAGGTCCATTAAACTAAACTAAACTCAACTACAACAGTCTTAACTTGGTGAAGGATTACCCAATCAAAGTGCTGATAATTGCACCATGTGATCACATCAAACAATATCACAGCAACTGATGGATGACTTGCTGTTGTTGAGTCGATGTGTACAATAACAGAATGGTGTCTGGAAATGAGGTGCTGGGTGACAGTAAGCATGTCAACAGCTCAAATGGTGGCGAAAACTAATTTATAACCAGTTAAATTAAAAATTTTGTACATGTTCTGGCTGAAAAAGAGGAAAGTAATCTGAGTACGCTGTATGCATGACCACTTGAGTAATCAGATAATTCGATTTTTCAGATTTTTCTCTGAGAACACCACCCCACCTTTCCAAGTTCCCGCTGAGGGAGCGTTTTCTTTTATTATTCCTAATCAGAAGGTGGAAATTCCAAGTTCCAAACTTTTGTGAACCACAGTATAAAAAATAACACATTTTGCAAGGTTTGATAAATACTAGCTGCTAATCTAGATAACTGGTGGAATTGCGTTGCACGCTCTTTTGATTATCTTTAAATTGCTTCATGTAACTCTCCTGTTGCGCAGAGACTATGTTTCGCGTGATTTACGACCTGCAACTATTCTTCGCTCCTTTACAACTTAATAATAAATCATTTTGTATTGTTTTCCATGCAGTTACTGGGTCATAAACTCTGGCATGAGGACATTTAAAGGAGCTTAAGAGGTTAAAATGTCCCGAAGTGTATGCGTGTGTTTGTGTGTCATAAAAATCGCATATACACAGGCCTACTTGGAAATGTGACATTGTAAAGAGAGTTCCGGTTACTTCCACAAGGCCGGCCTGAGCCCTCTGAAGCAGAGGAACATCCATTAATTACGCTGCGAGCTTACAGCGATCAGAGAGGCAACAGGTGCTGCTCGTCTGGGTCTGAGAGAGCAGCATGCCCTCACTGAACGCCCCCCCCACCCCTACTGTTACCTCCTCCAAATACCCCCCTCCCCCAGTAAGCCAAAGGATTCTGAATTAGATTTCTCTGAGATTGCATCCAGCTGTGGATCGCACCTCATCATTTCTGACCTCCTCTTTATCTCTTTATTTAGGAGACCGCATCAGTACAGTAGCTTTCCAGGAATGCAGAGGGAGTCGGGTTTTATTGTGGAAATAGCAGCGGGCTATTTGTGGGGTGTGAGAAAAGCTTCGTATGTGAAAAAAACAGTGAAAAGTATTGAAGGCCAAGTGATTGATTAATGCATTAAGGACCACCTCTTGTGCTCCGGGAGGGAAGAACTACATAGACAGATGGATGAAATCATTCAGTTTTTTTTTCAGTTCCCCCTCTGTGGCTTGAAATTATAGAAAGAAACCAAATAGGTTAAGTGGAGGAAGAAGAAGCGTTCCTATGAGAATGAGGAAAATGTGTTCGGTTGGCCAAACTATTGTGAGTATTAACCGTCTGGTCAAACAAACCAATTTCAACATTTGTCTTTTTATTGGGTTGGGTTGGATTGTACGATTGTGAAAAACAGCTGGACTCAATTTGGAGTTGGTTATTTTTCCCTCTTCGTCTTCTCCTTCATGGGTCTGAACTGAGTCAATGATTTCTGTCACTGCACTGAATGGGATGGATTTACAGTGTCTCTCTCTCTCTCTCTCTGGGAATTTGATGAGTGGCACTTCCACTAGTTAAGGAAAGGAATGAGTTGCTACTTTTACAGGCTTTGTGGTGAGACCTCAGCGCCAAACTGTTCTCCTTTCCACATTTTGCCATTGTTTTTCATCTCAAACATAGTCATAGTATGCGTACACACGTATACAAGCTGCTAGTAAACTGTTTTGACGTGAGACGTGTATTTAAGGATGCATCGGTTAGATCTTTTAACACTGTTCACAGTCACTGCTCAGTGATTGTTTCAGATCAGTACTTCAGCACATTGGATATCGAAAGAAACAATGAACCATGTTTATCCAGCATCTCAAACTAAGAACACTGGCCTAAGCTCTTTTCCATACTGTTGCAATGTGTGGGCATCATCTAGCTGATGTTGATTTTTTCTGAATTTTCTGAAGCGCTTCCATTGCATAATTAAAATGGTAGTCAAGGGAAACTGTGGAAGTCAACACAGCATCTCGAATAGAACTGCTCAGAGTTTCACCATAAAAGCAAAGCAAAAGCTGCATATATGATTCTTCAGAAGGAAACACTACCTGCAACCTTTAAAGTCAATGCTGGAAGTGTGCCAATGAACACACACATGGGGTAAGCACTGGAAAAAGGAAAAAGCATTTGATGAAAAGAACACCTCGCCAACTGTTACACAGGAATCATTGCATCATTGCATTGCTTGAAAGAATGGATTCCGCAAATTCTGGAAACAGATATAACACAGTCAGACAATATACTGAAACTGAAAAGAAGATGGTTTGAAAAGAAAACTCCACCATGAACTACTTCAAGAAATGGACTCTGAAGCTCTTGGAATGGCCCTCACGGTCATACTTGAACATCTTTAAAAAACATGTGTGATGGCCCAAGAATATTACTAAAAGCATCCTGGAATAGAAGAACAGAAACTGATCTCAGATCAACATTTTTACTCTAAGAACTATATTGAATATAGGCCGATGTCAATCGATGTGCTGAATGTGAACTTTAATTTAAGGATATATGCATTGACATGTGGTAAACCATATAACAGGGGTCAATAATAAGCAGACTGCGTACCCGATCCGGACCCAGATTTTGTGAAATGCGGACCCAAACTAATAAACTATTTAGAATGATTAAATTTTGACTGTGTTTATTTTGAGCAGCGGAGCTTTTCTTGTCTTTATGGTATACAGGCTTTACGGCACAGTGAACTCAGAGACCAATTGCGTGCGCTGTAATATCACAGAAGGCTCATCAGCCAATCAGGTCTATGCACATTGGGGTGTGGAGTGAGGAGCAGCCGGAGACTAAAGCGAGTCAGAAAGAATAACGAGCTTTAAAAACAGAAAAGTGAACAATGAAAACTGACTGTTTAACAGGAACGGTTATGGAATGGACCTGCTCATCTAGTTTTGTAGAATAACGTTCTGTAAAACCAACATGTCAATCCATGAAGCTGAGTTAACAAGAAGACACACGATTTTCTCTCTAAATAAACACTTTAAGACGCATTTTCTTTTCAAAAGCATTCTGTTTTTTTAAAATGTAGCCCTTGTTCTTATTTGAAGTGAGGAATTTTTTTTTTAAGTTTATAAATCATTTATTCAGTTCAGCATGTAAACAGTAAATATACTGAAATATACTGAACAGTATGTGTAATAAGTTTGTCTTTCAGTAGTTGATGGTATAAGATGCTGATACTATGTAACTTAAATATACAGGATACACCACTGAATCATAACACAAGTTAGAAATGATGACAGTCTGGACCTTGGCCTGAGGAAATCTCCTCTAACTGGACCTTAGTGAACTCTAATTAAATACCCCTGCCATATAAGAACTAGGACAGTGCATTTTTGAGGATGGTTGCGCAGATTAAGCAGTGCGAGGAATGTATAACTGACACATAGAGGAGTGCGGTTCAGTGTGTTTGGGGACCTACCCTGAGTGAGTACATGCAGTTTGGTGGCTGTAGGTTTAACGAAATCGATCCTATTAATTGTGTATGGGAAAAAAATATAGAAAAAATCTGTTGTATCCATGAATTTGATCAAAAATCTGTTTACAAGCCCAAATCACGCAGTCAAACTGGACAATCAGGAATTGGAAGCAAAAAAAACCGAAAATGAATAACAATATAGTTGTTATTCACAGTACAAATAGTGCCACCACTCAGGACTAGTAAATAATTGAACACACATCATAACTGTAAATATAATTATAGTGTTGAGTACTTGGTTGTAAAAACTTTAAATATTAATAACTGGCTAAAGTCATGCGGAGTGGTGGTGATGGTGCGCTCTTCAGTCTTGTCTTCAGCTAGTAAACTGCATGCTTATTGTGGTTCAGGTTGGGTGACTGATTAGACTTGTCACAAAAACTCCATAGCTGCTTTAGTAGTATGTGTTATTTCAATGTTGCACTGCATGTTTTTGCAGGTTTACCATACATGCTCCAGCAATGATACTACCACTTGTTTCATAGGCTGGATGGAATTCATTAGAGTATAAGCAGCCTCTTGTTTTTTTTCTACACTTTTTAATGGTTGTTTTTCACAAATCACAGCTTGTTTTTCTGTTCTTGAGTTGTGAAAAAACCTCTGAGAACATCCATCTGAATTCTTCTTTTCATTGTAGCCTTTGCTTCAGCTATGTCTGGGTCCCGGAGAGTATTCTTGATCTGTTCAACAATTTTTCTTCATAGCTGAAAACATTCTTCAGTCATCCACTGTGGTCTCCAGTGGTCTGCCAGGATGTTTTCTATTGTTCTGACTTTTAACAGGGTACCAAACAGTTGATGTTGACACACATAATGTTTTGACTACATCCCTGATGAATTTATTCTGATTTGGTCCTCTAGTTGAGAGATGTGTGCAAATGTTACACCCAGAATCATCTATTTTTAAAAAACCTATGATACACCAGTGTACAAGAAAGAAACATCTGAGCAAGTAATCCAATTAAGTATGGAAATTAAATGTACACTGTACATTAAATGGGCTTTGCTTCCAGTAGGGTCAGGACCATATAGATAGTAGGTAAGGTTCAGATTCTACATTTTAACCATAAAGCCATTGTTTCCATTTCATATGTAACAAAAAATGTGTGTTGTAATACATTCCACACATATTTGAATTCCTCTAGCGACCTCACATTTACAGTTGTTGCACACAGTCTCTACAGGGTCCTGTGCTTCGCTCTCACTGAGCCTTAATATGGCACAGTAGATTGATCACAATCTCTCCTGCATTAGATCATAGCTCTGGAATCCCCAGTGGAATTGGAGTTCTATGCATATGCGCTACGTCTCAGCGCGTTCTCCCCCCATTAACGCAACCATGGGACATAGGTTCAAAGCAATAACCACCACCCCCCTTCCCCTTTCCAAACCGCCCTTCTCCCCCCCAAACCAACAGACAATGAGGTTAGAAATACTCTTAGCCTTCGGAACCCAAACCCACAGCAGGCCCCAAAAATAGGCGGCCGGAGGCCTTTTAACCAAGCCTGCCGGGGGAGGTGGGAGACCTGCGTTCAGGGGAAAGATTAAGATACCATCAGTGTGAGGTGCCAGTGGGGATCAGGGTGGAATTGGCTCCGGGATGAGTGGGCCGACGGCGGGGCCGCACAACCCTATCCACACCAGAGTCAAACCTTCTGAGGTGCCACTCAGAGACGCAGACATGATGGACAGGCCCGGTACACATGGATGGCTTTGAACTGCAAAGAATTGCACCATGTTTCGAAGTAGAGCTAATTTTAGGAGGCATCAAGAGTTGTGGTGGAGTTTAGTGGGTGAGTTCAGAAGATTCTGGGCATGACATCAAGACTTGCGTATTTGAGTGGTAGAACATGAGAGCGACCATGTTGTTGTGAATATCATCACAAGTATGATTCGTGATGATATGGCCTTGATTGTTCCTTTTGCTTTTATTTATAGTGCCATGAAAGTCAGAGACCAACCTTCAAATGGCTAATTAGTACAAGTTATTTAATTTTGGACGTCAAGACAAAAAAAACCAATATATTTACCAATAAATTACGCAGAAGCCTCAAAAAAATATATAAATCATTTTTTAGTATTTAGTGACTCGTTGCCTGTATTACAGCCTCTATCCTTTTTCAATAGTTTGGCAATGTTTTTTTTTTTAAGAAATCAGCATAGAATGATTTCTCCAAAGTTCAGTCTTAGAAGTTGGTTGAGTTTTCTGCTTCTCACTATCCAAGTAATCCAAATAGTTTTACTGATATTGAGGACTGGACCCTGGGGCGGCCAGTACATTGTTCTGAAAATCAAGCCTTTTCTCAGTAACAGCTTCCTGACAGCTACATGTCCTTTCAGACCCACCCATATCACTAAGCTGTCTTCTCACAGCAAAGATACAAACATCTTGGGGAGCCTGACTTTCTGCTATATCTCTCAATAATGAAAGCTTTAAATACTGTTCCTCTGACGAGGACCATTCTGGAGGTATGCCAGGTCTTGTGCAGTGGTTAAGCGCCCCAATTAAATTTTTGTCTTTTTTTTTTTCCTTTGCCTTCCACCTTCCATATGCATGTGAGATTATCTTATATCCTTATATCCTTACATTATGTCCTTTTTGTGCTTTATGACTGAAAATGTAATAAAAACAAGTGTTTTTTCAAATTTTGACTTCTGTAAAGTAAGAAAAAAGGTAAAGCACAAGAGCTATGTTTCAAATGCATGTATTTTTTTATATAGGCAGGCTCTTCTGTCACAACATAGCTCCATCAACTCAATCAATTTATTAGCAAAAATATGGTTATGGCAGTTATTAGTTATAGCAGCACAGGTAGAAGACTTCTCAGCCAATGGCTGTGGCCAGAGCTGACTGTTGGATAACATCATATACAACTGCCCTGCATTCCACCGTAGTGTAACCTTCAGAATGATCTGGCGGAAAACTTTGAATTTCTCGTATAGGCTCTGGATGTGGGCAGACGCTCGGCATGTAACACATTGACGGAACGCTCTGGTGCATATCCCTGCCCTGGGACACAAATATACACTTGATCGCTTAGCAGGACCACACACCACAGCCATGACAAAGCCTCTTCCTTTTGCCCTGAATGCACTTTGTTCACCACTTCCCTTGACAACACCACAAAGTCTATTTTTAGTGTTGCCACCTAATCCGGACTTCGGTCTTTGCCACGACTGAATTAGTGGAAGCAAAATAAATAAATGGCAAAAATCACGGGCACGAAATAGAGACAACAAGCTGACTTGAAACCAGCGGGGTTCCAGTGACAAAAACCTTGTCATGCTCCAGCAGGGTCCTGCCTCTAATCCGGGGGGCTTTGGAGCGAGCAGACACTGGCTTGTTGTTCTTCATCGGGGATGGCTAGGCGCTAAGCAGTCAGGAGAGCTACTGGCGACAGGTCCGGCCGGGGAGATGACTCTCTAATCCTAATCACGCTCGAGAATGTTGTCTGGGTCACATGACCTTTCACTAGCTGTAATGGGAAGGATCATGATTGGGATTTATGGCAAGTGAGACCGCCTGCAGGAGAGGTGCCAGCCCCAGGGTCCTGGATGTCTGACTGCCCAGCCATGACTCATCGGGACAGTAATAGACGGGAAGACACGTGGTGAAAGGCCACACACTGCCTCATAGAGATGTACACACAGATTTACACCTAGTGCCGGTTTTAGGAGAGACGGATGGTTCCTCTGTCTCTTATGTTCAGCTGACGTTCGAATGGTGTACAGGAATGAATGGTTCCTTTTGAGTCAGACTTGTTTGCTTTTAAATGTGAATAAAAAAAAACTTTTATAGGAAGGCAAAGGCTGACATTGTCATCCTGGTGTTGTCGCAGCTGTTCTCTGTCAGTGAGGACGCAAGGACTCTTGTTAAGAAGTGGTTGCTGAATTAAAGAGTGTTGGTAAGGCTTTTTTAGAACAAGTGGGCTCTTCTTTGTTTCTGGTGCAAGTCTATTCAGGGTGTCCTAATCCTGTTAACAAGATCCCTGACTGTGGGGTGTCTGGGAATTGGATCAATATCAAATTCTCCCTTTTCACTGCTTTCCTCAGGCCGCTGATAGGCCTGCTTAAGAGGCTCTGGCAAAGAGCTGGCTAGGAAGCACAGTGGCCAACACAGATTCTCATAGATTGGTTTGTTACATTCTACCAAATTCAGCTGCTCTAGTTAAATGGCATGTTGAGATTTTTCATAGCCTATGCCCCAAACTGTGTTCCCTTAGGTAAAGGTGCTCAATGCCATTGGGTCTCTTTGCCGTTAGTAGTAATGCTTGCATATTTAGCAACAAAAAACTTCTATCACATCTTACCCAAAAGAAAGCAACCATGCTTTTATAAGGTTGGACTATTGTAATGCTCTTCTTTCTGGCCTACCAAAAGCTACAACACACCAGCTACAGTTAATTCTAAACTCTGCTGCACGAGTGCTGACTAAGACCAAAAGGAGAGCACACATTATACCAATTTTAAAGTCTTTACACTGGCTACCAGTTTGTTTTTGCATTGATTTTTTTAAAAAGTCTTCTATTAGTTTATAAAGCACTACATGGTCTTGTACCAGACTACCTCACTAAAAATGCTTTCGACTTATGAATCAGGAAGACTCCTCAGATCCTCCAGATCTTCTCTTTTAGTTGTTCCACAAAGAAAAACAAAAACCTTTGGTGATGCTGCTTTTAGCCACTTTGCTCCAAAATGCTAGAACAACCTTCCAACTGATGTGAGGGAAGCTCAAAACATTGAAATCTTTAAGCGTAAACTAAAAACTAAAAAAAGTTTTTTATAAACTTTCTCTCAGTCTTAATATCCATACTTTTATACTTTGATTGTATTTTATCTGTTTTTATTATCTGCAATATATAATTTGTTTTATTTTGTCTACTAATTTAATTTATTTTTTATTTTAATTTAGTTTGCTCTTGTTTTATCAATTAACTTTTCTCATCTGAATTATTCACCTTTTATTTTTATATTAAATGATGAATTTTATTATAATTACTATTATTTGTATTCTTTCTTTTTATTTTATATTTTCTTCAGTCACCTGTGAAGTACCTTGAATTTCAATCTAATTTGTCTGAAAGGTGCTATATGAATAAAGTCTAATTGACTGATTGATTGAAAATTGTTCAAGGTCCCCCAGTCAGCATACTCCCAATTATTAATTTCAGCTGTAACCTGATCCTAAATTGTTCCTGGTCTCGACTGGTGTGGCCGGATGACCTGGGGGCCTTGCTGTACCTCTGCGCGCTTGAATTTCTGGTGACTAATGTACCAGTAAATGATTCTATGTAGAAGTAAGAGAGGCCGACCCAAGCCAAGTGGAACTTAATTACCTCTGACAGTGCTTTTGCGAAGCTCCAGTGCTAGAACAAGGGCCCCACATAACATGTCCATAGATTGCGTGACAGTCATGCCCAAGTCCAGTGGAGAGGACAATGCAAACCAGATGCATCATATCTATAACCAAAAATTTGTTGTGGTTTGAGGTTACAGCCAGTTCCCATCTCCTCAGCACATGATTAATTGTGCATTACTGGCAGTCCATTGACTTCAGCTGAGACTGTGCTACCAAACAACCGTTTTCCATTCTCAGACTCATCCTGTATGTGGCTGAGGAATGATGACACACTGTAAAAGAGACGAGTGATTGGCTCAGAGAGGATGATCCACTCGGTCTCCCGGGTCTTTGACTTGTCACAGAACTGTTGGTTCCCAGCATCTCTTGGGGCTCAGTGCATCTGGAAGAAATCTTTGGCTGGAACTTTGTCCAAAAGACTTACACAATGCCCTATGAATCTTTATCTATATATTTAAATTGAGTCAAGAAGATTCAGTTTCAGTTTCCAGAAAAGTCACCATTTTAGTCAAACACAAATCACACATGTGGAGTATGATATCTATCCATCCTGGCATCTTTTAAGCAGGGATGTAAAGGGGGAAAATAAGAAGGTAAACCCTGAAGCTTAGTGGGTGCCTGTGTAATGATGGACCAAGTCCATCAAGAGACCAAGAGAATTCAATTCAAGCTTGAACAGCTACATCTAATCCCATCCAATCTCAGTATTTTGGTATTCCACCATTTGCCCTTATTGTAGCTTTCTGGGGAGGATGTATTCCTCCAAACTTCAGTCTTAGACGTTGGTTGCATTTTCTGCTTCTCACAATTCAGTGAAGGCGGTGGTCAGTCCACTGTTCTTTAAATACCGGAAGCTTTATTGTTTGATTTGTAAATGTAAATGTTTCCTTTTTTTTTGTCTTCTCATAGTGAAGTAATGGATAGAAGCATCTGTGGATTGATTCAGCTCTGAAGTAAGAGTGGAGCTTAACTTTCTTCTCTCTCTTAAAGATGAAAGTACTTAAGTACGGTTTATCTGATGGGGACCACAAACAGATTATACTGTTGTTTTTCGCCACTGGCTTGTGTGACAGTGTACGTGCAAAGGATCATGGGGAACACCAGACTCGCAGTAAAAGAGACTTTAAATGTGTAAAGAAGTTGTGTAGGCAGTGTTGCTAAGACTTTTGCTCTGGCGTTGGAGGTCCAGAGACCCAGAAATATTTAAAGCACCTTAACTGAGCAACAATAATAATAACTGACTTTAGACTTTACAAGATTATAAAGGCATTATGGCAGTTCTTCTTCAGGAAACCAGACATAATACCATTAAATATCTGATCTTTGAAGCAATGTAGATCTGCAGAGTAATGTGAGGACACGCTCCACAGGCTGGTAGTGCGTGATGTGCCTTTTCCAATGAACCAGTTGATCGCATTGCTAGCCTTCAGTAAGACCTCGAACTCACCAGGCTCTTCACCTGTTGTCTTCTCTGAGGCTTTCATATGTTAGAATCATGTCATCAGCAACTAGTCAAGTATTAAGCGTCAGGGATCAATGCTGAGCACTGAAGTTGACAAGTCAACTAGTCTGTGCAGCCCCTATTGTCTCCATTAGACATTCAAAGACTCTAGTTGCTTCCTTATCAGTAGGATGTGTTCATGTTTTTAATGGTATGATCCAATTCACAACATGAACGCACAAGTGTGATGAATTTCTGTTAATAGGTCCCATGTCTGTGTGAGTCATTAACCAGGTGACTAAATACCATTTCATATTAAAAATGAGTTTGAATGGCATTTAATTCTCCACTTCCCTTCTTCTAAACTACACAAAGGCTAATGCACCTCTTACTTGCCTTCTCTTTGTCTCTTTGTTCTCAAACTACACTTTCGATAACGCGCTTCCTCATGATGTTATGACCACACGTTCCCTAACATCCAATCACCAACAGCCTTCTCATCGTCTCCTGAGTTCACCTGTTTGTAATCAACCAGTTTGTATATTTACACCTTTGTTCTGTTTAGCTCTTTGCAAGGTTTTGCCAACATTGTTGCTTACTGAGTGTTCTCCTGGTCCCTGTTTGTATTGTCGTGTACGGTCTCTGCTTTGTAACTGGGTATTTGTATTTGCAGATTCTCTCTTTGTACCTGGCTGCTGGTTTGTTTGCCCTCTTTGGTTTTTTGGCTGGTTACTCTGGTTTTGGCTTTGTCACTTCCTTATGGTTATGGTTGCTCTGTGTTTGTACTGTGGTTAACGGATATCTTTGTTAACCTTCCTTTACTGCCTGTACATACAACTACTGCACCTTTTTAGATCTGTGCATGTCTGCCTAGACACTCTAGCTGGACACTCTCTTTATATTCTCACCAGAGTGATAGTTTTGCATTAGACTACTTTTTTGATCGGATCTGCTGGCATTTTTGGTCCTGCACCTTAATTCCCCTGAAAATTCTCTTAAATTGCTCTTGACACTTCCACAGGAGCTTTGGCTACGCTAATTGTTCTGCTTATTTTTATCTGTCCTTTCCCTCCCATTTTCCTTTCAACGCTGAACAGAGGAGCTTTTTTTTCAAAGCCAACTAGAACGCCGTCCAAAAACACACTCTACGTGTGGGCTAATTTTCACATCTGCTCGAGTGTGAGGCTTAAAACAACAATCACTTAAGATAACAAGACTATATAAATTACAGAAGCAATGAATTTAACTAGCAAAGCTCTTAAACACTCAATATTTGGAGTGTTCCAAGTTCTCTGCTCCGAGCAACCAAATGAGTAATGGCTGACTCATATGCTGCGGCATACACTCAAATATCTGCTTCATAAGGAACAGGTTGTGGAGTGTAGGTGATGCCATATTCACATTGTTTGCCTGAGCATAACAAGCAAGATCTGCATTCCTGACCTACAACTTCTCAATTGGACTCAGAGGGATATGTCCTGGCAGTGAGTGTTTGCTTGTCCTTTACCTTGCCCTGTTTTATGTTGAATGCATTTACTGTTAAATAGTGGCTCATAAATAGTGTACAGTTGAATAACATTCACTACTAAATCAGGACCCCCACAACAGTGAAGTAATGTATTGTACTGGCACTTCTGGGGCACGGACAGGTTTGTGGCAATGTGCCACATCTGGCAATAATGTATTTTTTCTTCTGGTTTATTTCTTTTGTCCCACTAGAAACCACCTATAAATCTGTATGCTTCATACAAATATAAACTTTTAGTGGGATATAGGTCTGGGCAGTGGGTGGGCCGGTTTATCACCCATGCTACATACATGGTCTGATTATGCAACCATGTTGTCATAAAAGATGCAGATATCAGCTTTATATCATGTTGAAAGAAGTGTTGACTACAGTAAACAAGATGTTGTCTATAAGGTAGCATATCTTTCTCTAGCATGCATGTAAGGTGGCATTAATAGCTAAGAAAGTATAACCTTTTGTTTCCATCTTTTATAGCAAAAGACAAAAAGGGCCCAAAACAAATTTTCGGGCACCCTGCATAGTACCATCCTTTATAAATTGTTGGGGGGACCGTCAGGAATATGGCAAAATCTTAATCACGCAAATCTTGAGGTTGTTCAATTCAGACTGTGTTTAGGATCATTATCCTGTTGTAGATGCCGTTCTTGTTTCATCTTATAAGAATTTGCTGGCATTTAATTGAGTTTCATGAAAATCTACACCCTATTCTGCTGTACAGTGCAGTCTTAGCTTGCATGTGAGGGAGCGGTGACAATAGTTTGTCCAAGTGTTCTGGAGCCCATGCAAAAACCTAAATTCCTTACAGTTACTCATTTAAAAAAGTAATTAAACTAAATGGCGTGATTAAATTTAAAGTTGTAATTATTGTCTTCACTTATTGCTCCTTTCATACCCCAGCATTATTCCAATAACTGTTTGAGATGTTTTGGAATCATTTCACAACATTCCTAATTTTCACAACACGTTCCCCAACAAGAGGTCAAAGTGAAGTACTCTCCCAACCTTTCTGGATCTGAGGTTTGTGTAATGCCAGGATTGCTTGCCTAGAATTTTATTAAGTTTTGTGAGTGTCCTATATAACAACTAAGTGTTGTGTTTGTAGGTGGTCTGAAGATTGAAGAGAAATGTTGTGGGGTCATTATCAGGGTCCCAGATGGAATCATCTTTCTGTCTAGTTACTTCTGTGACAGCACCCTCAGGCACTAAAGCCCATCTTTGGGGTCTTCTGGGTCACCTGTGTTTTGACTACAAGGTGTCCATCCTAATGGCCCCTCTGACACGGTTTGTTCTGGATCATAGATTTACACTGTCCGATTATTCTAGCTGTAAACTGAATTCTGCATTCTGAAGAACATTCTGGAAAACACACTTGTGGTAAACATTCTTGGTCATCTACTCATTTTAAGAGTTTTTCCCGACACAGCACCCACATCATTATCATGGGCCGAGAGAGCAAGTGATGGATTGTGGGAAATGTGGCCTAACGAACACTAAGCTGCATCAGGAAAGCAAAAAAAAAAAAACAGGCCATTGTTGTTGGTGTTATTTTGGATGTTTAATGAGCAAAGCACATTCTCAACAGCATCCTTTGGGGCAGTCAAGCAGTCAAGAACCATACAGAGCCAAAAAAGGCTAATGATTGTAGACTTCCTGCAAAGCCAGGTAAGTGATATGGGTGGTCTCAGATATTGATCGACTGCGGCTGGCGCTTCCAAATCGGCTCGTTTTTCAGCTTGAACTGCGAGGATAATGCGCTTCCCCTGGCCAGGAAAGCTCAGCAACTATCGCTTGGGGCTTTGTTTTCATACATTAACACATTCCCTCATGACACTCCTTTCGCCACCACCGTTTCCCTCCGTCCGAAGCCACCCAGGATGCCGACAACATCCTCAGAAACATCCTCGGGCCACGGTTAGCGGACAGCCTGTTTGGGGTTCCTCCTGCAGCTTCCTTCACTCCTCTTTTGTTAACCAGCAGTGATGGCCTCCCTCTATTGTATCTCTTCTCTTTGGGATTCCAGTGGATCCAATCTATTTTGGGCCTGCAGGCACATCGTCAGACATGACTGATTTGGCGTGAGGGAGGCTTGAGACATGTCAGACTGAGGCAGTATATGCATTGGTCTCCAGTGGGTCAGTTCCAGGTTTCAACAGAGCAGCATGGCAACGCCAAACAGAGCCTGAAGGTATCCCTCTGTTAGGGGCTGGATGACATGGCGCTGTTTAGTCAACAGAGAGCAGAGGCAGAGGCTGATCGATTGGCTTTGACCTGTTTAAAGGACCTCTATTATTGATTTGTTTTTTCTGAAGAGGTGTGTCATTTAGAATATTTAACCTGAAGACGTCTGAAGCATTGCATAGAGTCTATTCATATCGGCATGTGTTGTTTTTACATGTTGAGGGACAATTTTCTGGTACATAACATGACGAAGTAGGTCTGCATTCATATGAAGATCCACCTATCAGCAAGTGGGATTTTGTTGAAAAAGTCATCTCCTCAAAGGTGGTCACTGTCAGGTAGGTATGTACAACTTGTCACTTGAAAAATGAATCCCTTGTTCTGTAGGTGGGAGTAATTAGCCTGCACAAAGACGCTAAGTTTCAGCTAACCTCTGGGGGTCGACCGGTTCACATACGCTAGGAGTTAACGTGACACTTTTATAGCTGAGTACAGCCATTTAAGTGAGGCTTTGACAGATTATCTTGAGGCGTGAATATAGAAGGCAGCGTAGAGTTGACAACACAGGAATACAGTCCAGTCGTGTTATCTCATGCCTCATTCTTCTCATGAAAATGCAACCAACCATCAGGCTTCAGTCTTGTTGTAGCTACTTTTGTAATTACCACCTCTCATCCACCTTTGTATAATGACTTTTGTAGCCTACAGTAATGCGTATCTTTAGCAGAATGGCATCCTGTTTTCTTTTCAGTTTGATTTTTATTACAGCTTGAAGCTCACACAACGTGGTGGTCAGCTCGTCTTTAACAAAAACAACAACAAAAAAAGAAAACAAAAACTCTTTATGCCGCTTTTATACAGTGCAAGCTTGCAAACAATTCCCGAAGCACGCAAAACTGAAAGAATGCAAACACATGGCAGGAATAGTGGGAGGAAAACCAAATATGAAGCACAAAAACATTTTTTACAGGACCAACAGTCATTCAAATCACAATAGCATATGCCAATATGTGGAAACTTACCATGTGATTCTGATAATGATTGGACAACTAAATGGACTGATGCCAAATCTTTGGTTCACGAGTCTGCCCGACGTCTTCCCCATTCTTAACCCTCTGTTGAGTGATTATGACCACTATGCTTTGAAAAAACTTGGTCAAAATAAACAAAAACAAATAATTGCACAGGGGTCCTTTTGGGGTATATTGTTTTCAAGTAACATTGTGGGACAAGTAAGACTGTGAGATAAGAAACTGTCTAAATAAGGAGTAAATGGTTACAAACATAGTTAGAAAAAAATAAAGGGATTTTCAAACAAAATTAATATCACTAGTAAGACAAACTCTATGTTAATTGCCACATAACAGAATTGTATGGAATAGGCTTCTTGATATAATACAGTTTGATTTCTTTATGAAATTATTTTTAAATAAGTGTTGCCAGTAATTAATCACTGATTCCATCATAAATAAAACCACAAGAGAAGGAAAATATTTGCAAGCAGTGACTATATAAATCTGACTTTAAAAGGCTGGGTTGAAGCCAAACTCTATAGGTGTGTAGAGTAAGATGTGCTCTTTTCAATGAACCCTGGATCACATTGCTAACCTTCAGAAAGTTACACACCCCAGAATCTCGCAAATTAGTTTACGACTGAGGCACCTCCTAGCGGCCTTGCCGAGATGCTGTTCTATGACAGATGTTCTTAAGACCCAGAGAAATGAAGAGTGGTGTAAGAGTGTGAAAATAAGAGTAACTGACTATAAACTTTATAGGATTGTGGAGGTTTATGCTCCCTCTCCAACACTGCAGTGTTCTTGATAACATGTTCCTGTAGAGTGCTGTCCATAAGCCTACATGGATCCTCCATTAATGTTTATAAAAACTTATTCCAATAGATGTCATTCACTATAAATGATACATTTGCTTCTTTTGATCAGTCAGCCTTTTCCATAAGCATTCATAAACATGTATGTAGGGTTGTGTCAGTTGTCATGACAAGCTTAGTTGTTATGTAGCCTTATGAACAGCACCCCTACAGTAATGACTTACTTTGTTCTCTCAAGTGCTTACATTACAGACACTTTGTTTGCAAATGGCTTGAGCCATTCCACTATTTTACAATATATTTTGGCCTCGTTATTAACCTGTTCATTGAAAATGGCATCCTTCTTGTCATTGTAAAATGAGGAAACAGGGTCCGTTACCTGGGGCCACATGCTGTATTTTGGAGGCAACAACTCCTTACAATGATGAGCCCATTCCACAAAATCAGAGAACCACTGATGTAGAGAATATAGTTTTACTGTTCTCAGAAATATTATATAGAGAGACCTGTTTTAGATGCAGCTGTGCTGTTGGACTGCTGGTGCTTTGCTATGATCTTCTTCACACCATTCCTGCTTTGCTTATTTGTTTTCATTTTACACCATGTGTTTATGTTTCCCTTTAGCTGCTTGGCTTGCCTGCTTTTAGATTTGTGTTTTCCCCGCGTGATTTGTTTACGTGCTTTCCCTGCAGTGTTTGCGTTCTGCGTTTTGCAGTATTATGGAAGAGAAAGCCATGCTCTCCTATGCTTTGTCTAGATGGATTTTTTAGGTGTTCTCTGTTGTCACAACACACCACAGGCACATTTGAGCCTGATTGGGTACACATTGAAAGTAGCCCCCGGGTGTAGCGAGAAGCAGGCTCTAAACAAATGACGAAAATTCAGAACAGGACTGTGCATGAGCGTTCCACTCCGAGGCAGCCAGGGACATTTTTTCACACTCCAGCCTGCCCACACAAACAAACTGAGCCGTCTGTGTGAGGTAGCCACGAGAGATAGCCGCAGGCCGGAAGACGGCGGCAGGCATTTATGGGACTGAAGCTGCCTGTGGAGAAAGAGGCTTTCAGGTGAGGCTGTGTAGAAACCATTAGTTGTCTAGACTTACCTGTACAGCTCAAATTAGCATTCAGTATTCTGTTTAACATGTTATGTAATACACCGGTCAGCCAGATCGTTAAAACCACCACCTTGTTTCTACAATGGCTGGCTATTTTATTAACTGGACTTATCATGAAGGTGCACTTTATAGTTCTACAATTACAGACTGTAGTCCGTCTGTTCTCTATATACTTGGTCTCTATATACATGGTAAAAGAGGGATACTTTTACCATGTATTTCAATGACCAGGACCCCCACAGGACAAGCACAGAGCAGGTTTTTGTTTTTTAGCAGACTGTGGGGAGTTCTGACCATTAAAAACATGGTGAAGATGGAAGAGCAGAGAAGATGGACTACAGTCTGTAATTGTAGAACTAAAAAAATTCTCATACATGATAAGTGAAACTGATGAAATGGACAATAAGTATGGAAATAATAAAGTGCTTTTAATATTATGGCTGATTGGTGTATGCTTTATTGCAGCATTGCAGCTCTAAGCTTCATTTGTTTAACAGAATTCACAATTTTGGGTTGTTTTTGTGGGTTTTACGACTATGCAAATGAATGTATATATGCTAGCTAGCACTGTAGCAGGTAGATTTCCTAATCTTTAAACCAGGAACTACTGTGGTACTGTCGTGTGTTTCTGGGTCTACAACTTTCTGTAATGGACAATAGAACAAGTGTTTTAGTAAAACTGTCTCTAAAAATGACCCACTGTATCAATCACTAATTGACCTATGACCTACATCATCATGTCAGAAAGAGTTGGTGCTGGTTCTGGTTCTTCGCATAGGGCTTCATGAATACGTGCAATAATCTGCCATGTCCCCGCATTTTGCCTTAAGTTCCCTGTCAAACTTACTTGGCAGCTGCACAGTTAAACATTGGCCCAGGAGTCTCTGATATTCCAGCTACAACAGAGCTTGTTCAGTTGGCACGGAAACCCGATCTGGGACTCACAAGAGCTGGGATTAACACAAATATTTTAGTTCTGCCTTCTTCCCAGGTAAAGACGTGGCCACCTGACAGCTTTCTGCTCAGGAAGCTGCCTATGACTTTTTTTTTTGCCCAGGTTCCAGTGTAGCTTGAGATTCCTCGTGCACCTTCTTATTTTGTATTACTAAGGCTGTATGTGCTTTCTGTATATTATTAGGAAAAGAAAATATGTGAAATTCCAAAACTGGATAAATTTGATCACAGCGAAATGCAGTAGCAGGATCCCATGTCATGAAGTGATGAAAACAAAAACTGAGGGTACATAGTTATTGTAAAAAGGGTTCTTGCTATTTTAGCTATTTAAAAGCCATATTGCATTGATATATAAAGAGTCTTTCTCAACAAATGAGTGTATAATTATCTAATTAGGGAATTTAGCTACTTTAATGTGCACCCATTGCTGTCGCGTTCTATGTGCTCCATAGAAAAGCACTGCCAGTAGAATGTGTCGTTTTGGACTAGCAGTACATGAGCCAAAGGCTACCTTACCCACTGTCAAGCATTAGCTGGAGGGCTTTAAAGCCCCTAGTAAAAGGCTGTAGAGCAGTGGAACCATGCATTACTATTGGGAGTAGTGGGAGTGACTTGGCTGTGGCAATGTCCCAACATTTAGTGTAAAACCATTTTAGGAGAGTAGAGCCTGTTACTGCTACAATGGTGGGCAAACTCTATTAACAGACTTGATTAATAGAGTTTGGAAGATACATCAGACAAGCAGGTGTCTACTGAACTTTGTTTTCATGCATACAGTTTTAAGATGTGGTCCTTCCACCTCCCAGATGAGTTCAACTTCTTTCTGAGCTGTGTTTAGTAGTTTATAAAGCTCTGTGGGACTTTAAACTTGCTTTTCATCGCCTATTTACAGTATGATTCAGAGATGCAAGGCTGGTTAGGGGTCAAACGGGGTGCACTGTGGGAGAGCATAGATGCCTTACTCTTTCACAGAGGCTGCAGGTGTGAATGTGTTCCTCAAGTGGCTGTTGCATTCCAGGATACTTCTCGACAGTAATCCATGGTTTATATATCCTAAGGGTTTCCGAGCAGCCGTCCTCAGCTGTAAAAATGTTTGTTCATTTCTTAGTAGTGTTGTTACACAGAGCGAGAGAGAGAGAGAGAAAGAAAGAGAGAGGCAATCTTACTTATGTAGCTCACTCTCTCACTTGCTTACTCCAGAACTCACTGTAGTATTTCCGTCCAATGAACCTTCCTCAAGACGAATTACCTGTGTTGAAAGTATTTAAATGCCACGTTGGCACATTCTAAATTCATGCTGCTATGACAGCTGTTTCCCATATTTGCGAATAATAGCTCGCCAAGTAGTTTCTGTTTTTTGTTGTTGTTGTGATGGCAATTCCACCCACTGGCTAGTCACTACTACACTGCTAAAGTAGCCTCATCCAAGTAATGTGAAGCTAGGGTCCTCTATAGCCTTTTTGGGGCCCTAAGTAGGATGTTTTTGGGGTCTAGCTGATGCAAATACATTTATATCTTACAAACGTGTGTGTTGCTGACAATTCAATTCCCATTTGGGGTTGTGAGTAAAGATTTAAATGGCATGTAGTCTTCTTAGCAGTTTCAATCCAGGGGCCTGTCTCACAGCACAGTATTTCTTACCTACCCAGTTTACTCTAGGCTTAATCTGATCAAAGGGCATACTTTAGCAAGTCCCCGCCTCATGCTTAACGTGACATGTACAAGAAGTAATCACAGTCTAAAAATTTAATCCTGGATTAATTCCACCCTGAGTATCTAAATCTGGACTAATCACAGTCTATATAAGTCTGGATTCACATATGAACTTGTTAAGCGCAACTGTATTTGTTGGGTTTTGTAAAGCTGAAACTTAGAAAGCCTGTCTAAGTTGCTAATACCGTGTTATTGGACAGCCTTGAAGGAAGACACTACCTGTTTCATCAGCTAACAAATGCCTGCTTTGGCTAGCATCATGCTAAATGACCATCCTATCCCCCAAATGAGAGGCTGACCAATTAGGCTCTTTTGTACAGATGGTTGCGGTGACATCAGGGTATCATGGCCATCTTAATTATAAGGCCATCTGTAAAAAGTCGCAGGGAGCCAAATCCGGTAAGTAAGGCAGGAGAGTAGCAACAGTTGTGTTAGTGCAGCCAAGAAACTCGACAGTCTGGCCCTGAAGGAACAGATTTGCAGTGCACAAGACTACAAAGACTGCCATCTCTGTGTTGTAGCCACAGACTTAACTCTTGTCACTGGTGATGATCCCAACATGCATCATCCTGGGCCTGTTTATAGAGAACAAGACACTGTGCTGCTTCTGGATGGGAGTCGAAAGCCTGGGCTCGAACTTGTCAGCATTACAGTGCATCACGGTGAAGATTGCCTGAACAGATTCAAATGGCTTGTTTACACTTTCAGTCTATTTGTGTATGAATCTATCGTCACAGATCACATACACCCATACAATTGAGCATCTGTAGGACCACCTCGATTTTCGTGTTCGCCCACTGGATCCTTCCCTATGCGCCCTTCAGCAGCTGTGGGATGCAATGCATCAGCATGGCTCAAGATACCTGTCACAGCCTACCAGGACCTTATTGACTCATTCCCAGTCCATCTGGCTGCTGTATGGAAGGTTCTTCACACTTGTACATCCTATTTGTAAAATTGCTTCTTTAACAATCTAAAGAAGATATTTAGGGACCAAATAGTGTCTCTTCTGTGGCATTACTTCAAAAAAAACCTTTTATCCTTTTTAAAAATGTAATTAGGCCAGCATTTCAAAATTGATGCCCCTCAGCTTCTCTCTCTTCCTCTGATCTGTCCCTCCACCCCTCCCTCCACCTTGCCTGCTTGAATGACTCTGATTCAAGCTTCATCTCCTTGCTGCTCATCTCTCAGCGCTTCAGCCCCTCTCTCTGATCTTATCTCTCTCCCATTGCTCTACACACATTCCTGCTCTCCATCGAGAGAACCACAGAACCAAACTCAGTAGCATCACCTGTCTGTAGGACCGCATGTCAGCCTGCGCCGTCAAACAGCCAGGAGTTCTGCTGTAGTATGTTAAGTAAGGTCAGCTCATATTCTTACAGGGTCAGATGTGCTCTCATAACAACAACAACTGGGGACAACTAAATTTACTAATTGTGGATGTGAACAAGGGCATAGGAGCATTGGTTTGCTAATATGAATCAAAGCCCACCCTATCCCCTAAATATTACCTGAAAGCTGATTCCACTGTAGGTAAGGTAGTAAATCACTGTATGTATAGTGACATAGAACAATTTTTGTGGAATTACAGTAAATTGCAAATAAATAAATAAACTACAACATTATCTGTACTTTTGTTTATTATTAAATAAATCCATTTAAAGGTTACTTTACAAACTGAACAATATACTCCACATTACATGGGGCTGTTGTTAGAAAACTTTTAAATTATGCATGCAATGTCTGGATTATATACACATATAACTAAAAAATATTTTATTTTCTTTGGTGGCATATTGCTGAAATGAAATGACAAAACGATGTATATTGTAGGTTTCCTGACTAGACAAGGCAAACATTATTGTTAGGCTGTGTCCCAAATAGCAACATCTGAAACATTACATACTGCACTACTGGCAGCACTTCTAATAATGGTGTCCTTTAATTTATTAATTAATTTATTTATTTTATTTATTATATTTAATTTTTTTACACATTTACTGTAATAGCAGTCTATAGTTTGGGACGTGGCCAGAGAGTAAAGTAACTTTACATTTCAGAGTGCCTTCTGACAAAAGTTAATATAAATGTTAGCTAACCCAAACCCTCCTAGTCTGTTACCATAACAATACATTATACTAAAGCTGTTTTATTGCAGTATATTTTGCTGTTCACTGCTCTCATCACTGACCTTGCATTTAAAGCTGGCGTGAGCTACCCGCCACTCCAGCGAGGCGAGAGCTCGGGTCAGTGTAGCTGCTGAGGCATAAAAGCATCTCAACACAAGCTTTAACTAAATGAAAGACCACCTAACAACCAGAGCCCGTTGCTAACAACAAACACAGTGCGTAAATTGCGAATGAACGTGCTTCTAAAATAAAGTGTTTTTAAACAGTTTCCGCTTTTTTGTGGTTTCAATTTTGGGTGGGACAAATCTACCTGTTTCTAATATTGGGTGGGACGCGTCCCCCCATCCCCCGCAGTTCCTACGCCAATGGTTGTAAACAAGCCTGTTGTTGGCTCATGAATGTAGTATATAATAGCATGGCTAAAATCCCCCCAGAAATGTATGTAATTAAACATGTAGATGAAGGGAATGCCCCCCCACTCAAAAAAAACCTGACAATGGCCATCCCCCCTTACCATCCATACCACTTCACCTTAAAATAACTACTTCAAAACCTTGTTGATGCTGCACTGCCTTATAATAGGAGTGTCATTGCCACTGCCATTGTGCTAAGTAATTTGTGAGGACTGGGCATGAGACCTCTCGTAACCTCTCTTTACAACACAACAACAGCTACAGGTCTACTAGCTGTAAATAGAACCTAGCTCTGTGTTCCCAGCATGGCCATTATGGCGGATGCTGTGAAAAGATGAAAAAAAGACATTGCTGGAGAAGAACAGAGAATGATCAAGCAAGAGACCAGAGCGTAAATCTCAGACTGACTTTTATTCAAAATAGATAAAAGAAGTCTTACCGCTAATGGGAAACATAGAAATCTGTGTTCATCCCTGCTAATGTTATTCATAAAAGCTGTTGCCTGTAACTTTATCAGTGCCATCTCTGTCTCAGAGTTTTGTAATTTTTCTCAGTCCTATTTCAGACCAGCATGCAAAGAAAGAAACTTATTTTATGGCAAAAACGTTGGTCAGTCTTTGTCTCACACCAACTAAGCCATGAAAGTTTGCAACCCTGCTGGTTGCGCTGATTTTACACTTCTCTGACATCATAGATTACACTTGGTTCAGTTTATAGAAACAACCAAAATCTATTTGGGCTAGTTTGTCTGCCATGTGGGCTAGTTTAATTTTTTGATGTTGGCAATCATTCAAATATTAGCTGTTGTAAAGACATTTAAAAATGATAAATCTGAAAAACTTATCAGTTAACTTATCTTAACTGATCATTATGCTAATTTACAGCAGCAGTGCTAATAAAAGTATAAAACACAATAAAGAGAGGCATAATTGTCTTATTCCATAATGAAATAATCTATTTTTAAACAGTATGTCGAAATAGTCTTTCTCTTATTTTGACAAGCTGTCAATTTAAAGGTTTCAAAGAAACTTAAATGCACTGCAGTTGAAGACTCCTTTAACTCAAATGGGGCTTTTATATTATAAATTTTTAGGGAGCACACTTACGAAACTGCCACAGCTTGTGCTGGTGACTAAAGATCTTGCCATGCCCGTGTACTGTGAGCTACAATAACACTTACGCTCACTGGCTATGAATCACTACGGCCTCCAGACACTGGGGAGCACGAGCTAGGGGTGGTGTATCAATCAGCTCAGGGGCATGACAGGGGCTTCGTGGGAATGAGCAGAACCAACCCAAGAAAACACCTGAAACGCGGGAGTGATTGAGCAGACGGAGAAGCCACCCACCAGAGACTGGCATTTTCTGTTACTTCAAGCCCCCATCACCTCCGTCCTTACAGCACAGCGCAAACACCAAGAAAAGTGCTTAAAAGAATTTTTTCCAGACTTTACCAGTATCTTTTTCTTGTTTTCATTCATTTAAATACATCACCAACATCCAATAAGACCTGCATTATCTGCATTAGCATTCCAGCCAGTGAGTACACAGTCGTATGCAAAAGCATGTGCGCCCCCAGTCGAATGCTCTGTTTTGTTTAAGTTCTGCATGAAAAAAAAGTTATATGAAGGACTACCAGGGAAAGTTAAGTGTAAGTTAAGGTAATTTTAAGCAATTTCTAGATTATCACACTGTTTAGACCTACTGTAAATAGCAGTTATAGTGTTAAAATTATGGCAAATGCTGAAATGAAGATATAAAGTCAGTGGCTCCAGTTCCTCCATGAGTGTAAACCTTGCACTCGTGCTTTTGTTCGAATGGCTCATGGATTCTTGTTACAGTGAAGGCTCTTTTTAATTTTCATGAAAAATGCAAAAGTCTCTAAAAAGGTCTGTGCAGCATAATCTGACATTACAAAGCCATTTAAAAGCTGTGTTTGAACACACTATGTTTGAGATATGGACAGTCAGAATTTAGAATTTAAATTAGATTTTTTTTCAGATTTAATTTGAATTGAGTTCACATAATTGTTTAATGTGCATTTCATTACAGAATTCCTTTCCTGAAAACCTTTCAAAATTTACTTTGATTTTTTTTCAAGATGGAAAAAGGTAAAAGGATGCTTTTGTTGTTGTTGTTGTTGTCGTCATATATATTGTCTGGAGTTTACCAATACAGTGTTAGCATCCATGGCCTAGAAAATTAACATCCAGTTTATACCACTACTGCAGCCTATGGTAAGTTGAAAAAAAAAAAAAAAGCATGTGAACATAGCATTTCACTTCCTCTTATAGACATTACATACAGATTTATATACCAGCATTTATAGACACATTATTAGCAACCACCTGGGATACCATAGCAATGGTCTTATAATGCCTGGGCAATGACTTGGGATACGACATGGTCTAGCAACACTTGAGCAACCACTGCGGATTGCATAGCAATGGCCTAGCAACGTCTTACCAACCATTTGGAACTTAATGTTCTATCATAGACTTTCACCGTCTAGTTCCAATCTTAGTGGTTTTCTAAACAAATATCATAAACAGCTAAATAGGTTTAAATGTAATATTTTTTGGTGGCCTAAGATTTTTGCACATCACTTCACCTTCAGCACTCCAACAAATTCCAAGAAACAAAGGTTGTGATTTCGTGAACTGTGCCAATGTCCCACAGCCCCGCCCCATCTCCAGCCCATCGGGAAACTTTATGTGCTTGCTGTGTATATTTGCATTGCCATGTTTTATTGCACTTCCTCCGACACCCCCCAGCCCCGAACATTTCCCTTAATAGGTGATCCATGGAAGCGCTGTGGAGGGGTTGCTGTTTGCAGCCTGTCAGGATTAATGTAAGTTAGGGAGCTGGAGAGAGAGAATTTTCATGCCAAACGCTGTGAAGTCTGACTATTAAGCAAAGCACAGAGGGCACAAACTCCACAGGCTCCACAGCTGGGCCGGGGGACTTGATGACAGGCCATATTAACGTGGAGGATATGTGAGCCGCCGAGGACCCTCAAAAAAATAGGCGACCTCAAGAGCCTATGAAACACTCGGCGGACCCGGGGAAAGGCCTGAGAACGCTGAAAGACCGGCGGATCAGATTTGTCAATGTCAATTCGTCAATGACCCCGTTCTTTGACCCTCTGAGCCTTTAGCTGCCGTGAAAAAGAATAGCCGTTTATGGCCAAGCCATAACTCACCCTAATTAAAAAATGATGTAGACGGTCCTGCAACTGTAACCTTAACACCTGTTTCTTTGTGTAACTGAACGCAAGGCATGTCGGAGTAAATCAGCAGGCGGGACGGGTGGGTGGCCCATGCAAGGTGCAGCCCTGTGATCTTCAGCTCAGTTTCCACGGTAACACGCGGCCTTGTCCTGCATGCGTCCATGATAGCTTTGACCTTCGGCCTCCAACGGCCTGAGATGTCTGATGTTTCAGTGAAACCAGCGAAGGCCGTTACGGGTCACATAAACAGGAAGTAATTACAGCGCGACTGGTTGGGTGGCTTGTGGTGAGGCAGCGGTTTGTGATGCACTCTGCTTGTCGGTGACAGGAAAGAGCTGCATACTACTTAAAGATGGGAAAGTGACTGATTGCAACATTTGTCATATCTCAGTGAGGACACCAAGATTGTCAGGTCTCCATATGTGAAGTTCACCTTCAGTAAATGAAAAGCTGCTGCTATATAAAGCAAGTTGATGTTCTACACAGGCTGTTATTTGTGATGAAGGTGCTATATATGATGTTATTTGTATGTAATATATATTATACACAGCAACTGTATCATTCTACAGAGCACTAGTTGAAAGCTGTAATAAAGAGTGTATAGCTAAAAGACTGAAATACATACATTAGATTTAGTTGATGAATTTATATTTAGGTGATCGATGTAAGTATATATAGTTGCTGTCCAATGAAAAACAGATATCTCCGAAATGGCAGCTTTATAAGTCTTTACTTTCAATGTAAATAAAAGAAGGCAGAATTTTGGAGCATAGAATTTTTATTCTGATTCATTGTTATGATGATGATGTTGATTATTATTATTATTATTATTATTATTATTATTATTATTATTATTATTATTATTATTATTATTATTATTATTATTATTATTATTATTATTACTGCTTAGGTTGGGCAGGTATATAAAGGGATATAAATTGGGATAAATCTAAATCTAAATGTAGCACACAAAAATAATATTAAAGTAAAATGTTATTCTACAATATATTACTTTCTGTTATTTGTGGATTACTCATCTTAATATTATGCTATTATATTAATAATAATATAATATTATTATTATTATTATTAGTGCTATTATATTATTACTCATCTTACATAAAGATATATTTATATATAATTATAATTTATATATATATATAATTACGATAATATAATGCTGTTACAGAATAGATGTTGTTCAGCTACATAAGGCAACAAACAGGAGAACATGATAGTATTATCTGTTTGCCAGTGAAAGTGATACGTTTGGATACCAGTTTCGTTAAACATAATGCCTTGAAAATGCAGACCACCAACGCGTTAGTCATTAGGGACTGTCTATAAAGTGCATAGAATATTTCTCATGTATTCAGCTAAAATAATTTGATCACTTATAGAAAGAGAGGCGCTTCTTTTAAGCCTTCTATAAATCCTAGTTAAAGGACAACATCGTTTTAGAAGTAGTTTGATGGGATTTTACTTATTTTAGGTACATACAGTACATGAGAAATATTCAAATGTGCTGCTGAAGTACTATGTTCAGTGAAATGTTGTAAATATATTAGGTTGTATATATATATATGTTGCTTAGAGGCAACAGCATTGGAGTTTAGAATTTTATGCAGTCCTGTTGTCATATTCTGTCTCTAAAGCTGACCAAATGGACTGTAGAATAAAAATTATTTTATAGAAATAATTTAATGTTTCAGGGATAACACTATACTGATGACTGTGAAAAGAAAGCTTGCCACTTTCATAAATAAACTAACTATGAATATTGTAAAAAGGCATATTTGCTATACGTTTAGGTGAATAACTTGCATCCAGTCAGTGTGAAAGCACTCTGATATATGGCATCCAGATTTTGAGGATAACAGACAAAAAAATTAAAATTTGTGTTTAAGGCTGTAAGGTCAAATGTACACAAGTGCAGATGAATTAAACTTGTTATCAAGTTGTATTACTCCCAGTAACAATCTTGAAAAATTCTCGCAGTTAAAGCCAATGACAATTGAATGATTAGTTTCTTTACTTATTAAAAACTGCCCAACACTATTATATAACCAGTAAGAGCACTAGAATGTAAACTACAATAGGATATTCATTTTTTTACTCCTAATTTTGAAATGCTTACTATGTAGTGAGTTTGATATAACTCATAATGGCATAACCAGGTTAAGAAGTGAATGACTCTATATGGATGCAGACATTTGTTTGAGCGTGTGAGCAGAACAGCACAAAATATCATTCCATATTCACCAATAAGTTAAGTTATTTGTCAACCAATAGTAGCTTATTAACCAAATTAGATGCTTTATAGTGTCATAAAGTGACACTAAATTTTAAAAGTTTTTTTTTTCCCAATATGTAGTTTCAGACTGAATACAAAATTCTATAGTACCACTGCATCCTTACCCATGCACAGTTTTAAAGTGGTGGCCCTTCCACCCTGCAAAATGCTTCTGTGGTTGGCTTCTACCAATGTGGCAAGAGTTGTTTTGCTATCAGTGGAATAGCTCTCCAACCTTTGTCTATGTCATATCAACCCCCAAGGCAACACCCCCATATTTACATTCTGAACACATGTGGTCTGTCCCGTTTTACCTTTAAGGGGAAAGTTCATTGGCATAGGTGGGACAACTTAAATTCAATGCCACCCACCTTTTTGCCACCCCTGGTAAAAGTCTCTAGGCCTGCCACTGGCACTGCCAGCCTTACACACCCAGCAGTAAGAGCTTGGCCATTCTGATGTATTTGTCCTATCTAGATTTTTTCCCTTATGATGCATTGAGTGACTTATGGACAGAATGAAAGGAAATATGTGGAAATAAAAAGCAATATAAATAATATAAATTTCATTTATTTACACATTTGTATTACTCTACTACTCTTCTAACTACTAATTCATATTCATTTTGTTTACACAGTCCAGAAGAGGTATAAAACACTAAAATAATGCCACCAAATAACAAAGTTTATTATAGAAATCTTCTGTCAATTCACCTGCGCTGTGTCAGCACCACTCTAACGCTTTAAGCTTGGCACTACACTGGATTTTATGCTCAGTTTTAGTTGAAATAAAGTAATTTTAGGCTCATACCTGGCACACAGGTAAAGTTTTTTTTACTAGCTGCTCTAGTGTAGGCAGACTATATCCAGCCATGAAGACAATATATATATTTAAAGACTGGCAATGCACCTGGCGTTTATACATCAATGTCCAAAGAAAAACATATATCTTAATTTTTTGTCGATTTTTAACTTTCCAAATCATTTGAACGAAGCAGCTGCTGCTTACATCGTATAAAAACTTCATGGTTAATGAACCACTGGAAATACTTCAAAACCGTTCCATTGACTTGCATTAGAAGTAAAGCAGGTTGTTGCCCTCTCTTGTAAAGGTGACATTTTGGAGATATTTGTTTTTCTTTGGACAGCAGTGACATGTCTTCTAAAGCTCTGTGCTCTTTTGAGATAGTTTATGGTTGGAAGATTTCCATTCTTGATGAACTTTCAGCTTCAGTCAGCTGTAGTGACCACTGCAAAACTGCACGCTGTCCTAAAAGCACCTCTGAGACATTTAATAGGACATAAACCAATAAGAAGCAAGCACACGTTCCTTGACGTAGAATAACACTCTCATTCTCCAACCGGATATGTCAGCCATGATCTCTAATTACAGTGCTCTCCTGAAAAATAAGGTGATTAATAGTACAAACTAGAACACTTCTCAACCAATCAGATTGTGTGGTCTAACTATGTGTTGGATACATTGGACAAAGGGCATTATAGCACAAAACAAGATGGTAATAAAACAAAGTCTTGGACAGAACATAAATTGTTTAAGCTGCACACTCAACACAGATGATGGCTGTCAGGTGGCAGTGAATTAGAGCATAAAAACAGAAAACATCTCTTCTTTACTCCCTCATATCTCAGTGGGTATGTGAAGCAGGCCAGCTCTGAGGCCACGTGTTGGTGTAGCAGCGCAAAGGTCCGCTCGGTGGAAAGGTTTTGCTTCGGCTTCAGTGAGCTCGCTCATTTGGATTTATCAGCGGTAACTATCAGGGACACACACAGGTACACAAATACACACGCTGCCTTTCTGCATGGCGCACAATGGGCCCCAGGATTGAACATGAGAAAATCAATCCTGAGCTTCTCTTCACATCTGACCTCTGCTCTCCGTACAAATCCTGAATTAATTAAAGAGGGAAATCCCACTGGCCAACACAGAGGCAGATTGAGTGTCTGTGCCCCCTCCCCGCGCAACCAGAGGATTAGAGAAGCTCAGCCATGAGAGTGTGTTTCCAAACCAGCAGGTAACCACACTGCTATAAAGAGTGTGTGCTTTCATACCTGTCTGCTTTCATGACCACCAGCATGAACGGTTATTTCTCTTCGGCACTCATATCTCCAGAAAACCTCTTGCAGGTCATATGCAACATATGAATACCTCACCCTACAAATGACACACTCTGTGCAGCATCTACAGGCAACACATTGGCATTTTTCTGCACATTTTATCACTAAACATATTAGAGAAATGAAACATAACATTTGAAATGTTTACATGAAAAAATGTGTATATATTTACATATATAAGAGTTTCTTCTCTGTATAGAAGTTCTCTATATCTCAAACACAACACTTTAACTGAACTTAAATGATTTTAATGTACCACAATAATATACCAAGTAATCAGAGGAGTTATTTCTATGAGTCCATTCCTGCCACATTCTTTACACAACATAAAGCTGTTGTTTTGAAATTAATAATAAAAGGACATATGAGAATTTCTTATTGTCATAAGAAAATTACATACATGTGAAACTTGGCTGCGAACTTGGCTAGAGAAGGAAAAAATATATAATCATGTATGAGAATATAACAAGATTTTATAAGTAATTTTGGTTTGCTCTATTCACATTGTGTTCAAGTTGTATTAATCTCATTAAACAATCTTTGAAAACTCTTGCAGTTAAAGCCAATGACAGTTGAATGATTAGTTACTCTACCACAGAGGTCACTAATAGGCGGACCACGGTCCAGGTCCGGACCCAGACGTTGGCCAATGCAAACCCAAAGCGATAAACTATTGAGAAGGATTTAATTTTGATTGTGTTTATTTTGAGTGGTGAATCTTTTCTAGTCTTTATGGTATACAGGCTTTGTTGCGTGCATTGTAAGATCACCAAAGGCGCTCCTCAGCCAATCAGATCTGTGTATATTCAGGAGTGCAGCAAGAACACAGGTGAGGTACAAAGCGAGAAACTGCAGTCTGAGAGTAAAGCGAGTCAGAAAGAAGTTAACAAAAAGATGCACGTTTTATTTACTTTTTCTATAAATAAACACTTTAAGATCCTTTTTTTCAAAAACATTCTGTTTTTTTAATGTAGCCCTTGTTGTTACTTGAAGACAGTTAAAATTTATTCAGTTCAGCATTTAAACAGTAAATATACTAAAAATAAACTGAACAGTATTTGTAATTAGTTTTCTTTCAGTTGCTGATGGTATAAGATGCTGATACTAGGTTACTTCTGTATACAGGATATAGCACTGAATCATAACACAAGATAGAAATGACAGTCCGGACCTTGGCCTGATGAAATTTCCTATAACCGGACCTAAATGACATCTAATTAAATACCCCTGCCTACTAGTTAAAAAGCGCCCGACTCTATTATGTAAGTAGTAGGAGCACTAGAATGTAAATTACAGTGGTATTTTAATTTTTTTATTCCTAATTTTGAAATGCTTACGATGTAAAGAGTTTGATATTACTGATAATGGCATAGTCTGTTTTTATGGTACTGAGGGAGGGGAGAAACATTTTAACTTTAATGTGTTCTTGCACTTTTCCTGGACAGTGCTATACAGCTACTGATACAGCTACTCAGTATGTCACTCTTCCGATTGCTGAGTGAACCATACTGTACTGAGCAGGTAATAAATGCAGTTAATGTGTCGAAGCGTTAAAGTAACCCTACATCTTAAAGAAATAGTCTCTGCTAAATAAGAACAGTGGAAATGGCCACCTCACACCATAGGGATGGTAAGCACATCCCTATGTTAACTAACCCCCACCCTAACACAAAAACACATAACCAACACCTGTGCACATTTAAACAAACAGCAGCACAACAACAACAACTGTGACAATTGTCTCTTAAAGGCAGGGTGGTGTGGAGTGCTGAGCAAAAGTAATAAAACTACTTCTAATGACATAGAAACATAATCTAAACCTATTTGTAATTAAAGATGACCTATCATTTAATGTTTGGGGTCTACTAGGATAGATCTACATGCTATACCATCTGTCTGAAATGCTCTGTTAGAGCTCCTGTGTTCTGATCGGTCAACGACCAGAGAGGTTCCACCTGTACACAGTGTCCAGCTGTTGCTGTGCGTTGTGTAAGGGTGTGCCAAGCGTACAGGCATGCAGACAATAAAGATTGTTATACAAGATGACATCACCTTGTAACAGAGAAAAGGGCTGAGGCATTTCAGGCAGCTGTGAAAAGTGGTTTCTGTGGGAAAGAGTTTCTCTGTGTACTTTATGACTTTGCAGACTGTTTACATGCACAAAAAGCTAAAACACATACTAAAGGGAGGGGAAAAACTGGAAAAGCATAATAAACCCCCTCTAGGATTGTGAACAGGCAAACAGTGACGCTAGACAGGCTTGTATTTAGGAAAAGCGTGAGCAGTGTGAAGTGCATCATTGTTTCATTCAGAAGCTGGAACCCCACAAGTTCTTCAGCATACAGCTCAACTATATATAACGTCCATATGAATGACACAATTGAATTGATGTTTACAAAGAGGTTCATGTTTTTTGGGATGCAGACGAGCCAGCGATTGTTCAGCTGCTCAGTGTGTAAAAGCCATACTACAGTTTTACAAAATATGATTTGCTGTGTGTGTTGTATGTGTATGATTTGCTGTGTGTGCTTTTTTAGTCTGATGGCTGAAAGAGTATTCTCCTAGTCATTTCTTTACTGTGTCTTAATTTGTAACTCATGATAGTTAATACTGGCATCACATGGAGAATTACTGAGATAAGTTCCGCTGAATGCACAGAATGGATCCTGCTTTATATTATAAATATATAAATATTTAATATTTAATATTTATATTTAATATTAAATTATTAATATAAAAATATTTAATATTTAATATAAAATATTTAAAACCTTCTCATAATGTTTAACCAGCAAAAGACTGACAACTTTTAATGGTCTCCCATATGGGGTATGATAAGTCAGTTCAGTTTTAACAAGCGCTGGGCTCATAATTGAGTCACCTCTGGCTGTGCCGCTGGTTCCTGAGACATAGGTGGCGATGAATCTGGGTGTTTGGCCCCCTGGCCACTGACCCAGTTGGATATCCAGCTGTCCAGCATCAGCTTACATTATTCGGCCCCACGGCCGCTTCCCAGCACTACATGCACAGCGACAAGGAGCCTGCAAGGACCCTATTGTTCCCCAGTCTGGGCAGCTTACCTTGTCTGCTCTGTCATCGGGGACTTGTTGAGCAAATACTCACTGGTATGACCACAACCCCCATCCCCCCCACCCCTCCACAGTATTTTACCCCTCCCCCTCTATTCCAGACCCCTCCTAACTTGTGCTCTTAGTCTGGGCCCATAGCAGAAACCTGACCCACTTGCTACAAATTACCCCAACACAGCTTGTTGCATAACAGAGCCTTTATTTCGTAAGCAACACCATTAATTAGCCCTGTGGCCGTGTTGTCAGAAAGAGGTCATCCTCCCAGTTCCTCAAGCACAAACCAACAAGGACAGATTTTTTTTCTCCTCTCATCCAAACAAGGATGAGATTTCTTGGTGGTGTGACCTAAATTTTTGCAGGATTGTAATCTAAATGGGAAGGGACGAACCGCAGGCCTCGTGAAAACGATCGAATGGCCTCTCGAGCCTGCGGGGAAAGCTCTCTTGTTAAACTGCCACTTCCAATCAGCGGTCCCACCACAACACATATCAGGGGGCCAGGGTAGAGAGCCTTCAGCCTGCACAACCTGAACCTATTCCAGGATCTGCAGAGACCATCAGTTCCCTCCATGCCTGTTTGGTGGCATGACCTTACAGCAGAGTCTGAAACGGTGCAGCAGAACTGCATCGTGGCTAATCCTTAAAGCGAAGGTTCAGCAAGTACTTTTCAAATCAGCCTTTCAGCCAAGACATGTTGGGTTCTTCTGGGGAAGCAAATGTACCTGACAAGTAATAGAAACGTAGGGCCATTAAGAAGCCTCTTGCAAACTGTATACTTAAATCCTTGCACTTACTACTATGTACTGATCAAACTTTGTTGAGGAGTAATGTAGTTTCTGTCACTGACTGTATGAAAATTTCTGCCTTCAAATTGTTAGTTTAGATAACAGTGGACAACTTTGTACATAATACAAGCCTTCATCTCTTTAATCAATATTGTGTTGTTGTTTAACGTGAGTTGATCTGCTGTTTGGTTCGCTGTGGTGCATGCAATTCTATGTTTTGTAGATTTACTAAGTCAAGATAAGTTATTATGTCCTCCCCAGAGAACAAACATACATATGGCAGTTTATAGTATAATATATTGAAACAGTTGTTCTTTACACTTGTTTCAAAATGTTGTGAAGATTGGACCAACAAAACTTTCTTCAAAACTGCTTTGTACAAAATAGCTTTTCATTAACTTAAATTGAAAGAGATTTACTTTTTAAATTTTGGGCAGCAACAATTTAAAAAGAATTTAAAATCAGATGATAAAACTTAATTTGTATGACTGTAAGCGAGTGACTCTTTATAAAACAAAGATTTTTATTATTTAAATAATTGTAACTCATAATATCTTTTCAGAGTGTCTAATATATGTAGATATATATTCTATAATTCTATTTATTCATATTACAATATATTGTCCACTAAGGAGATGAGACTTTGTATATCAGACATTGACTCTCCAACAGCATTCAACATTGTACCTGTTAGGTTACCTACACAGTTAATCTATTACAGTTAGGATATTGCGTTAGCTCTGTCAGGCTAGAAACATGCCAGTATGCAGAAAAAAGACACAAGTAGTTTAAACCTGTTTAATATTTGCTCCAACGGTTCAGCCCTACAATAATTCTTAATAATCCAAATGCCTACATTTCGTCACTTGCTTTTGCCATTGCTGCTGTATTGTGTACATGTGCCCAATGGCATGAAGCATGTAACAAGTGGAGAAAAAAAATCACATAGTGATATGCTATGATGTCTTTTTTAGCTCTAGTCACAATTTGTACTTGGAACTTGGAAGTGTAGGGAGATGAGGGTGGACTGGGAGAGCATTAAAAGACTGCCTATGGCTGTGTTCAATGACAATGAGATCCCAATAAGTGAATAACTGAGAAAACCCTTCAAAGAAGTTTGTAAATGCAAAAAAGTATTTAAAAATGTGAGTAAACATCATATTGAAAAAGGTATGTAAACAACATTTACATGTTTATTCTCCACCACATTCCTGATTAGCCTCAAAGCCCTAGTGCAAAAACAAACGCACCAAACGTCTCACCCAACTGACAACATCCCAGGGAAAATTATGGCTATTAGATTTTTTGCTGAACTATCATGTCAAGACAGTTCCGTCTCTGTTAGCACTTCTCAGGCACAGTTCTAATCTTAAGCAGCTGGAGTCGATGTTGACAATCTGCAAGACATTAATAATTATTAGAAATCTACTGGCAGCCTAGCCAGTTTAGCAGTTGAATGGGACAAACAAATAGAAGAGGTCAGTGGACATTGGCCAGCTTTTTGACAGGATGGCAACCATAGCAGCAATCAAACTGCAAAAAGAAAAAGAAAGAGAAAGAGAGAGAGAGAGAGAGAGAGAGAGAGAGAGAGAGAGAAAGAGAGAGACTGAAGATGTGCCAGTCTCGCTCGGGCGCTCTATGTGACTGTCTTAGAGGCTCATTCATCATACTAAAATGGCCATCCTCCATTTCAGAATAAACAGGCTTGCGTTTTTAATGCGCTCACTCATGGGTGGCCACCCTTGCCCACCCAAACAGTCCATTGGAAGGTCCGGGGAGGTAATTTACTCTAATAACATACCCCACGTAGTTTGAACATGGTTATTAAAAACCACCGCTATTCTGGGCATGGGCTTTTTGTGCCAGCCGACAGCCCTTTGCCAGCCTGACGTCCTGGGGCTGAGTAACTCTAGAAGAAGAGCAAAGTTGCTGAGCAGCAGTTATGACTGAGCATATTATTTCCACAGAATGTGAGTGAAAAAGCATGGCTTCCTGCATGCATGTCACTCAAAGTAATTACAATCACACAGTCTAGCGGGGAACTACCTGTACCTTGGAGATGGACTTTTCCTGTAGGAAAGTGGCGGAACTGACCAACACAAGATAATGGAGAGGTAGCATTTACACCCTGCGGTCACTTTATTGGCGGCTATAGCCCATCTTTTAATTTGCGTTAGCCATCCTCATGCACTTTATGAGTGGTCACTTTTACTCTGTACTTCAGTGGTCAGGACCTCTGCAGGACCACCACAATACAGTGACACTGATGCGGAGGTGGTGTGTTAGCATAAGTAGATCAGACACAGCAGTGCTGCTGGATTTTTTAAACACCTCAGTGAGTCCACCAACCAGCAGCATCCAGCCAACAGTGCCCTGTGGGCAGCGTCCTGTGACCACTGATGAAGCACTAGAGAAACACAAACTGTGCAGCGATAGATTAGCTATTGTCTCTGATGTTACATTTACAAGGTGGACCAACACATGTCATATAGAGTGAACGGTGAGTGGACACAGTGTTCAAAAACACACCACCATCACCACGTCAATGTTACTGCAGTGCTGAGAATGATCCAGTGGTCCTGTGGAAGTCCTGATCATTGAGGAACAGACTAAAAGTTGCATAACAAAGTATGCAGAGAAACAGACGGACAACAGAGTGGCTGATCAATGTACAAACATACATACATGCATGTTCAGGTGGCAGAAGATTCTCTAGAAGGTGCTTTTAGTGCTTCATGGTTATGCCTCAGTCAAGGTTCTTCTTAGGAGGTAGACCACTGTTAACCTAGCAGTGACACTGATGTGTGTGAAAAACTAATATAAATAATATTGTGTCAGGTGTGCTCGACAGAGCCAAACATAATGGGCCACAGTCTGCAATTGCACACCTACAGTCATTGCCACATATACGACTTGGAGGTGCATACAGCTAACACCAAACGGTGGCTAAATATGGCTAGATAGACAAATAAACAACACAACTCAGACACCCACAAGGGCAAGTGCAAATGAGCTGCACACCCACACAGAGCTCACAGTGACTGCAGTATTCAACATAAACAATTCAGAATCATACTGGAGGTTTATGAATGTTCTTTGTTCAGTAAAGCCCAAATTATACATCTACTTTGTTTTTTCGTCAAAATGCATTTGGTTGTAGTCTTTATAACCTGCATTAGTCTGTTATGTGAAAATCAGTGAGAAGACATTATTAATTGCAATAATGCACAACAAACACTTTGAAAATGTAATAAGTCATGGCTGCACGGTGGTGCAGTGGTTAGTACTGTCGTCTCACAGCAAGATCATCTGGGTTCGTTTCCCGGTCCAGGTTGTTCTGTGTGGCGTGTGTATGTTCTCACTGTGCTTGAGTGGGTTTCCTCCAGGTACTCTGGTTTCCTCCCACAGTCCAAAGACATGCATGATAGGTTGATTGGTCACTCTAAATTGTCCTTAGGTGTGAGTGAGTGTTGACCATGCAATGGACTGGCGAACTGTCCATGGTGTACCCCGCCTTCACCCAGTGACGCATGGATTGGCTCCAGCCTCCCTGTGACCCTGACTAGCGGGATTAAGCGGCAGATAATGGATGGATGGTAATAACCTTGACACATCCTAGAAGCAGCGGTCGTCAACTGGCAGCACTCAGAGAACTGTAACAAAGCTGATTAGCACATGTAACTGTATTTCAGCAATAGAAACATGAACTACCATGGCTTCTGTATCACACCTATTTACACATCATCCAGAGCAAACAGGGGAGGTAACCTTAAGAGTCTTACCCAAAGGCTTTCCTTGGTATAGTATGAACAGGTTGTCTAGGCTGGGAATCAAACCCAGTTTGAAGTATGAGGTGTACACTGTATCATTTACCACACTACAAGAATTCTTGGCCTGCGGTCAGGGTATGAAATACCCCCTGGCATTCAGGGGGTCCCATGTTGGCCGGCAATTCCAGCATTATCTGGCTGCTAGCTTACTCACAAGGTTAGCTTCAATGGAAATAAATGTTTAGTTTAACAGTACATTTTTCTAGTTTGGTAGTGCACCCCTACACAGACTAACTGGGATCCCACATCTCTTCGGTTTGGGAAATTAGTAAAAATTAACTATTTTCTTTAAACTGTGACGGCGCTTTGCATGGTGTAATATGCTACAGCACATTGTAAAGTTTGACAGAGGTATCTTGGGCACACTTAGAGTTACTAGGCTATGAAGGACCAACTGGGTGAACCAGTTTGCTACAGTTAAGGGAGATCAGTGTATCAGGTCTAGTTAGTTACAAATACCAAAGACAAATGCTCACTGATTGCAGGTGAAGCAACTAAACAATAACCTTCAGCTGAAGTTGTATTTGAGCGTCTGTTTTTTTCCTCATGGACATCATGACATCATAGTTAGTTAATTTTTCTGAGGACCCCACAGAATTTGAAGTTTAAGAAGTTTATGGAGTCCAAAGGGTTAAATAGGAGCTCCCTGACAACCTTGTTTACAGTTTATCAGGGCCTATTAGGTCAGAAAGCCACCAATTTCTAATTGTGTTTTGTCGCTGCCCAATGAAAAACAAATATTTCCAAAATTGCAACTTTACAGAAGGAGACAAAAACCTATTTCAATGTAAGTTAAGGTAAGCTATTTTGGAGCATTTCTATGGTCTGTTCATCATGACATTTTTACACAATGTAAACGACAATTGTCGTGTTCAAATGATGTAGAAAATTAAAATCGATGATTTGTTATTTATGGTCAGAGTACTGAAGCAGCAACTTGGCTTGTTTTAAAAAAAAGGGAAATCAGCGTAAAAAAAAATGAATGCACAGATTTTCTTTGTTTCAAGTTCTAAACTAAGAGGTCATCTGGCCAGAGTTACTTAACTGGACTTTTGTGAGTTGTATTTGGCAAATGCTGCCAGTTATAAACTATTACAGCAACGAATACCAAAAAGCTCTTAACAAAGAATTATTATAACAAATTTCTGGTTAGGTAGTAATATAGATTATAATGAAAAGTCTTAATACGTGTTGACCAATTCATTTAGAGGTGTTGAATTTGGGTCTTATTGAGCAAAAGAACAAAAATAGCATGTGTTTTATAAAATAAAGTGTTATGAACAATTCTGCCAAGTAATGTAATTTACTAGCAGCAGACTGTCATGCAGCATAGCAGTCAAAAATATGTGAAATGTTTTTTTAATAACTTTCTCTGATCCACTGATTTGTGTGGCATGTTGATTATTTTACAACAGCTTTGAAAAAGTCTCAGCCAATCGTATTTTAGAAGCGGAACTATCCGTTTCATAATCTTCGGTTTGCCATGCAATGCATCAAGTAAAGCAGAATGGTTTTCCTTACCCTTCAGAGCAAAGGCTTAGCCTGAGGGCTCGGCAGAACAGAGGCGAGTTTAGAAAAGGGAAGAGCACTTTATCCCGGGCGCTTAGCATCACTCAAGTCTCTTGACGTGGAGGTTGACACAGCACCTGTACTGCAGCTTCATCTGCCATGATGTCAACAGATACTGTCAGATCCACTCCCTTCCTCACCTTCACCGAATCACCTGCAGGTTAGAAGCTAAAAGTGTTTTCTTAAAGATTAGCTAAAGCCCTTTTCACATCAGGAGTAAAAAGTGAGAAGTAAGACGAGAGAAATGAAAGAATAGCAGGGTTATATAGATGACTGCTATAAGCATTAAAGGCAATTATGTGCTTTGGGCCAACAGTTGCTTTAAATGATTAAAAGCTATGTTAATCTCGTTCCTAGTGGTGACTTTGTGCAGTTAATCTGTTTTCCGTTGTTTTTACATATGTGAGTGGATTTTTTTCAGTGAATTGGAAAGGGTTTGAGCTTTCAACCTGAGGCATTAGGAGTATAACTGAGAATTTGAGGTTGTTAGCATTAGCTCCTAGCCTAGCCCTAAATGTGATTGTTCTTATTCTTTCATCCAACTTTGTTTATGCTATTTCTTTTTCATTTGGGATCATTACCGCCTCTTAAAGATTTGTTTTTATGAATGAAATTATATAGTATGCACTCAGAGAGCTCTTCAAGGTGGTATAATTGTCTCTTCCCAAGGCCCTATGTTCCAAGTGCCCTACATAAGCCCAATGTTCTAAGCTCTGTTTATTTCGTATGTGCCATGTTCTAGGCACTATATTTCCAAAGCTCTATATTTCCAAGGCCTTGTGTTCCAACATCCCTTTATTCCCAATGCCATATGTTCTAAAGTCCTATTCTTTTTAATGCCCTATATTTCAAAGACCCTATATTTTCAAGGTCCTGTGTTGAAAGGAATATATATTCCCTATGCCCTAAGTTCCAAAGCACTCTATTCCCAAAGCTCTATATTCCCAAAGCTCTATATTCCCAAGGTTTTATATTACAATGTCCCTTTATTCCCAATGCCATATGTCCCAATGCCCCTTTATTCCCAAGGCCCTATGTTTTAATGTCCTTTTATTTCCAAGGTCCTGTGTTCCAAGGCCTTTATATACCCTAATCCCTGTGTTCCAAGACACTATATTCCCAAGGTCCTATGTTTTAAGGTCCCTTTATTTCCAAGCCCCTGCATTCCAAATGCCCCATATTCTCATAACCCTGTCTCTCAAGAAGGTCCTTATAAACATAAAGAGGTATGTTCCCAATGACCTTTGTTCCAACAGTTCTTTATATCCTATATCTTCAGTAAGCTAATTAAGAAGCTAAGAAAATTTTGTAACCCACCATCTGACTTTAAGGAAACAGTGTAATTTCTGCAGAGTTGTGGTCAAGAAGGGACCCAGTTTGACATCACTGGTCTACGCTTTGGCCTTTCTTTGGGATACTGCCACAGGAGACCATTACTGGCCTTCTTCTCCCATCATGCAGTACAATGCCAGCTAAGTCTGTTAGCTGATGTAATAGAATTGGAAATTATCACTGATATCCAAGCGAGTTGAGCAATGATATTGCGTTAGCACCAGATGTAGTTGTGTTTTGAAGTAAGCATGTTCTTGGTAGCATTGTGTGATGAGGGAAAGACCAAGCTAGCAGCTGAGTGGAATTGATTATGATTACATTGAAGGGGGATATTTCTGCAAACTACACCAAGTCTAGGTAAAGGGTTGTATAATGTTAGACTAGTGACTGATACAGCTTTTTCATTTTCATGTTCATCATGGAACACGTGCCACTATGAATAGTGCTATGAGGTAAAGCAGTGCGCTGTGCCATGTGCGCTGATATATGGTGGCCTAAATGAGACATTTCACACTGTTTACCCATTTTCATTTATCATGCACATGCAGTTAATGTGAAGTTACTCTGGCTGCTAAATTAGCTATATCCAGTTGCTATACAACAGGTTTGTTAATCCTCTGACACATTAAGTAAATACTTCTCAATCTTTCTGCCCAAATAATAAAGCACTCAATGATGGATCATGGGTGATCAAAGCCAGGAAAAGGTGACATTTGCCCTGCAGCTGAACAGCTCCCCAGACCAATGCTGGCATGGCCAGGGTCTGGACGCCCTTCGTGAAATCAGTGCATGACATGAAGAGCAGGAAAAGCTGTTTACGAGCAATTACATGGATAATATGTACCTGTCAGTAGCACTTACGGCTTATACGAGTCAGCATTTTGGCCTAACTGGCAAGCAGCTTGAAAAAAACTGTGTTTATGTCATCTGTACACTCTTATTGGAACATTTATAAATTTCCGTAATGATTCAGTGTCACAGGTGATAAGAAAATCTGGTTTTAGATAAATTGATATTACAATATATATTACAGTACTTGTTCTTTTATTGCTTGAGCAACTGGTGGTTTGTTGGTCCAATTCAGATGTCCTTGCAGGATAGATTTGGCTCTGCTAAATGAAGTTCATTACATAACAAACTATATAATCTGTTATGTTATTGCATTTCAATGGCAAAAACCTAAGGAGTTAACCTATCCAGCAATGTGGTCAACAATATGATTAAATGTGGCCCCTTATTTATAGTGCCTCTGTCTTTTTTTGTTCATTTTTCATTTAGGAAATGAAGTGTGGGGTCACTTAAAGCACAACTGTGGTCCAACAATGATAGCGTCCACCCCGAGGCCTGCTCCAGCATTTCACTTTATTATTATTTTTTTTCTCCAAAAAGCAAATATATTGGCTAATGTTTGTAGGTCTGTATTTAGCTCCATGATGGGGCTCCAGTGAGTCTTAATGCTCTAATTGCTGTCAGCGCTCTGAGTGTGTATGTGTGTGTGTGTGTGTGTTTGGCAGAGAGTGAGGGAGCGTTCAGGGCAGGCTGAGGAGTAGCATGGGGCTAGGAGAAGTGTACGGGTGTTAATAACCAGCTGACAGGTGCTGGGGCTGGAGTCCAGCCACTGCACACGTGCTAAGAGCGCTTTAATAATTAGAGAGAGCAAAGGCCTAATAAGAAGCAGCTGCTCCAGCAGTGCTGAAGCCACTAGACCACTCACCAAACTATCCACAGCCAGGCTTTGTTTGAGACTGTAGAGATGGGGGTCTTTGTTTTAGGTACATCAGTAAATTGTTGTATCAAACTTTTGACCTCTGACTTTAGAGGAGTGAAAAACATTAATTTGAGTGCATTAATTTGAGTGCAAGTAAAAAATATAAATAAATCCAATTAATTTTGGACCATTTCTGTTGGCCCAGTTACCATGAAGTGTGCACACAGTAGGTGTAAAGAGTTGGTGTTATAAAAGCATGTGACACTTAAGTACAGAGGGCATTTAATAACACAGGACAAAG
>CM038714.1:10991987-11460779 GCA_021613375.1 Megaleporinus macrocephalus | reverse complement strand
CTCATCACACACATTAAACAACTGCCTCATCACACACAATAAACCACTGTCTCATCACACACACTAAACTACTGTCTTATCAAACAGACTAAATCACTGCCTCATCACTCACTAAACCACTACCTCATCTAACACTAAACCACTGCCTCATCACACACACTAAACCACTGCCTCATCACACACACTAAACCACTGTCTCATCACACACTAAACCATGGCCTCATCACACACAAAACCATTACCTTATCACACACATTAAACCACTGTCTCATCACACACTAAACGAAGGCCTCATCACACACTAAACCACTATCTTATCACACACACTAAACCACTGTCTCATCACACACTAAACCAATACCTCATCTCACACTAAACCACTGCCTTATCACACACACTAAACCACTGTATCATCACACACTAAACCACTGCCTCATCTCACACTAAACCACTGTCTCATCACACACACTAAACCAGCCTCATCACACACACTAAACCACTGTCTCATCACACACATTAAACCACTGTCTCATCACACATTAAACCACTGCCTCATCACAGACACTAACCACTGCCACAGCACACACTAAACCACTACCTTATCACACACTAAACCAATGTCTCATCACACAATAAACCACTGCCTCATCACACAAACTAAACCTCTGTCTCATCACACACACAAAACCACTGTCTCATCACACACATTAAACCACTGTCTCATCACACACACTAAACCACTGTCTCATAACACACACTAAACTACTGTCTTATCACACACACTAAACCACTGCCCAATCACACACTAAACCACTACCTTATCACACACACTAAACCAGTATCTCATCAGACACTAAACCACTGCCTCATCACACACACTAAACCACTGTCTCATCACTCACACTAAACCACTGCCTTATCACACACCATAAACCACTGTCTCATCACAGACTAAACCACTGTCTCATCTCACACTAAACCACTGTCTCATCACACACACTAAACCAGCCTCATCACACACACTAAACCACTGTCTCATCACACACACTAAACCACTGTCTCATCACACACACTAAACCACTGCCTCATCACACACTAAACCTCTGCCTCATCACACACACTAAACCACTGTCTCATCACACACATTAAACAACTGCCTCATCACACACAATAAACCACTGTCTCATCACACACACTAAACTACTGTCTTATCAAACAGACTAAATCACTGCCTCATCACACACTAAACCACTACCTCATCTAACACTAAACCACTGTCTCATCACACACACTAAACCACTGCCTCATCACACACACTAAACCACTGTCTCATCACACACTAAACCATAGCCTCATCACACACAAAACCATTACCTTATCACACACATTAAACCACTGTCTCATCACACACTAAACGAAGGCCTCATCACACACTAAACCACTATCTTATCACACACACTAAACCACTGTCTCATCACACACTAAACCACTACCTCATCTCACACTAAACCACTGTCTCATCACACACACTAAACCACTGCCTTATCACACACACTAAACCACTGTATCATCACACACTAAATCACTGCCTCATCTCACACTAAACCACTGTCTCATCACACACACTAAACCAGTCTCATCACACACACTAAACCACTGTCTCATCACACACATTAAACCACTGTCTCATCACACACTAAACCACTGCCTCATCACAGACACTAACCACTGCCTCAGCACACACTAAACCACTACCTTATCACACACACTAAACCACTGTCTCATCACACACTAAACCAATGCCTCATCACACACACTAAACCTCTGTCTCATCACACACACAAAACCACTGTCTCATCACACACACTAAACCACTGTCTCATCACACACACTAAACCACTGTCTCATCACACACACTAAACTACTGTCTTATCACACACACTAAACCACTGCCTCATCACACACTAAAACACTATCTTATCACACACACAAAACCACTGCCTCATCACACACTAAACCAGTGTCTCATCACACACAATAAACCACTGTCTCATCACACACACTAAACCAGCCTCATCACACACACTAAACCACTGCCTCATCACACACACTAAACCACTGCCTCATCACACACTAAACCACTACCTCATCACACACTAAACCCCTACCTTATCACACACACTAAACCACTGTCTCATCAAACACTAAAGCACTGTCTCATCACACACTAAACCACTGCCTCATCAGACACACTAAACCTCTGTCTCATCACACACACAAAACCACTGTCTCATCACATACACTAAACCACTGTCTCATCACACACACTAAACCACTGTCTCATCACACACTAACCATTGCCTCATCACACAATAAACCACTGTCTCATCACACACACTAAACCACTGTCTCATCACACACTAAACCACTGTCTCATCACACACACTAAACCACTGTCTCATCACACACTAAACAACTGCCTCATCACACACACTAAACCACTGTCTCATCACACACTAAACAACTGCCTCATCACACAAACTAAATCACTGCCTCATCACACACTAAACCACTGCCTCATTACACCCACTAAACCACTGTCTCATCACACACTAAACCACTGCCTCATCACACATTAATCCACTGTCTCATCACACACACTAAACCCCTTTCTCATCACACACTAAACCACTGCCTCATCACACATTAATCCACTGTCTCATCACACACACTAAACCACTTCCTCATCACACACTAAATCACTACCTCATCTAACACTAAACCACTGTCTCATCACACACACACTAAATCACTGCCTTATCACACACACTAAACCACTGTCTCATCACACACTAAACCACAGCCTCATCACACACGAAACATCTATCTTATCACACACACTAAACCACTGTCTCATCACACACTAAACCACAGCCTCATCACACACTAAACATCTATCTTATCACACACACTAAACCACTGTCTCATCACACACTAAACCACAGCCTCATCACATACTAAACCTCTGCCTTATCACACACACTAAACCACAGTCTCATCACACACACTAAACCACTGCCTCATCACACACACTAAACCACTGTCTCATCACACACATGAAACTACTGCCTCATCACACACAATAAACCACTGTCTTATCACACACACTAAACTGCTGTCTTATCACACATACTAAATCACTGCCTCATCACACAAACTAACCACTGCCTCATCACACACTAAACCACTACCTTATCACACACACTATACCACTGTCTCATCACACACACTAAACCACTGTCTCATCACACACTAAACCACTACCTTATCACACACACTAAACCAGTGTCTCATCACACACACTAAACCACTGTCTCATCACACACACTAAACCACTGTGTCATCACACACAATAAATCACTGCCAAATCACACACACTAAACCACTGTCTCATCGCACACATTAAAAAACTGCCTAATCACACACAATAAGCCACTGCCTCATCACACACACTAAACCACTGTCTCATCACACACACTAAACGACTGTCTCATCACACACTAAACCACTGCCTCATCACACACTAAACCACTGTCTCATCACACACACTAAACCCCTGTCTCATCACACACTAAACCAATGTCTCATCACACACACTAAACCACTGTCTCATCACACACTAAACCACTGTCTCATCACACAAACTAAACCATTGTCTCATCACACACACTAAACCACTTTCTCATAAGACACACTAAACCACTGTCTCATCACACACTAAACCACTGCCTCATCACACACAATAAACCACTGTCTCATTACACACACTAAACTACTGTCTTATCACACACACTAAATCACTGCCTCATCACAAACTAACCACTGCCTCATCACACACTAAACCACTACCTTATCACACACACTAAACCACTGTCTCATCACACACTAAACCTCTGCCTCATCACACTCACTAAACCACTGTCTCATCACAAACTAAACCACTGTCTCATCACACACTAAACCACTGCCTTATCACACACACTAAACCACTGCCTCATCACACACACTAAACCACTGCCTCATCACACACACTAAACCACTGCCTCATCACACACACTAAACCACTGTCTCATCACACACATTAAACAACTGCCTCATCACACACAATAAACCACTGTCTCATCACACACACTAAACTACTGTCTTGTCACACATACTAAATCACTGCCTCATCACACACACTGACCACTGCCTCATCACACACTAAACCACTACCTTATCACACACACTAAACCAGTGTCTCATCACACACACTAAACCTCTGTCTCATCACACACTAAACCACTGTCTCATCAAACACACACTAAACCGCTGTGTCATCACACACACTAAATCACTGCCTCATCACACACACTAAACCACTGTCTCATCGCACCCATTAAACAACTGCCTCATCACACACAATAAGCCACTACCTCATCACACACACTATACCACTGTCTCATCACACACACTAAACCACTGCTTCATCACACACACTAAACCACTGTCTCATCACACACTAAACCACTACCTTATTACACACACTAAACCAGTGTCTCATCACACACACTAAACCACTGTCTCATCACACACTAAACCACTGTCTCATCACACACACTAAACCACTGTGTCATCACACACAGTAAATCACTGCCTCATCAAACACACTAACCACTGCCTCATCACACACTAAACCACTACCTTATCACACACACTAAACCACTGTATCATCACACACTAAACCACTGCCTCATCACACACTAAACCACTACCTTATCACACACACTAAACCACTGTCTCATCACACACTAAACCACTGTCTCATCACACACACTAAACCACTGTCTCATCACACACTAAACCACTGTCTCATCACACACACTAAACCACTGTCTCATCACACACTAAACAACTGCCTCATCACACACACTAAATCACTGCCTCATCACACACTAAACCACTGTCTCATCACACACTAAACAACTGCCTCATCACACACACTAAATCACTGCCTCATCACACACTAAATCACTGTCTCATCACACACACTAAACCACTGCCTCATCACACACAATAAACCACTGCCTTATCACACACACTAAACTACTGTCTTGTCACACATACTAAATCACTGCCTCATCACATACACTAACCACTGCCTCATCACACACTAAACCACTACCTTATCACACACACTAAACCAGTGTCTCATCACACACACTAAACCTCTGTCTCATCACACACTAAACCACTGTCTCATCACACACACTAAACCGCTGTGTCATCACACACACTAAATCACTGCCTCATCACACACACTAAACCACTGTCTCATCGCACCCATTAAACAACTGCCTCATCACACACAATAAGCCACTACCTCATCACACACACTAAACCACTGTCTCATCACACACACTAAACCACTGTCTCATCACACACTAAACCACTGCCTCATCACACATTAAACCACTGTCTCATCAAACACACACTAAACCGCTGTGTCATCACACACACTAAATCACTGCCTCATCACACACACTAAACCACTGTCTCATCGCACCCATTAAACAACTGCCTCATCACACACAATAAGCCACTACCTCATCACAAACACTAAACCACTGTCTCATCACACACACTAAACCACTGTCTCATCACACACTAAACCACTGCCTCATCACACATTAAACCACTGTCTCATCACACACACTAAACCCCTTTCTCATCACACACTAAACCACTGTCTCATCACACACACTAAACCACTGTCTCATCACACACTAAACCACTGTCTTATCACACACACTAAACCACTGCCTCATCACACACACTAAACCACTGTCTCATAAGACACACTAAACCACTGTCTCATCACACACTAAACCACTGCCTCATCACACACACTAAACCACTGTATCATCACACACTAAACTACTGTCTCATCACACACTAAACCACTGCCTCATCACACACACTAAAACACTGTCTCATCACACATACTAAATCACTGCCTCATCACACACTATACCACTGTCTTATCACACACACTAAACCACTGCCTCATCACACACACTAAACCACTGTCTCATAAGACACACTAAACCACTGTCTCATCACACACAAAACCACTGCCTCATCACACACACTAAACCACTGTATCATCACACACTAAACCACTGTCTCATCACACACACTAAACCACTATCTCATCACACACTAAACCACTGTCTCATCACACACACTAAACCACTGCCTCATCACACACACTAAACCACTGTCTTATCACACACACTAAACCACTGCCTCATCACACACACTAAACCACTGTCTTATCACACACATTAAACTACTGCCTCATAAGACACACTAAACCACTGTCTCATCACACACTAAACCACTGTCTCATCACACATACTAAATCACTGCCCCATCACACACTAAACCACTGCCTCATTACACCCACTAAACCACTGTCTCATCACACACTAAACCACTGCCTCATCACACATTAAACCACTGTCTCATCACACACACTAAACCCCTTTCTCATCACAAACTAAACCACTGTCTCATCACACACACTAAACCACTGTCTCATCACACACTAAACCACTGTCTTATCACACACACTAAACCACTGCCTCATCACACACACTAAATCACTGTCTCATAAGACACACTAAACCACTGTCTCATCACACACTAAACCACTGCCTCATCACACACACTAAACCACTGTATCATCACACACTAAACCACTGTCTCATCACACACACTAAACCACTATCTCATCACACACTAAACCACTGTCTCATCACACACTAAACCACTGCCTCATCACACACACTAAACCACTGTCTCATCACACATACTAAATCACTGCCTCATCACACACTAAACCACTGTCTTATCACACACACTAAACCACTGCCTCGTCACACACACTAAACCACTGTCTCATAAGACACACTAAACCACTGTCTCATCACACACAAAACCACTGCCTCATCACACTAAACCACTGTATCATCACACACTAAACCACTGTCTCATCACACACACTAAACCACTATCTCATCACACACTAAACCACTGTCTCATCACACACTAAACCACTGCCTCATCACACACACTAAACCACTGTCTCATCACACATACTAAATCACTGCCTCATCACACACTAAACCACTGTCTCATCACACACACTAAACCACTGCCTCATCACACACACTAAACCACTGTCTTATCACACACACTAAACCACTGCCTCATCACACACACTAAACCACTGTCTTATCACACACATTAAACTACTGCCTCATAAGACACACTAAACCACTGCCTCATCACACACTAAACCACTGTCTCATCACACATACTAAATCACTGCCCCATCACACACTAAACCACTGCCTCATTACACCCACTAAACCACTGTCTCATCACACACTAAATCACTGCCTCATCACACACTAAACCACTGTCTCATCACACACACTAAACCACTGCCTCATCACACACTAAACCACTGTCTCATCACACACACTAAATCACTGCCTCATCAAACACACTAACCACTGCCTCATCACACACTAAACCACTACCTTATCACACACACTAAACCACTGTATCATCACACACTAAACCACTGCCTCATCACACACTAAACCACTACCTTATCACACACACTAAACCACTGTCTCATCACACACTAAACCACTGTCTCATCACACACACTAAACCACTGTCTCATCAAACACTAAACCACTGTCTCATCACACACACTAAACCACTGTCTCATCACACACTAAACCTCTGCCTCATCACACACACTAAACCACTGTCTCATCACAAACTAAACCACTGTCTCATCACACACTAAACCACTGCCTTATCACACACACTAAACCACTGCTTCATCACACACACTAAACCACTGCCTCATCACACACACTAAACCACTGCCTCATCACACACACTAAACCACTGTCTCATCACACACATTAAACAACTCCTCATCACACACAATAAACCACTGTCTTATCACACACACTAAACTACTGTCTTATCACACATACTAAATCACTGCCTCATCACATACACTAACCACTGCCTCATCACACACTAAACCACTACCTTATCACACACACTAAACCAGTGTCTCATCACACACACTAAACCTCTGTCTCATCACACACTAAACCACTGTCTCATCACACACACTAAACCGCTGTGTCATCACACACACTAAATCACTGCCTCATCACACACACTAAACCACTGTCTCATCGCACCCATTAAACAACTGCCTCATCACACACAATAAGCCACTACCTCATCACACACACTAAACCACTGTCTCATCACACACACTAAACCACTGTCTCATCACACACTAAACCACTGCCTCATCACACATTAAACCACTGTCTCATCACACACACTAAACCCCTTTCTCATCACACACTAAACCACTGTCTCATCACACACACTAAACCACTGTCTCATCACACACTAAACCACTGTCTTATCACACACACTAAACCACTACCTCATCACACACACTAAACCACTGTCTCATCACACACACTAAACCACTGTCTCATCACACACACTAAACCACTGTCTCATCACACACTAAACCACTGCCTCATCACATATTAAACCACTGTCTCATCACACACACTAAACCCCTTTCTCATCACACACTAAACCACTGTCTCATCACACACACTAAACCACTGTCTCATCACACACTAAACCACTGTCTCATCACACACTAAACCACTGCCTCATCACACACACTAAACCACTGTATCATCACACACTAAACCACTGTCTCATCACACACACTAAACCACTATCTCATCACACACTAAACCACTGTCTCATCACACACTAAACCACTGCCTCATCACACACACTAAACCACTGTCTCATCACACACACTAAACCACTATCTCATCACACACTAAACCACTGTCTCATCACACACTAAACCACTGCCTCATCACACACACTAAACCACTGTCTCATCACACATACTAAATCACTGCCTCATCACACACTAAACCACTGTCTCATCACACACACTAAACCACTGCCTCATCACACACACTAAACCACTGTCTTATCACACACATTAAACTACTGCCTCATAAGACACACTAAACCACTGTCTCATCACACACTAAACCACTGTCTCATCACACATACTAAATCACTGCCTCATCACACACTAAACCACTGTCTCATCACACACACTAAATCACTGTCTCATCACACACACTAAATCACTGCCTCATCACATACTAAACCACTGTCTCATCACACACACTAAATCACTGCCTTATCACACACACTAAACCACTGTCTCATCACACACACTAAACCACTGCCTGATCACACACTAAACCACTGTCTCATCACACACACTAAATCACTGCCTCATCACACACTAACACACTACCTTATCACACACTAAACCACTACCTTATCACACATACTAAATCACTGCCTCATCACACACTAAACCACTGTCTCATCACACACACTAAACCACTGCCTCATCACACACACTAAACCACTGTCTTATCACACACATTAAACTACTGCCTCATAAGACACACTAAACCACTGTCTCATCACACACTAAACCACTGTCTCATCATACATACTAAATCACTGCCCCATCACACACTAAACCTCTGCCTCATTACACACACTAAACCACTGTCTCATCACACACACTAAATCACTGCCTCATCACACACTAAACCACTGTCTCATCACACACACTAAATCACTGCCTCATCACACACTAAACCACTGTCTCATCACACATACTAAATCACTGCCTCATCACACACTAAACCACTGCCTCATCACACACACTAATCCACTGTCTCATCACACACACACTAAATCACTGCCTCATCACACACTAAACCACTGTCTCATCACACACACTAAATCACTGCCTTATCACACACACTAAACCACTGTCTCATCACACACACTAAACCACTGCCTCATCACACACTAAACTACTTTCTCATCACACACTAAACCACTGTCTCATCACACACACTAAATCACTGCCTCATCACACACTAAAACACTACCTTATCACACACTAAACCACTACCTTATCACACACACTAAATCACTGCCTCATCACACACTAAAACACTACCTTTATTTATTTTTTAATCTAATTAAACATAACTATGTTAAAACACTAACATCAGGCAATACTATATTTTGGGATAGTTGAGTAAGCCAATTGAATTTCCAAACTGACACAAGGTTTGCCCTAAGAACATTACATTAGTTAAAAGTAAAAAGCACACTTACAACTACATTAAAAACCTAGACTTAATTGTTCCAGTCCAAAGCACCTTAGACCATGTTATGGAGCATTTATGTCTTACCTTTTATGTCACTCAGTGCATTGAAGTAGACATTTGCTTTGACATTAAGACACAGACTGCTTTAGCCTTTTTTCTAAAACTGGCAAATTCTACATACACTCTGTTTGGTTTTGAACAAGTAGCAAACAAAATACTCAGCAGGCAATTACTTTTACATGTCCTTCAGGTACATCTTCTGACTGCAGCTGGACCTTCCAATTTAAATGCTGGTGCACATAATAATAACTGAAGGTTTGAGGTAATGCAGGTTTTCAGAAAAGAAGGTGGGACCTGAGATCGGTCTATTTGACTATACGTTGTATGATTTAATCGTCTGTGATACAATGATCACACTTATAGGAATCAAATCTAATCTCATTAACTTAAAATATGCAGTCTTTGCCCATTTGTTTCCCAGAAACTACAAACACGAGTCTATTTGTAATCACTTGACAAAAGAAAAGTTCTGACATGCAGTTTTACACAGTGCTGACTGCAAGTTTCTATTATATTAGTCTCATAGTGCCTGTGCAAACCTATAGAAGCAAACTTCACACTTCCTTGAACAGAATGGCCTCAGCAGATTTGATAGACGTGACTTAATAAAGCAGAATTTGTACATAAAGCACAACTTCAGAAAATCTTGAAGAAGAGAAACTTATTCAACATTCAGAGGTTTTACTGAGTGACGTACTGAGACCTGATCTACTAAGAAGAATAAACACTAACTAGCATCCTACAAAGCTGCAGCTATTAAGGGTACGGCCTGGCCATTCACCTGACAGTCTCCATCAACCCTACTGGAATGGCCCACTATCCAGCCTTCATAAACAACACGTCAAACCCCCTCCCCACTACACCCGTCCTCCTATTAGCAGCTAATAATGTTGAGTTACCTCTCAGCAAGCTGCCAAGTGGCCTGTCCTGGGCCTCTCCGCCTGTTTGTGCTTGGCACAGCCGACTGAGAGGACCTGCTCCCAACACTTTAACAGTAGAATAACAAACATCGCCCCCTTTTCACTTCTGGGAATGACATTATTCAGGTGGAATTTGTTTAATTAAGTCGAAATAGGTTTTTTTAATTGTTTTTTTTAAACAATCAAAAAAAATATTTTTATGAGTTGTGAAAACTGTCTGTTCTCAGTGCTGACAGTTTGAGCTGAGATTTTTTGTTTTATTGAGCTCTCTAGTGGCAAAAGAAACACATACATATACATATATACTACATCATCTTTGTCTGACAAAAAAGTATCCAACTTTACAGGAGAGCACCACAACTTCACTCTTAATGTGAACAGAACCAAAATATTTTCCAAGCTATTTTGAAGCATTGGTCCATTCACACAATGTAAAAGGCAGCTGTTGTGTTCAATTGGTTGCCAAAAATAGAGATGTTTTTCTTTAGACAGTGACGCTATCAAGAAATAGTGCGTTTTAATTTGCACATCACTTTCCTCAGTTTCTCAGACTGGTACACCTAAATCATTCTATGGGATTTATGGCCACATTAGCTTGGGCCATAAGTGGGCGCCCCTGAGCAATTACGACAACACCTGCCTTGACCGAACCAAAATATTTGCCAATTTTAGGCCAGTTATTGTGTTATGGTCACTATAGTTCTGTAGTTTATACCTGAAGTCTTCTCCATAAAATCCAACTACTGTTCAAATATGCACCAATAACTCGATCAAGCTTTTGACTTTTTAAAAAGAGGTAGCATCCTGTGAGTGTGCACTGTTAAACTCTGACAGGATATATACTTGTATCTGGTAAGGATGCTTCCCGGTTTCATTTGATTAGACGTTTGCTGGTCTTTTCTTTATCTTTGTTATCTCAGTGCTCTGATTTTAACTAATGTCTTTACTGGCGGGATTGTTGTGCTTGTCAAGTGTGGGCGCATTGCATATAAGATTGCATTGGTTGTTGAGTTTATGCTAACAATTGTTCTGGTTAATGCAGGCATAATCCCGATATTTATTATTTAGAATTAGGTTGTTTATGGAGTATCTCCAAAATGGAATGGGATATTCATTCAGAAACTATATATATTTGGACTATTTCTACCAGTGCATTCATCAATTTTGACATAATGCTGGTGTTTTGATATTATTGCTGCTACTGTTATTGTCTTTAAGCAACCAGGGTAGGTCAGCACAGCTCTTTCTCAATAACAACAAATAAATGGCAACTAATTTAACTTTACATTAGTCTGTCATACCTATCATGTTTAAGAAGCAAGTGGTTTGCATAAGAAACACTTATTTAGCCTGATTTTAGTTTATGTATACCAACGTTCCAAGTTTTGCAGTTTGGGCAGAGCATTCAAAATCATTCTTCTAAAAAAATACAAAATTAAAAGACAACACATTTATAGTAGAGACGTGCACCAAACACCGCTGTTAGTATGTTGTGAACATGTTGCTGCTCAGCTCTTGTTTGACCTGCTGTGGTTTTGTATAAAAAGTTAGCCAGGTGGGGCCCACCAAACGTTTGTGCCAAGGGGCTTATAACTGGTCTGGGCCTGTGTGAGATGACATGTTTAACAAATGTTTTAATTAAGATCTAAGCCAGTCTAGCAAAAAAATACCTTTTTGATGGGGTATAAGCTTATAGTGCAGTGCTACAGAAGCAAACACTGTCTCAGCTGATTGACTATATTCGAAATAACAGAAAAACTGTGTACAATTACTTTATAGAGAGCCTGGTCTAATCTATCCAAAGCAAACTGCAGTTACTTGTGTTCTCTGGGATTTTACTGAGGCAGGCATCAAGGCCTGCTCTACTGAAATAGATCTAGTCTATAAACCATTCAGCCAAAACTTATTTCATATGTTCATCAATGTTTTGTGTATCTTTCAACAAACTTTTCCTCACTTTGTCTCGGAGAAAAGGATTAACATATTGGAGAAAGACAAGGGAAAGAGGAAGGAGAGAATCCGAGAAAGAGCAGGAAGGAGAGCGATGGCCGTGTGAATGCACAAAGCAGCGTTTGAAAGCGCTCCATCAAGTCCCCCCGTTTTAATTGCACAGGGGGCGGTTTGTAACAATTACAGCGAAAGGAATCCTTTAGCAGCAATAACACTAAATCACCCCTTATTAAAACAGCAATATATCTGCCTGCCTAAATTGTTGCTGGACTCGTGGGTTATCACAATAACCGTAAATTCTGGCAGATTTCTGGCCGTAAAAACTCATTAGGTATTTCCCAGCTCGGAGGGAGCAGGGGAAGTGCCTGTTGCCTGGGAGCTGCGGAGCAAAGTATTGTGGGGGCTGGCCAAAGTTACCTTTGTCATGAATCACTGTGCGAATAGGACGCGGGCCAGCAAGAGCTAGTGATAGCATTCTCACACACAGGGCACACACACTCATGCACGGGTCTGTTTTTATACCATATCAGGATATGTTATACATGATATATGAAACATATGTGATTACCTTTATTATAACAGCCATAGGTCACATATGCATTACATATCTGTGATTACTTAATAATATATTTACATATAATAGATGTTCCAATAAATAATAATACAATAATAATATATATATAGTTTGGGTGTTTTGGGTGTGTGTGTGTGTGTGTGTGTGTGTGTGTGTGTGTGTGTGTGCATGTGTAAAGTCACACATTATCAAATAATACAGAACAAATGGGACTCCCAACAACTTTGCAAGACATGTCACACCACCAGAACTGTCACCATCAGATAAACAGTACCTAAAACCTTTGAGAGAGAAAAAAAAATCAATAAAAATGAAAAATAAAAACATCCACAGGTGTTTCTGTCCATCCATTCACCTGAGAAGATGATTAATGTGATGGGTCAGAAAGAATATAAAGCTTTCAAGAAGCCTTTACTGGGAAAGGAAATAGACACATCAAACAAAGAAGCTGCTGGTGTTTTCTGGATGACAGACTGACCACCCCAGACATTAACATTACTAAATATGGTACCTAATCAAGAGAAGAAGAAAACGCAAAAAGACTTTGGGGGTGTGCATAAATATTCCTACAGAACTTTAAAAAACTGGACGCTAATCTCCCAGAAAGAGGAAAATAACACATTTAGTTTGAGGTTTTGTGTCATTTTCTGTTTAACATGTCCCTTAATATATGACATGCGTGTCTTGAATATGCATAAAAACCGACACACACACACACTCCCACCAGACACAATAAGACACACACAGAGCTCCATGGAAATGAAAATAATCCTACCAACTCCAGACCCATTACAGCCCCTCTGCTCTGCCTCCCACAGTGAACCTGAAGTGTGTGTATGTGTGTGTGTGCACTAAGTGTACCCCACTCCAACACACTCGAAATCTCTCAAGCACCCACAAAGTCAGACACAATGTAAGTCATATGGGTGTCTGGGAGGCCTGCTGTAAAGGGGGAATTTGTCAAATATCCAATCAGCCCCCCAAGTCCCCCCAACCACCCACCACACTACAACAATAAAACCTAAAGTCCGGAGTGAGGCCTCAGCACAGTTTGATTAAAATATCGAGGATAAATCTTCTGTACACTGTCAGTATGCATGCATTTATTATATAAATACATATTCTCAACCCAGCTCTAATGCCTTATTTGCTTCTCCAGATCTCCTGATTAAATTTAAATGGATTAAACAGACATGGTATGATGTGATCATACACTATAGGAAACTTCTTATGCTTATGCATACAAAGTCTATATACTGTACACTGCCTGGCCCAGAAAAGTTGCAGTTTTGATTCAAATAATCAAACATTTGATTGGATAATTACTACAATAATTAATATATAATGCTGATTAGTATATATTTCAGCTCGCAGCAGAAAAGTCAGGAAAAAGATGTTATAGACCTGCATCAAGAAAGAAAGAACTGACAGTGATTGGAGATGGTCCTAAGAAATTGACAGTAGAACTCAGTGTTGAAAATTCGAGCATTTCTACACACATACAATGTGATCCTGAATTCACAAAGTTGGGACTAAACAGCTGTCTGGTTATAACAAAACCACTTTAGGCTAATTGGAAAAAAAGTCTTATGACCTGGAGCTGCTTAAATCGGTCAGGTCTAGGCTCAGTGGTTCAGGAAGCATGAGGAATCATTTTCACATACAAATTGGCCACCACAGAATCCTGACCTTAACCCTGCTGAAAGACTTAATGAAGTGACCAAACTTACGTCATCAACACATAGGATTTTGTCCACTCTCAATGCAACACTGGGTGGAAATAAATATTGTGACATGGCATAATATTGTTTAAACAATGCAATAGCAAACATAATCAAAGCTAAAGACAGCTTAATGAGTGGCCAGGCAGTGTAGCTAAACCATTTAAGCCAATATTGCTGAAAAGTATTTAAAAATATAGCCAATCACCAATCTGCACCATTTTATTTAAATATTGTTTATCTGTGACTAAACACTGTCATTCTGTATTCACAATATTTATTCCTATTTTGTGTTCAGTTAGATGTTTTGTTATTTCTGCCTAGAGGTGAAGTCTTTGCTCCAAATTAATACTTAGTAATAACCACATGTAAAACATATAAATTACAGGTTTTCAGATTTCTGCCTGCAGTGACTGCTCTAAATAAAAAAAGAAAATAAATTTACTTACTATAAGTACAATATTATTTTACTCAGTTTACATTTGCAAAAAGTGGAATTCATTCTATTCCCCTATTGGATATTCCCAGTTACGCAATTAGCAGCCTCACCCTACTTTGCCAGTAAAACACATGAAGATATTCAGAATGAACTCCTGCTCCAAGTATAGTTTATTTCAGAAAGTTTCATTTGCTGAAACCACAGGATTGTGTTTATTTTAGTTCTGTTCACATATAGTTTACAAACTCTTTATCCTGAGATGTCCTATAGGTTTGCTAACAAATGACAACGAGGCCTTCCAAGTATAATAGAGTGCAGAGATCGTCCACCTGAATGGCAGTTTGTGTCTGCATGCTCCTGATGGAAACCACATCCTCAGTGCTGGCCTTTAATGAGGGCATGGGGGCCCGTGCCACACTTCAGCCGCCTCACATATCTCTGCTTCTTCAGTGTGTGTACCCCGTGGGCTCTGTGGTGTAAACAAGGCTTTATGTGCCACCACTAGACTTTTACGGGCATTCCTTTCAAAGTGCTTTTTTTGTGTGCGTCACAAGCCATAGTGTTCTCCAAGGAGGAACGGGCTTCTAGTTTTAGCCCTTTAGCTCAACTCAGTCAGGTGGATTGCGATGTTCTTGGGTACATGGTTCATATCACCTAGACAGACTTCATTCAAATATTACATTACATAGATGAATCCTATAATTAAAACATGTCAGCGGCAACATGAAAATCATGTATGGCAAAAAAGCATCTACGTTCACCCCATTAGCTCTGGTCAGTTAGGTGGCTTGTAAGATTCTGGAATTTTCTCATTAGAAATAGTGACCATAGGAAAATGTATATACTAATCGTTTGTGCCACAAGCTCTTGTTAATCTGAAGGACTGTAATGTTTTGACCACACCTTTTAAATCACCATGATGAATTCCATTCAAAAAACCATCCATTCATCCATTATCTTACGCTATATCCCACTAGTCATGGTCATGGGGTGCTGTATCCCAGTGTCATCATGCGAAGGCAGGGTGCACCATGTGCATGTGTGTGTTTGGACTGTGGGAGGAAACCCACTCAAGCACGGGGAGAACATGCAAACTCCACACAGAACAGTCCAGGCCTGGATTGTCTTGCTTTGAGGCAACAGTGCTAATCACTGCACGCCAATATGAATTGTATATATATATATATATATATATATATATATATATATATATATATATATATATATATATATATATATATATATATATATATATATATGCTAACACAAGCCTTAGTAGACAAGCTAGCATTTAGGTTTAGCCCTTTAGCTCTATTCAGTTTGAGGAATCTCATCAAATTGAATTTTCCCAAATAGAAAAACCCAAAAATTGCAGCATAAGAGTGGACAAAGGAACAGACTAATCTTGTCTTTCACATGTCATAATGCTAAGACAATTTTTGTAATTTTTGAAAAAGTCAAAGCGAGCGTGACAAAGTATAGGCTAATCTTGTGTGTCTCAAACTAAAGTGTTCTCTGTGGAGGAGCTAGTTATGTAGGTTCAGTCCTCGAGTTCTCTTCAGTCATGGTTCATATCAGCAAGATGAATTTTCCAATCACAAATAGTCAATGGTAACATGAAGACGGCAATAAAGAAGGAAAAATGGACAGGCTAACCTTTGTCCTATGACTCAGGTAAAGAGGCCTGCAGTGCTAATTATGCTCATTACAGTGCTAATAACATTTTACACCAGTAATTATATCGTAATAAGGAGCCCCACTGTGATGTTTGACATAAATCACAGCGGGATACAGAACAGACAATACCAAAGGCTGTCTAAAGACGCCATGTACAAACTGTGCACAGATTAACAAAGCAATCACTTACTACTACTTCAAGTGGCTGAGGAATAAATAACTTTTCATGTCCCCTGTTGCCTCCCACTGGTAAAACAAGGTACTGCAGTTTAAAATCCTGAGCTGATCTTTCAGAGAAGCTTAAGAATGCTCATTAGAACAAATGTGCAATCACTGCTTGTAAACAGACAGAAACCTGGAAGATGGAATAAACATAAATGAATGGAGTGACACTGAGTCACAACATGGTTCATGTTCAGGGAAGTATTATTAAATATTGCAGAACTATACAGATCTACAGAGTACTGACATTTGTTCAGAATATCTGGTTCTGTATTATCATCATGGTTAGAAACAGTTTTAGGACTAGAATCTGGTTTAAGCTTAAGGTTAGTGTTACAGTGAGCAGCAGATGGTGGAGGACTCAATTCAAGTAAACTAGTTCTAATCTAAGTGATTAATTTAATTCTCTCTCTTACTCTTCCCTTGACACTGATTATCTTTCTCTTGTCCCTCTTCCTCCTACCCTCTGTCTTTAACTTTAAATCTGTCTTTACGTCTGTACCTCTCTATGTCTGTCTCTTTCCCTCTCTTTCACTGTTTTTGCATCTTTCTTATTCTCTCTCTCTCTGTCTGTCTGTCTCCTCTTCCTTACTGTTTTTTCCACTCTCTCTTACTGTCTATCTCTCTCTACCCCCTCTATGTTTATCTCTCTGTCTCTCTTTCTATCTCTCTCTCTCTTCCTCTCTATCTCTCTCGTCCACTCCAAGCCCTGGCAGCACACCCTAAACCACCATTAGGAAAAAGACGTTCATGCCAAGTAAATAATCACCATGGTTGGTTTAGAAATGACACCTCTTATTGTTTGTGTGTGTCACTGTGTGTGTACCCTTGTGTTTTTAAATCCATTACGTGAGCATATACGTGTGAGAGTGTTCAAATAAGTGCAGCTGTGGTCAATATTTTCCACTACAGTGCAGGTAAATGCCCGCAAACCTCCCTCTAGGCGCTGCTGGGACTGTAATTGCACACAGAAATCCTTATCTCGTACTGGGGATGGGAGGCTTTGGCCGTCAGCCTTGGACCACACATACCAATCACAGCGCTGCCTGGGCCGGACCGGTGGGACGAGGGCTGTAAGACGGAGCACATGCTTCCCCACAGGAGGTCTGCCAGGAAGCAGTGTGAAGAACTGCTGTTTGGAACGTTTGCACCCGTTCATTCCCCAAAATAGTGTGAAACGTAGAAGCCTGAAACTCCACGACGGCACGGAGTCTGTCAGAGTGTCTCACCAGCTCAAAGCCATAAATCAGGACAGAGCCTTTCATGTCTGGTGGAATTCAAAATAAAAAGACAGCACAATGTTATTGTGATAGATTATAAACAAACTGCCTGGAGAAGCACTGGGTTTTTCTTTGTGAGAGCAGTTGCTTGGCTAAGCTATGGCTAACAAAGGCTAAGGTTGGCGAAAAGTAATAGCTCTTATAGGCATTTAAGTTTTAAATCTCTGGGATGTGAGTCTTGAGTTTTAAGCTAAGTCCTCAATTCTTGGGGTGCTAAACAGAGTTAAGTCTCAAGTCTCAGGAATCTCTGAGTTAAGTCTTGAGACTCTGGGGTGCTGCTGTTTAGTCTCTGTTTTGTGCACCAGAGTTGTTGTGTGCCATAGCCTTCAAGTTTTGAGGTGCAAGCCTAAGTTGAGTCTCTGGGGTGAGAGTCAAATTGAGTCTTTAGTCTCTGGGTTGTAATCTGTGCTGAGTCTCCAGGGTGTGCGCTGGAGTCAAGTCTCTTAGATTTCAGGTCTCTGGGATGCAAGTCTGAGTTAAGAAGAATCTCTGGATTACAAGTGTAAGTCTAGTTCTGATTATATCAGGTGAGAGTCTACATCAAGTCTTGAGTCTCTTGGGTGAGAGTGCAGGCCAAGTCTTTGGGTGCTATTCTGAGTCAAGTCTTCAGTCTCTGAGGTTGAGTTCTGAATCTTCATGCTGTGAGAGGAAGTTGAGTTTGAGTGTCTGGGCTGTGAAACCAAAGTTGAGTTTCAAGTCTCTGTGCTGCGAGAGAAAGTTGAGTTTCAAGTTTCCAGGCTGCAAGAGACATTTGAGTTATGAGTCTCTGAGCTGTGAAAGAAAGTTGAGTTTCAAGCCTCTGAGCAGTGAGAGAAAGTTGAGTTTGGAGTCTGAGCTGTGAGAGAAAATTGAGTTTTAAGTCTCTGAGCTGCAAGAGAATGTTGAGTTTGGAGTCTCTGAGCTGTGAGAGAAAGTTAAGTTTGGAGTCTGAGCTGCAAGAGAAAGTTGAGTTTGGAGTCTCTGAGCTGTGAGAGAAAGTTGAGTTTTGAGTCTCTGAGCTGTGAGAGAAAGTTGAGTTTGGAGTCTGAGCTGTGAGAGAAAGTTGAGTTTGGAGTCTCTGAGCTGTGAGAGAAAGTTGAGTTTGGAGCCTGAGCTGTGAGAGAAAGTTGAGTTTGGAGTCTGAGCTGTGAGAGAAAGTTGAGTTTGGAGTCTCTGAGCTGTGAGAGAAAGTTGAGTTTGGAGTCTGAGCTGTGAGAGAAAGTTGAGTTTTGAGTCTGAGCTGTGAGAGAAAGTTGAGTTTGGAGTCTCTGAGCTGCGAGAGAAAGTTGAGTTTTGAGTGTCTGAGCTGTGAGAGAAAGTTGAGTTTGGAGTCTGAGCTGTGAGAGAAAGTTGAGTTTGGAGTCTCTGAGCTGTGAGAGAAAGTTGAGTTTGGAGCCTGAGCTGTGAGAGAAAGTTGAGTTTGGAGTCTGAGCTGTGAGAGAAAGTTGAGTTTTGAGTCTCTGAGCTGTGAAAGAAAGTTGAGTTTGGAGTCTGAGCTGTGAGAGAAAGTTGAGTTTGGAGTCTGAGCTGTGAGAGAAAGTTGAGTTTGGAGTCTCTGAGCTGTGAGAGAAAGTTGAGTTTGGAGTCTGAGCTGTGAGAGAAAGTTGAGTTTTGAGTCTGAGCTGTGAGAGAAAGTTGAGTTTGGAGTCTCTGAGCTGCGAGAGAAAGTTGAGTTTGGAGTCTCTGAGCTGTGAGAGAAAGTTGAGTTTGGAGTCTGAGCTGTGAGAGAAAGTTGAGTTTGGAGTCTGAGCTGTGAGAGAAAGTTGAGTTTTGAGTCTCTGAGCTGTGAGAGAAAGTTGAGTTTGGAGTCTGAGCTGTGAGAGAAAGTTGAGTTTGGAGTCTGAGCTGTGAGAGAAAGTTGAGTTTGGAGTCTCTGAGCTGCGAGAGAAAGTTGAGTTTGGAGTCTTTGAGCTGTGAGAGAAAGTTGAGTTTTAAGTCTGGGCTGTGAGAGAAAGTTGAGTTTTGAGTCTGAGCTGTGAGAGAAAGTTGAGTTTGGAGTCTGAGCTGTGAGAGAAAGTTGAGTTTTGAGTCTGAGCTGTGAGAGAAAGTTGAGTTTTGAGTCTCTGAGCTGTGAGAGAAAGTTGAGTTTGGAGTCTGAGCTGTGAGAGAAAGTTGAGTTTGGAGTCTCTGAGCTGCGAGAGAAAGTTGAGTTTTGAGTCTGAGCTGTGAGAGAAAGTTGAGTTTGGAGTCTGAGCTGTGAGAGAAAGTTGAGTTTTGAGTCTCTGGGCTGCGAGAGAAAGTTGAATTTTGAGTCTCTGAGCTGTGAGAGAAAGTTGAGTTTGGAGTCTGAGCTGTGAGAGAAATTGAGTTTGGAGCCTCTGAGCTGTGAGAGAAAGTTGAGTTTTGAGTCTCTGAGCTGTGAGAGAAAGTTGAGTTTTGAGTCTCTTAGCTGTGAGAGAAAGTTGAGTTTGGAGTCTGAGCTGTGAGAGAAAGTTGAGTTTTGAGTCTCTTAGCTGTGAGTGAAAGTTGAGTTTTGAGTCTGAGCTGTGAGAGAAAGTTGAGTTTGGAGTCTCTGAGCTGTGAGAGAAAGTTGAGTTTGGAGTCTGAGCTGTGAGAGAAAGTTGAGTTTGGAGCCTCTGAGCTGTGAGAGAAAGTTGAGTTTTGAGTCTCTGAGCTGTGAGAGAAAGTTGAGTTTTGAGTCTCTTAGCTGTGAGAGAAAGTTGAGTTTGGAGTCTGAGCTGTGAGAGAAAGTTGAGTTTTGAGTCTCTTAGCTGTGAGCGAAAGTTGAGTTTTGAGTCTGAGCTGTGAGAGAAAGTTGAGTTTGGAGTCTCTGAGCTGTGAGAGAAAGTTGAGTTTGGAGTCTGAGCTGTGAGAGAAAGTTGAGTTTGGAGCCTCTGAGTTGTGATTTAGGGATGCAGTTTGTTTGATGTTGGGTATAAACTTACTACTAATATTCCATTGTAGTTACATTCGCCTTTTAGCTGCAGTGGAAAGCAGTAGAAGCAGAAATAAACTGGCTTATCAACTGCATTTAACAACAACAACAACAAAGCTGAACATCTACCATGCTCTGCAGTGTTGACTCTCTGGTTGTTACAGAACTGCACCATATTTGGTAAAAGAAAGCGCTCACATGTTTATGATAAGTTATGGAAAAATGAACTTCGTATGTGTTTTATGTAACTCTCTGTATGTTATTTGGCATGTTTTCATGTTTTATGTTTAAACGATTATAAACTGTAGGCTGGGTGGGTTGTAGAATTACGTTTTTTTAATTAAACGCACCCCCATGGGCCCCATCATCATAAGCTATAAGTGAGACGCAGAGAAGATGAGTCTTTATCGAGAAGTTAAACAAACAGACCCTCAGCATTGCTTATCTAAACATGTGTATGTGTGTGCGTGTGTGGCTTTATTAGGCAGAAGAATGTAATAACACTCAGGTTAAATCCTTCAGATCACTTATCTGCCCACCCAGGCTCTTTCTCTCCTGCTCTTGCTCTCTCCCGTTCTCTCTCTCTCTCTAGGTAAAAGCCAGTGGTGTGTACAGGCAGGTTGAGTTAAGCTGACTTTGAGATGGTGCAGTAGCAGCAGTGTTGTTGGACAGCTCAGTGTGTAATTCATCTTAAATAAACTCCTGTTCTCAAGCTTGTTTGGCAATGCAAATGGAAAAAAATACTTTTCTTTTATTCTTTTGTGTCTAAAGGCCCCAAAGAGTCGCATCTTATATTGGATAAAGCATATAAGAGAAAGGATTCTTCACTTCAGCTTGACTTTAAAGTGCATACCATTGTAAAGAGATCTGTTCACATGCTTTTTCACATATCATTAAAACCAGAATGGAGTGATTGCTAGATTCTGATTGACACTCATATTAAAATTGGTATTTCACCTCATGAACAAAAACAATAATTACAAATTAAATGGAATTTTTACTGTTCTCAATCTGGACAACTGCATAAAGCCTTTGTTGTTGTTTTCTGCACTTCATAATCTACCCACACGCTTTTTGCAACAACAGACAGTCAGGTCAGTCCAGCACCCACACCCTCTGATTACATAGCCATGCTGTTGTAACATGTGGAGAAGGTTTCTTAGTATTGTCATGTTGAAATAAGCATAAATGTCCCATAGCATTTCACACACTTGCAGACTACCCACTACCACCTTAATTTCCCCCACACACTATGACTATGATTGACTGATCTGAAAATTTTACTCATCAGACTGTAATACACGTTTCCACTGTGCATCAGATCATTTAATATGACATGAAGCTTAGAGAAGCCGACTGTCTTTTTGAATGCTGCATCTGGACTCTGTATGACATCTGTTGTGCACAGTACAGACTTTACTTGCATTTGTAGATGCAGCAACAATCAGTGTTAAACGCAATGTTTAAGGCATTCTCAAGCCCATGTGATAATGGACATGGTGGTAACACACACTAGAGGGTAAGGAACATTGTTCTTAAACTGCTAGGCTACTTGCTGATGCACTTTTTTTGGCAAACTGGCAAGTCTCAACCCATCCTTGCTTAAAAAGCCACTAATGGCTGTGGCTTCACCCGGATCAAACTCACAATCTCCAGACAATAGGGTCGACTGCACGCATTTATTTACAGCATATGCATACTTCATAACTGAGCAGAACTTTCTGCGTATATCTTTCATTTCATTTGTAGATTTATTTATGTATTTTGTGTATTCTAAATATATGTATATATTTTATATTTATTTGAGTATTTTTTTTTAGTACTTTTTACAATGTATGATTTATTTAAATCCACTAACTTAATTGGGTTTATACACTGATCAGCTATAACATTAAGTCAGCCCCATTGTTTCTACACTCATTGTACATTTCTTCAGTTTCATTTATCATATATAAGCTCTTCAGTCTTCACTTTCAATGGAAGTCAATGGAACCATCATTTTTTCCAAGCTTTTTTGGAACATTTCTATTGGTCCATGAAACTTTCACACAGTGTAAATGGCAGCTGCTGCATTTAATTGATGTAGAAAAATAGAATGCTGTTCTATCTTCACCATGGTCTTCAATGGCCAGGACCCTCACAGGACCACCATAGAGCAGGTATTATTTGGATGGTTGAACATTTTAAGCACTCCAGTGACACTGACGTAGTGGTGGTGTGTCAGTGTGTGTTGTGCTGCTATGTGTGGATCAGATACAGCAGTGCTGCAGGAGATTTTAAACACCTCAGTGTCACTGCTGGAGTGACCACTGATGAAGGACTAGAGGTTGACCAACACAAACTGTGCAGCAACAGATGAGTTATCATCTCTGACTGGACCAGAGAGGTAGGCGTGTCTAACAGAGAGAACACAGTTTTTAAAAACTTTAGTGTCTGATCCAGTCACACCACCCAAATAGTACCTGCTCTGTGGTGGTCCTGTGGAAGTCCTGTCCGTTGAAGAACAGGGTAAAAGGGTGATAACAAAGGATACAGAGAACAGATGGACTACAGTCTGTAATTGTAGAACTATAAAGTGCACCTTCATGGTCAGTCCAGCTGATAAAATAGGCAGATATTGTAGAAACAAAGAGGTGGTTTTAATGATTTGGCTGACCGGTGTATATACAGCATTAGAGTCTCAAATCCCAACCACTGGATTTCAACTTCTAAAAATAAATAAATAAATAAATAAATAAATAATAAACAATACTATATTAAAAAATAAATAAATGTATATATATATATATATATATATATATATATATATATATATATATATATATATATATATATATATATATATATATCCAATGTATACTAAAAGATTTAGATTTATTAGAAGCACATTAAAAAAAAAAAGAATTTATTTTAAACACACCTCAGCATTTTAGAGCAGGACTGCATCCCTGTCGCTCATGGCCACATGGTGTACAATAAAAAACCCATTCTAAATGTGTCCCAAACTTGTGTAGCGTTAAGAACTGTTACTTAAACCCATATTTTCTGCAATAACATCAATTTTTTTGTGATTTAATAAAAAGTCTTTTTCTGCGTGTACCACTGTTCCGGCTGCGTTTGCTAGTATTGTTGTTTTCCCGTTGTTATTTTACCCAGATTGGGCCTCTGTGTGAGGATCAAATGTGTCTTCATTCATGGTTTCATGCTAAATGATGGGTGGAACCCTGTCAAGGCTTCTTGGTGCTGTTGAAAGCTGGTGCTGTCTTAGATATGCTAATGTTACGCATTCAGAAATCCCCACAAAGCTCCATCCAGCAGCTCCACGCCCCTGTCGTGACTGTGAAAGAGCCGTTCAAAATCATATTTTACAAGTCGCCCTTCTCCCGCTGCCAGCCTGTCACTTTGATGGACACAAAAAAGAGAGGACGAGACAGAGAAAGGGCAGAGGTCTCACACACACAGCGGAATGTGATGTTTCTTGTTTAAATATGAGTGATAACACTCATACTTCTTTATAACTCAATAACAAGTAATAAGAAGACTAATATCTCAATACTAACAACAATACAGACAATTTAACAGTGATGTATTAAATAAAGTGGCTCATAAAAACTTAATTACTGTACTTACAAAGGAGAAGTTTAATGTGTTTGTGTGTGAATGAAAACAGACAGCGTTCACAAAAAAGGCAAACTGGCATTTTTTAAATAGTGTAAAAAAATGAAAACTAATTTATATTTTTATATACTATAGCTATAAAATACACCTTTTCAACAGAGAACATTTCTGCAAGGGTCTCAAACACTCCTGGAACAAGGTGGAGCCTGGACCAAAGTCTCTTTATTTTCCAAGTAATTGCTATCCTTCAATTGTGAAGTCATACTGAGGATTACAATTATCTTCCCTCACTTCTGCCTCCTGAGCTCTTCTAGCAAAAGTACCACTAAACCTAAATCACTGACAGTGGTCCTGACTAGCTAGAGGTGTCCAGCGTGAAAGGAGTATATTTGTTCAGACACCAACAGGAAGCCTAACAGGTACATTAGATGCACTGTGGCTCACTTGTTGGTTGAATTAATTACAGAAATGCACGGTAATGGGTTCGTAACCATGGGTTGGTAGGACGGTTGCCACACCATCAGTCAGCACAGTTCTAGTATTATGGCAAACTAAGAATGTTGGTGCTGTCGTCCTGCGACTCTCACAGACTGACTCAAGTTTGCTGACAGTGGAGTGAAGGGGCGCTGACATCTCAGGGAGCCCTCATGTCATTGTTACCTTCATCCAAAAGAGGATGGGTTCCCCTTTTTGAGTATGGTTCGTGACAATTTCTGTTGTAAAAGGCGCTACATAATAAATAAACATTAACCTTAGCAAGTGTAGGAGTCTATTAGCTGATGTAAGAAAATTAGCAGTTAATCAAATGTGTTGAGCTGTCTAATAATGTGGCATTAGCAATAGACATGATGGTTTCATCCAGCTTTACCTGTCATGAAGGAAGCATGTGCTACCATTCATCCTCCCAGCATGGCAGCATTGTTTGGTAAGGGGGGCCTAGCTAGCAAGCCTGAATTAGTAAAGACTGTCAACGTTTCTGTCCTTCATATTATAAACATAATAAAAAAAACATTTTATATAAAAAAATATTAAAGTTACTGGCTAAGAGATCCATTGGTATCCCTCAATCTTCAAATGCAAAATATTGGGGTCGGAAGCATAAATACTTCAGACCCCAGTATAAAAAAATATCAGATGATAATTTAGTTTCATTCAGTTGATTGTGGTACAGGTAGATCCAACTGACCTTTAAGTTTCTACTTCATATATTTCCATGCAGCAGAATAAGTAGGATAATACTTCAATAACAAGAATAGATGTGTGGGATCTTACACTGTAAAATATTTTGTTTTTCACCCTTAAAATGAAGCAATATTCATCAACTGAAATCTGAAAAACACTTTAAGTGGACCTCAGCCCTTCTTTATTTTTTACAGTGACAAGTTAGTGAAAGTTCTTTGGCCCGTGTTAAAAAAAAATAGCTCAGTCCACCTATTTGCAGATTCGCAAGACTTTCCAGCTTCAGAAATCTCCCATGGCCTTCAGAGATGTTTTGAACCTCTGAAGCACCCTCATGCGTCGGCCTCATCATGTCGATGATGAGGAGGGAAAAGAATGTGGACCTTATTCGCAGACAGTCGCACGCACATAATTGCTGTGGTTATGGAGGCAACATGGATTGATGTTCCACCAAATCAGATGTGTCCAGCTCGTCCCCAGGCCACTCCCGTCGCATGTGGAACTGTGGGGGCAGCTTTGGCGAGCTCCCGAGGTGATTAAAACCCAAATACTTTTGTTTTATGGCTCTCCGCTGTTTTGACACGATATTTTCCCAACTCCAAGCCCCTTAATCCATCAAGCATGTGTTGTCTCAGCTATATTGAGCAAACAAGGAAGTGTCACCGGGTTCACAAGGCTGCAAGAAAGTTTACAATTAGGATATTATTGATTATTACCTTTAATGACCTGTTGACGTCAGCTTGGTATGGCTCACTGTTTTTGTAAAGAAATTTATGTTTATAGGCTTTTCCTAGACTTTAATGCTATTTATACTGTTTTCTGTAGCTTTTAGATGAACAGGGTTGGACCAAGGCTTTTGGAACACTGAAAAAAAGGTAGGGTACCTACTCACAGAAGTTGGAGTTAGGAGAAACCAAAAATTGCATTTATTGTATTTGTGTACAGATTGTGTATTAGTAATTAGTATGCATGTTTCACCATCCAACACTTCCTTGTTTGTGTGAAGAACGTTACCGGGCTCTTGTTGTTTATTAGACTTACTGGCTTATCTTTCTATCTAGTCAATGCCAGTTAGTGACATCGCAAAAAGATCACACATTAGCAATGAGCCTTTAGCCAGCCGACACTTTCCTGTCCGTCTGGAGTCAAACCTGTAAATCTTCACCAAGACCCAAGACATTTCTGTCAGCGACAGAGGAAATAAACGATTTACAGCTTAAGCGTTATTGGCATAAGAACTTGTCTCCCAGGCTCTGAGCCATCGCTCCCCGCCGACCACACACCCCTCAGTTTCCCAACCACCCCCAGCTGGGGACATGTATCATTATCATTTTCAAATTTCCTATACAAAAATGGCAGCGCTCCAAAGTCTGTAACCTGGGGTGGTAACTGGATCCATGAAAAGCTTTAATTCAGGGGCTGGAATTTGTCTATAGCTAAAGCTCCACTGTCCACGGAGGGCTGCACAAAGGTGGTATTCTTGGGACTGCTCAGTGTATCTTTGTTCCAATCAGTTTAAAAATAAATGCATCGGTGTCTGTACCCTTGTCGCTGGGGCAGATCCACATCCTGTAATTTTGGCTAGTTAGAAAGAGAAATCTGTGGTCATTATGGATGGTGCTGGACCTTCATGTATTCAGCAGGAGTCGGTTTAGTCTTACTGGCCACTTTAGGCTGTCTTCATCAAGTATGTCAACTGAATACGTGTTTAAACAAGAGTAACAGAATTTCTGTTACTGTTAAAGAGAAGTTTTTTGGGGTCATAATTGAAATAATCAAAGTATTATTATGTTCTCTAAGGGTGTGTCTCAAAACCTAGTAAGTGTCTAAGTAGGTACTGTCTTTGTGGGCAGCTGTTTAAGTAGCAGGGTTCTCTCCTCATCCCTCCTCATGAAACAGATTACTGAGACTCTCTAGTTAGAACTAGACTGCGTCACGGCTTGTTCCCAGCCACTGCAGCATGTGACTGGTGGTTTAGCTGGTTTCTAAGCTACCGGCCGGCACCCAAAACAATAGGCCGAGGCTTCAGTATAAAACTGCAAAATGGTCAAATGTTGTAAAAAAAAAAAGCTGTTTTGTGTGATTATATGACAAGAAACACATTTCTCACATAACTCACATTCCTCACATAACTCACATTTTAAAATCACTTCACTGCTCGTAGATTTGCCTGTGCTGCATCATGGGATTGCCTTAACGGCTAAAGGAACCAATTAATGTTTCCTTAAAATGGGGTCAAAATAAGAAGACTCAGTAGACAGCATGTTTAAGGTATCTAAGAATTGGGACAGCCTACATGTGGGGAGGGCATACTATGACATAAAATGCTGCCTATGTAGACACTCACTAGTTTTTGAGACACACCCAATGTAATCTATGATACAAGACGAACATGCAAACCAACTAGGCACTCGTGTTCTGGAATTCTCACAAAAAGCAGCATAGAAATATTCATACATTTCCATTGCTAGCACTTGACACAGTGGTTAACCTTTTTAGGACCTTCAGAGAATGCTATTTTCTCATTTTTAGTTTAATTTTATTTTTGATAACCTTCATGATTGTTGTATTTGATCTCTGCCAGTATTTTAGTACTACTCTTATTTCATTGTTAATTTTTTTAAATAGAAACAATGGCTAAAATGAAATGTCATGGTATCGCCATGTTTTGTCCCCCCATGGCACCTGTAGGTACAGACAGGCAAGTTCTCTCAGTCATGGCCTTCAAGTGCTGAACTGAAGGCTTTATATTTTTAATTCTCTGCCAATGAACTGAGTATGTGACAGGAGATTCAACCAATCACATTTTGATTTTCAATAGGTAATGCCAAGTTAGAGGCCAAAACACACTCACATCAAGAATTCATGTTCAGCATCAAATAAAAGAAGTGATAGAAATAGAAGAAAACAGAAGAGTTAACATTGGTGATGCTTTCCGCAGCTGAAAATGTGTGAGTAAAGGAATGACGTTTAATGCTGAACTGGTAAGACTGGTGAGAACTGCAGAGGGAAGGAATTTGCATTTTCTGATGATATGTTATAGCCTATTGTTTGGAGTTTGTATTCGCCAGGTTGCATCATCTTGCAAATTGCTCCTTTAAAGAAAAGTAGTTCTTCTATGGTGATTCTTCTGCGGCAACTCATTTTATTTTTTAAAGTTTGAGCCCATGAAATGGGCCCATGAAATGCTCGAAATGACATTCTGAATGGATTTCTATGGACGTACAAGAGGACAAGAGGACAAGAGCAATCACCACAGGTGTGAGAATAACAAAAGTAAACTGATGTTAACTGATTCCACACATGAAGCAATAAAAACACAGCTTGACAGGGATTAGATTGTTTGTTCAGTATAAAGGAAACTACAGAGGCAGCTTAGTGGCAACAGTGAAGGAGGGGACAAGTTTGATCACAGTCTCCTGTTCCTCAAGCCCTGCGGAGCTGCTGTTTTTCAGGCGAATCCAGCAGGAACATTGACGTACAACGTTTTTCTTTTAAAAAGCCATTGACGTACCCTGTACACGCTGAAAAGTCACAAAGCGTGCCTTGCAAGCATCTAATTAAACCATTAGATACCCATCTCAGGCTCTCCTGAAGACATGTTGAAATCATAAATGCTGGGGCCATGGAACACGATAAGCTTTGCGCTGTCAACCGAAGAAAATATACAGCTGGGGAAGGTAAACAAATACCTGAGTTCTTCGAGCTAAAGGAGTTGATGTTTATATTGCTCTAATGGATGCCCAAGTGAAGCAGTTGCACTTCAGGAGTCCTTCACAAGTCCTCACAGCTCCAAAGACACGGTCAATTGCTGAGCCACCTGGCTCCACGGATGATTGTATACGATTGCAAAACCAATCCAAGCAGCAGTTCATTCTCAAGCTGACAGCTCCCAGTGGAGCGAGGTGCTGCTCAGAGGAAATCCACCTGCATGCTCGGATCTTTATGCAGCCCTGCATTGCGCTACTGATTTTGTTGGCGGGCAAGAGTTTATAATGTCCATGTGCATTCAGCAAATGGCCTGCTTAATTGTGTGAGTGGAATTGTGATGCTGTCATCAGTGCCCATATTTACAAGCATAACATTGGTTTAATATTGGTATAACTGAGACAGTTAGTCTGACTGAGACATTTCGCACTCCAAAGATAAACAAGTGTCAAAATGACAACCTCACAGGAGAGGACAAAAACTAGCTTTGCTTTTAATGTAAGTTAATGGAACCAGTTTTTTAAAGCTTTTCTATTAGTCCATTCATCATAAATGTAAATGTGAGCTGCTCTGTTTAAGTGATAAATAAAATAAAAATGTGACGATACGGTCATGTAAACAGCACAGCTCAAAAACCACACTCAAGCCGATTTGACCGTTCCCGATAATCACAGAAACTGTCCTGAATTTAGACTGGTCTTAAAAGCTTAAGTTCCCAGATTGTTCTGTGGTGTGGGATGTATATAATGAAGTCTTTAACCCTCTGAACTCTGTATTGTAAATATTAATGCTCACTATATACAATTTAACATCCTGTAGTGTGGGGAGAAAGCAGGTTCTCTCATATGAAATGTTGGGTTTACAGAGGAACGGAACAACAAAATTTAACATTGCACTGTGCAATAGTCAGGGCCACCTTTCAGTTATTTTAAAATTGATATTAAGTACAAAAGATTTTTGGTGATGTACTGTATTTATAAGAAGGTTATAACAAAATAATCCAACCTGTATAAGGAAGGAGAAAGTCAACGGAAAATAAGAACTCAACACCATGGGTCTGAAAAGATTTGCAGCTTTCAAGAAGAACAAAAAGAATATCTGTACAAGAAGAACAATACTGAATGTCTGGAGTAAAAGTTAATGAATATGATAAGATTAGTGGGGTAAGACACTGTTTTATAATAGTTCGCTACTAGTTAACCTGCCAACCATACTTTCATAGCTAATGTTAGTTAACTAAGCAAATTTAATTCGACTAAACTTTGTCCATCACTCTTCAATATTTGTCATGTTTTATTGTTTATTATGATTGTGCCATCTTTTCTGTTACCAGGTTGAAATTCTAGACATGCGGAAATAACTAAAAACTAATTATTAATAACTCATACCTAATTATTATTAAATATTTGATTTTTATTGAATAGTTTGTCATTAGTCAGCTATAATGTAATTATTTTACATTGAGAAGTTTAAAGAACAGGCAAACTAAAATGCTTTGTCAAAAATAACCAAAACTCTAATGGTCCAGGCTTATTATCTTATTATCTTAACTTAGCTAATGTTAGTTAACTAAGCAAATGCTAGTTAACTAAATCAAATGCTAGTTAACTAAGCAAATTTAATTCAACTAAATTGTGTCCATCACTCTTCAATGTTGGCCATGTTTTATTGTTTATTATGATTTTGTCATCTTTTCTGTTAACAGGTTGAAATTCTAGACATGCGGAAATAACTGAAAACTAATTATTAATAACTCAAATCTAATAATTAATAAATATCTGATTTTTATTGAGTAGTTTGTCATTATTCTGTTATAATTTAATTATTTTAAATTGGGGAGTTCAAAAAACAGGCAAACTAAAATAACCAAAACTCTAATGGTCCAGGCTAGCCCATTTGAGTTGGCTTTTCTAAGCTTTCTTTTATTTTATATACACCCTTCAGGCAAGTGGATGTATACATAGATAGAAAGAAAAAGCCACTTCAGTTAAAAGGAAGTAAACCTCTTCATTTCCTAATTTTATAGTGGCCTCCAGCCAAAAACTACTGAATGTGCATTTAGTGGTCAGCCTCATTAATTTCCAGCATTCCAGTGCCTCTCTGTCGCACCAACCAGACAGGATACCTCCTATGGAGTAATATTTTTTTTTAAAGACTTAATGTCCTGCATGATTTAGTCAGATTCTATTATCTTCCTTAATTCATTCCCATTTGCCCTGCCCTCTCTTTGATGTTCCACTTCCTTGCTTTATTGTAATGGGCTCTCGTTTATTTTGTGGAGTGAAAATTGCCCCTGTGAGGATCAGGTTGTTTACGCCCTGAGGATTTTCGCAGGATTGGATTTCAATGGGAGTTTATCCCCACTCCATTTAGAGGAAGAGAGTGCTCCGAGGATCAGAAACCTCTGGGTCAACCCATAAGCCACCATGGAGTAACAAACACTCGTTAAACTGAAGGTACAACATGCTGATATCTGCGGATACTGTTTAACCTCTTTGGAACATCCTTGAACTTTTGTATGGAAATAACTGTCTTTGTTAAAGTGGTTAAACACAGAGTGCCAGCATGCTAGCATATCTTCGCTCTTGTAAAAATAAAAAAAAGTATGTATGAAACATGCATATTCAAGGCAAATACATTTACAAGGCTATGTTCCAAAAGAACTGAATGTTGCTTTAAAGTACTGGGTTAATAAATATCAATAAGTAAGCTCCTAGCAATAGTTAGTATAGGTAACGTTACATTACCTACACGGTCTATATGCTACCGATCTCAAAGTAAATTGAAGTTGTTGCTCACTAGATTCAGCTGTCAGGCAGTGATATAATTACACAGCACGGCTGCTACTTATAGGTTACTGTTGGAGTTGTGATGCTAATAAAGGTGGAACTGCTCTTCCCTTCAGTCTTTTCAGTGTCAAATGCTAAACAAAGTTGCTCAATATTGTTCAAGGTTGGAGAAACAGTCCAGAGTGAAATGTGCAGAACCAACAGTTTTCAATACAATTTTTAAATCTTGCTTCATACACTAATGCTGGCTTTGTTGTATTATTAAGTATGTAGATTAGGGGTTAGTGGCTAGTGTTTAGGCTTGCTTGACACCACAGCGATTCCCAATGATGGAAGTATTCATGTAACGCATGCTGGGTATTAATACTGTATGTAAGAAAAAAATATTTCAAAACATGAATTCTATTAAATAACTTTAGTATCGCCAGTATTAGTATCTTCAGTATCACCCTTTTAACAGTGGTAACAGCGGTAAATCACAAGCTTTAAGATCCGCATCTCCTGTTGCATATTTTTGAGATGTTGAATTGAGAGCTGTATAAATTTCAAGACTGAAAGCATTTCTGTCAGTCATCCACACCTGAACAGCCTTATCTTTACACGGAAAGCATATCTGTCCAAAAACCTATCCGACTGAAGGTCGATTTTTAGCTTAAATAGCTTTACTGTAGGCCATCAGGGCATATTTAAAAGCTCATCTGCTGTCGTGGACTTTTCCCATCCCCTGCTGTTTTCTCTCTCACTCTCTTTATGAGCGACTGGAAGTTATTAGGAAAATGAGGCCATTGTGAGGACTAGACGGGTCTTTTGTTGAGCGATGACAGTGATTTCAGCCTCATTCGTCAAGCTGTTGCTCTTTCCTCTTGCCATCAAATGAAATACAAATGTTTCAGCACACAGACACGGACGCATTGTTAAGAGAGAACAACAGACATGAACCCATGGTGTTGCTTTTGAGGGTCAGAGGGGTCCATACAAGCCGGCAGCATATTGCATGAGAGCTCAAAGTCTAATCTACCACAAAATCATATGAAATGTCTTTAAGAAAATGGCTGCATTTATATCTGATTAAACTTTTATATTATAACAGTGTCAGATTGTAAGTGAGATGTAATAAACGAAGCGGAAACTAGGAATTGTTTAACGGAATCAAAACTGACCATTTTACTTGCATCAAATGGGGCCGATCAAGCTAGAAGGCTTTCAGCTTTCCTTCTTGAGCTTTCTGCTTTGATGATTGGAGGCTGACATTGCTTACGATGTAGTGAGTTTCACTATGTTCTAATAGCATGTTGCAAATTGCATGTCAAAACTATGGGACAGTCGGATCAAACTATTGCTGATTAGTAAAATAATTCCATACGGAAACGTCCATGTGGTTATGATCACTGAAGCTTGGCTCTCCAAACCTTTTTGGATTTTGTGTGAGCTGAAGAAAACACTGAGGAAATCACAGTTATTCAATGTGGCAAAGCACTATGTAAACACTAGTATACCTCTACACCCCACCATGACCAACTCAAATTGTAATAGGATTTATTTAAATATTACTCAAACAAACCTGAACTGATAAATGGAAGAGAAAACCTGATAGTCATTTTTAGTTATTGCTTTAAATAGAAACAGCCAATCAGTAGAACTGTCACCTTCTCTGCTTTAGTAGATTGTTTTCCAAGTTTACGCTCAGTCAAGCAATTAGTTATGGCAGATAGCACAAATCTATACACTCGCATCTCTTAGATAATCTATATGGAGCCAATACATTCTTGCACATAATTGATATTGCTCTTGATATTGCTGTGCTAGAGACATACATTTCTTATTAAATTAATGGAAATATTTAATTGCAAATTCTAGTATCACCATAACAATTTTAATGGAGACTAGATATTTGGGAAACATTAACAATTTTAAAATTTCCTAATATGTGATATTTTCATCTTCTGCTTTAGCTCTATATAGCCCAGGAATGGACAAAATTCTTTGATCAAAAGATCGGATCCACCTCCAAATATTGTTTATAAACATTTAAAACTATCCTGTTGTTTATTCACAAAAGAAACATGTGGTCCTAGACTTCTGGGATTCACTGTAAGAGTAATGCAAGTAACAAAATTTCTATTAACAGGAAATGTGGTTGCATTACTGTAATGCTGTTACTGTTACTGCACAGTGGTCCTTACAGAAAGCAAGCAGCTGTAAGGACAATAACGTCTACAGACAGGCATGAGAAATTTTGGCCTACACATGGGTGGTAACGTAGACTTGTAAAGGTAGGATCTTAGTGAGAGTTTCTAATCCAATACAACATGTTTAAAAGGCTGAGCTCAAAGTAGGGAGCGACGTTAGGGTAGTGGACTACGCTAACTGGTTAATTTCTATCACTCATGGACTACTGGGTGAAAAACTGGGTGACTATCTGATTAAACAGTTAATTTTTTTTTTTTAATCTGAAAAGTTCTGTTCATGCCTAGTTTGAGGGAAGACTAAACCTTTTCTGAACCGTTGGCTCTCTGGATATTGTCTGGAATAAAATATTATTATATTAATGATGATAGATTAATAAAAAAAAAGTTCTAATGTTTTTTAGCCCCTTCTGTTAAATACAGGTCCATATAATCATCGTAAAGCTGAAACTATTCAATCTATTTCTCTGCTGTGACATGGAACCACCTGTTCGTTAACAATATGGACAATAATGGACATTTAGTTAAGATCATCAGATTTATACATCACGTTGCTAGCCAGGTTAATGTCTTCAAATGTGCTTTTACCGCATCAGTGATGTGTATCCAACACATATCTCACTTAGCTTAATGGAGCGGCTTATCTGAAAGCCTTTATTTTTAGGAAGATAAATATTTCACTAGCTAGCTTGATTCGCTTGTGTTATCAATCTTGGAGCGCAGACTACAGGGAATTGGGGTGGTTTGTTGAGGATTTTGCTGCAATCCATCACCAAAGGTTTAACAGGTTGTCCCCAGATGTGTATTCTTGTTACGAGATCTGGTCCTCTGGGATTATGGTTCGGATGAAAGGACAATCAACAGTTCATGTTGTTGGGAGACACTGTAATGATTCCAGTGTGCAGCTAATGCTATCCAGTCATTGTTAGCAATGCTAATCACGAAAGCCTAAAGTAGGCAATCGGTAGTAAATAAACTTTTTGCTTAACAGGCTATAACCAAAGGAACGTAGTGTTTATATCTGATACACTATTCCTTTAAAAATTTCATAGAACAGAGAATGCAACAGAAACTTGAGTCGGTGACTCAGACATGTGTTATGCTTAAGCCACACATAAACCGTTTCAAGATTCCTCTTGATCCTTGTCCTCAGTTGACGTCAGACTTGATTTAGTCCTTAAATTAAAAAAGACTCTTCGGAGCCAAGATTATTAACAATGCTCTTTAACAGGACAGCATTTTTAAAACTTTTATCCAGTTGTTGAGCACAAGAATTGCTTAATGATATATTTCAATCACATTTTTATGTTTTGTACCCTCAGGCAGACTGAACTGAGAGTTTATCAGTTTAACATGGCTCATGGACTCATGGCTTTTTGTTCTATCTTCAGTATTTATTTTTTGTTTTACATTAAACTGGATTCAACAATAGAGAATTACAGTGGTCTTCAGTTGGAGTCATAAATGTAAAAACTCAAACTGTAGGAAAATATCCTCTGTCCACAATAATGCTAACTTCTTGCACAACATATGGAATTCTAGTAGTCGAGTTTTTTAGTGCTGAGCAGTTCTAGATTAAACCACACTGCATGTTTTGTTTGAAGTGTTTGACATAAATTGCAGCACACTGCAGCAGTTTCACTGTGACTCTGTGGAGAGGCTTTGGTATAGAACTGCTATCACTGTGTTACATTTCTAATAACACTTCAGGCTGCTTGTACTCTTATTTAGTGAGGTACCTAAAACTTCCAGAAGGTCTACAGTGACACTTTTTTTCCACAAAAGTATACTTATACTTACATTTAATTATATAGTGTTTACTTATATATTTTACTTATGCTTGTATCTGCTTTTTGTGTTGTCAGGTTGTTGAGTAGCTATAAAAAACAGTAACTAAAATCAGCAAATGCGTTCTTGTTACTGAATAAATTCATACTGGGGCACCCAGGAGAAATCTGGAACTACACTTTGTTCTTCAAACTGGAGCACAAGATATTATCTACTTCTTTCAAAATAAGATATTTATGATACTTTGTATTGTATTTAAACTTATTTCTCTCTGGTGAAAATACATTGATAAGAAAAGGTCTTCTAAACAATCAGCTCAGGTGCTGTGCAAAGACTTTTGCATGGTAGTGTAAATGTAGCAATCCACATAACCTGCACTTCAGCCATTTACTTAGCTCTTCTTATCAGCTTCTTATGAAACCAATTGTAAAATTTTAAATTTGACAGCTTATGTCCATTTTTGATTTAGCTTTTTCTACGTCATTTGAACACGACTGCTGCTGTTTGCATTGTGTGAAAATGTTGCGATAAATGGACCAATAGATACTAGTTTTTGGGATCTCCTGTAAAGTTGTCATTTTAGAGATGCTTGTTTTTCTGTGAGCAGTGCTGATGGAAGTCAATGGAACCAGAATTTTTTCCAAGCTATTTTGGAGCATTTCTAGTGGTCCACTCCTCATAAAATTTCATCACAATGTAAACGGCAGCGGCCGCAGTTAATTGATGTAGAAAAATAAAACTTAACAAAAATGGTGATATATGTTTTTCATTGGACAGCAATGGAGATCAATATATATATATATATATATATATATATATATATATATATATATATATATATATATATATATATATATGACATGCATCTTCCACAGATGTTTGTGGATCACACCTCGATTACAATGGAAGCCTATCTCGTACGTCAGATCGGGGGAAAAAAACACTTAAGAAACATATCTGGTGTGAATTGGCTGATATTCTCTTAAAAACGTGGCAGGTTAAAAGGGCTAGCGTAAGGTATGTGTGCAGAGCCATTGAAGTGTATTACTTTTGCAGACACGTCTTATTTCATTGATTGAACTCGAGGATCCACCTGCACTCCTAACTAACATTCACACCATTTACATATACAAGCAGACTTCATCTCTGATGTCAGGCCACAGAAGTTCTCCAGTGCACTACTCTATTTCACTTTTGGCGATGTGAACATAGCAATAGTGATCTGAGTGGTATAAAGAAGATAAACCTCTTTTCCAAATCGCCTAAGCTTCCAGCCATCCGGCTGTGAAGATGTGTGAAGTGCCATGGAATGCCTATCGAACAGATGTAGTCGGGTTTCGCACGACTTTTTCCCCTTTTCCAATCCAGACTTCATTGTCTCGGAATGTTTCCTTCACACATGGGCATAAAAACGCTTCGCTTCCCACATCACTTTCAATGACTCATATGAACTTGTATTGCTCTGAATTGGTTTCACCACCCTTTAATGATTATCATAAGGCTTCCAGTGTAGAGCACTTGACTGTTTCCCTAATTTTAAACAGATATGCAATTACTGGCCTTCAATAAAAGAGTCAAAAAATTCGCTTATATTCTGTCACACTGGATAGATAAATTAGAGTAGATCCACACTGTCCCTAGCTAGCTGTGCTCCAGTAAACATCAAGCCTTTATTCGAAGCTTATGGGCTCCTTTGTTCATCGGAATACGTCATTTTCATTCAGAATAGGTTTAAAGACTCAACTAGCTCAAAACAGCTATTCCAGTCACCATTGTTAATGACTTACCATCATTGATTTTATCATTTATCAGTCACCGACTTGATAATATTTGCAAATCCCTAAAGGTTTTCTCCATGCAAACCGCAGAGAATGTTGCCAGGCAGGCTTTTATGTTGTTCTCAGAAGGGGCTACTCAACATATGTCTTTGTAGGTTCTCTGAAACACATTTGGATGAATGAATTGCGTCTAGCACAGGATATTAGGGGAATGATTACCCCATGGGTTAAAGTTTCTGCAGGGCCGCTCTGTCTTCCGTGCTATTTTTTGATCCGATTAGAACCAGATGCCCTCTGAGCTGTGCAAGATACCATCCTGGCCTCAAACAGTGAGACTGTAGCAGCCTATGACAGAATAATCTATCTCAGGGTTTGCATGACTGATAGATAAGGACCACCATGAAGACTGCGCACTGTGGTGGACTACATGTCCCTTTATCAGCAGGCTACACCTGTCAGTTCTTGAACACCATACATCAAAGCAACACTAGAGCAAAGAAAACACCAATGAGCAACAGATTGTGGGTTATAGATGTGAGAATGGAAGTTAAACCATTGGAGATATTGTGGTTTCCAAAAAATACTAAAGGGAACACTTCATTCCCAAAACAGCAACTGTTTGTCTAGTTATAAAATAGATTAAACATGTTTTTTAGTCCAGAATATAAGCTTTGTGGTGGAGTTATTTGTAGAGTTATGTATTGTTTATTATGTTTATAAATATGTGGATGTGTAAAAAGATATTGTTCTTTAGTTGTCTACCACAGCATATTTGAGTTTAAATAAAACAATGAATATGAGCTCAAAGTGCAGTCAGATTTACTTGACCCTTCTTTAGATCATTCTACTTTAGATCATTCTCCTTTAGATAATTCTTCTTTAGGTATTCTTTAGATCATTGTCCTTTTGCACTATGCAGTGTCATCCAATCACCCAATAATATAAGCCTATACACTTCTGAATTCATCCTGATGACATCCTCAGTAAACACAGGAGAACCAGCTCCATTGGTAGCCATATATGCCCATCCTATAACACTACCATCACCATGCTTCACAAAAAGGGGGTTATGTTATGGTTCATGAGCAGATGATCTTTGCCTTCTTCCCATTTCCTACTACCTACAGGGTGTTCTTCATCTGGTCAACTGTTGTGAAGGGCTTTCTGTGTCATCCACTACAGTAGCTTTTTGTAGTTTCTGTGCTTACTGGTGCATTCTTTTCTTTTAAGAGTATACCAAACAGTTGATTGGGCCACACAATGTTTTTGCTGACTTTCTGATTTTTGATTTTTCAGGTTAATGATAGCTTTTTGACCTTCATATTGACAGCACAGGTTCCAAACTGGTTGTAGTTTCTAAATAGAATTTGGATTAAAAATACTCTCTAAATAAAGACAAAAGTTTGCATTTTGAACTCATATTAATTATTTACTTTAAGTTCTGCCAAAACTCAAGGACAGGAGGAATGTAAAACAAGGTTTAACCTTTGATAAGGGGCACAATAAATCTGAGTGTATGTTGCCTCTGTCATATTTTATATGTTTTAATGTGCTAAATGATTAATGGCAGTATTTTGTTAATAGTTACTAAAAATAAATTACTTGTTGCTTTTTAATGCTGTCAGTGTTTTGTACCATCCATAGTTAGTTCCTCACTGAAGCTTAGCTGCTGGCAAGGTCCATTGATGGCATTCTTGATAAACCCAGCCAGTGCAATGGCTTGAATTTGTTTATCATTGAAGTAAGTCCGAAGTATCATTTATAAGCAAATCACACAGCTACTGTTGAGATATCAGTAATCTAGTAGACTACACGGGACAGCATTTGCAGGAGACATATGAAAACACCAGTGCAGCAAAGCAGCAGACTAACTAAAACGACAAAAAAAATTGAAAGCTCCAGTTACACTTTAAACAGGACAAAATACAGTGATATTGCAAATCATGTAATTTGACCAATACTTATGACTAATTATGATAAATACACATTGAATAGAACATGCAGACAGTGTTGCTCTTACTGAATGTTGTCAATGAAAATGGGAAGTTGTTTTCACATAATAAAATGGAAATATAATATTTTTTGTTATGTAATCATTCATTTTCAATGTTATATGGACAGAAGTCCACATTTGGAAAAGCTGAGCTAAAAGTTTTGCTCACGGGCAGCATATGCAAAAAATTAAACCACTGAAAACAAAAATAAAAACTTCAGAACAATAAACAAATATGAGCTGTAAGCTTAATGAACAAAATGTACTTGTTTCAGCCTTTTAAAGTCTTATCATTTCAGTTTATTTTCTAAACTTCACTGATTGGAACAATGAACCAGGTCTCTTCTATATTGGTCTATTTTTTATCTTCAAAAGTTAGAGTGGCGACAGTACGAAGTTCTTCCGACTCAGCTCAGTAGCTTCACTTTACCTTCAAAGATAACGGCTAGTGCAAACTAAAGATCATTCTGACAAAGAGGCAGGCTGAAAGAAAACAAGATGAGCCTAGATCGCATTCCAGCAGATGGTGATCATTCATTTCCATGAGGCTCAGTTCTACATGTGGAGGAGATGAGGTGGGAGTTTATAAAATCTTTAAAAATCCCATCAAGCCAGTTTATAGAAGATAATAAATACCATATATCTTAAACGCTGTTGCTTTTGCCATGAGTCGGGCTGGGACACACACTATCTTCAGCCCTTCCCACACAGGAACGTACACAAACACACACACACACACACACACTAGCACATGCTAGCACATATTAAATGAATGGTGAGGTGTTCCAGAAGCGGAGAGACAGACCTCAGCAATATACAGCCTTAAAGAGGTAGTGGGCATTAAGCCATGGGGTTTTATTACTGCTGCGTTAAAGAGACTGACTCCAGACAGTGCATTCCACTTAGGATGAGCTTTTAAGGAGAGAGAGAGAATGTAATGTGATGGCCTGCCTCGAGCCGATCACTTACAGAGGTCAAATGGAGCAGGATGTGTCAATACTTACTGAGGGTCACCAGAGAGCTGTAGGCTGAAAGGAGTTCCTGCATCTAACCCTTTTAACATGTATGTTTGTTACTTTATCACTTCCATAGAGGCTAATGCGTTCGTGCTGAGCAGTTGTTCTTTTTTTCTCAGCGTTGTTTTCCATTTTAATATCTTTCGTGGTGACATGGCTAAATTGTAGGGGTGTGTTTAACTGAAAGTTATACTGTCAAGTAAGGATGTAGATTTGCTCTCACATTAGTGTGAACCTTTGTAACCTTTGTAACGCCCCCACCCACCACATTGGCGTTTTATTTTTGTTGTTGTTTTCTCTTTGCTCTGTGATAAAAATGATTATATAATGACTAATATACTACATCTGCTAATCTACATACTTTTAAACTATTCAGAATAACAACTCATAATTTAATTATGAATTATGTAATGTTATATTAACTTACACTTGGCAGTTAATTTCCAAACCATGTTATTCATAGCTACAGACGATTTTAGCCTGCTGTATGCTGAGCCTAGCCTAGCATTGCTATTAACGTTATTATGATGGACTCACACGTTTCTTTGAAAAATAACTCATGTCCATCTTCTTCTTTTTTGCTATCCTCCTCACTTGCTGTGTCTCCCACGTTGCACCTGAGTCTTGCACAGTGAGTCTCACATATGACTGGAACATTTTCCTACCAGTTTTGTCGCTAGCAACTAAACATAGCTACAGAGCCTCACGTGACAGCAGGGAAAGGCACAGCCAATCACACTGGCCACCATGTGTGTTACAGCGAGATAGGACTCCAGTAGAGAACGTGATTTAACCCTTTTGGCACATCTAGGTAAACGAGACGTTGACAGAATTATTGGTGAGGACATTTCAATAATCGCTGGATATTGGTGGGGACAAGTCACTTCCGTCCATGCTAATCATATGCCCTTGCTGTCAAGTTACTAAAAAAGGGATCCTGTCCAGTGTGTCAACCCAGCTCAGATTGCTAGCTTGGTTTAAACAGCAGAGTAGATGCTGCATCTTTAACTATCATTATAATAAAAATGAAAACAACTGAAATAAACAACATAGATCAGCATGACTGGTCACCAGCAAAACCAGCACATGTCGTGCTTTGGACGTTGACATACTAAGCATGAGCCAAAGGAGCATGATTGAGGTTTTTAAGTTGCTTAAAATCAATTTCAGAACACGCTTAGCAGCGTCAGCTTTATCGGCCAGTGCAGTCTGAATATATTTTCTATAAGGATACCTTGCAAGCCAACACATAATAAATATACATACGAACATGCTAGTTACTCTGGACTGTAATTGGAGTTAAAACCAACCATGCCGGTGCATGGGATCCTAAACCTGGTGAAAGTGTCAGTCATTGAATGACTTTTGATTAATTTTCCAGATTTAATGATAAATGGACATTTACATCAGGAAATGGAGTGTGCTTAGTTACTAGCATTGCTCTTCCTCAAAACTCTACATTCAGCTTCAGCACCACTTGGAAGTCCAGCTGGTAAAAATGATATTAACATTGCCCTGCTTCTTTGCTTATGCTGCTCTCAAAGTTTAGTGCCTCATTCCAGTATTTATATTTATATTGTGTTTTTACATGTTTTTATATTATATCTGCTTGAAGTGATGTAGTGATGACCTTCCATGACCATTTTTTCTATTCTCATTTCCTTTCAATTTACATTTTACATATTCCCAGCTTTAACTATTCAGCACACAAATTTTTTTGCCTATGGTGAGTTTGCCCAGCTGTTGTCACATGATGTAAACATGGCATCACCCAGGTGTGGAGCCATGGCCCATTATGATTAATTGGCTTATATAACCCAAACCAAGTAATTTGAGATTTGCTTGTAAATATCCGCTTTAATAGTTATAATATAACATAACGTAATATATTAATATAACTTTTGGTATCGGCTCAGCTTGCTTGGAACCTAGAAAGAGGATAAACCAGAAACAGTTCCACGTACCAGGTTTGCATAATGTAAAGATCAAAAATGGTAGAGTTGAGTTGGTACCATACAGTGGAAAACTGGCTTTAGTTAACTGACCCCAAGAGTAAGCTCAGTAAATTGAAAAGATTGAAAAAGTTGACATTTATTCAAACCATATGATTACAGTAAAGTAGAATGCTACAGTTGTGCTCTGTTCAATCTGACATAAGACACTTCTCTGTAAAACCTTTAACCTCACCACAATAACCGAGTTCTATGGCTTTTCCTGATAAAAACTTAGGACTAACTTGGGTTCTAATGGATCAACAAATAACATAGAACAAATCAATTTATTGTCTAAAGCAGCTCTAGTTAAGTGTGGTGCCTTATGCTTTTGCATATTTTTAAAACAGAGGACAAGAACCAGAACAAGAACACCATTTTGTATTTTGTATCGCCCCGCTGCAACATCTTGGCTCGGGCAAGGTTAATTTTATAGAACGATTTAGGAAACTTCTGTTAGATACCATTAGATACTTCTGGCAGTGGCATTTCTACTCGGCTTCATCCATGTTCTTCAAGGTCCGGACTGCTATGAACGTAGTGATTAAGCAGATGTGTTTACAGGATCCTCAAATGCTCCTTTCTCATCAGACAGCTAAAAGAGATGTTCAAAGTGATGATTAAAGCCTCTTAGATATAATTAGGAGAGAGGCTAAGCTAATTTTGTTTCAATAAGCGCAGTCGTGTTTTGATAGCTGCCTCTCATAAGCTGAGTTTCAATTAAAGGCTCGAGACACGTATAGGCTAAAATGACTTCTCGCAGGATTTTATCATAACACGACCCCCAAAACATTAGCACCGAAAATAAATACAGCTTGGGTGAGGAGTGATTTTTGTTTTCTGTTTATCAAGCCGTCCTCAAATGTGTTGTGCTTGTGTATAATTCATCAGCATCGGTCGTTAGCGTGTTTGGATCCGATCTGAGGGTTTTGCGTTAGCGCCCTGTGCACTTGCAGCCTTTTGCTCGAAAACAGACGCCCATTTCGCGTTCACCCTGTATCACTTAATGAAGTCCAAACATGCGCCACTCAAGCAGGACTACATCAAAAGCCGTCGGCCTGTCACTGCGACTGCTCTTGATCAAAAGCCCTTCAGCGACCTTGTATTTAAATATGAGAGCGACCATGTCCTGAATGGTAATTTGGGGCCTGAAAATGTGGAGTCAATCGTGGGAGCCGAGAGGCCTTGGTTCTCAACATGTAAAGGCACATCACTCCCAGTCACGGACTGTTTGCTGTCCACCAGTGCCAAAAACCTGGAAACCACTGGTGGCATGAGAAAAAGTGACAGGGGATGTGTGCCAGGGGCACAAAAGCATGACAATTTGTTGCAGAAACAAGAAAATGCCAGCATTCCGGCTGAGCCAGATTCTGAGAAGGAGTGCTACAGATTTCAGGAGACCAAAAAAACAAAATTTTAACCCATTAAACTATAAGGACCTTAGGCAGGTGCACATGTCAATTCTTTTGCTCTAGAATAACTCCTGGATTAGCTTCATAGGAGTTAATGAATTATTGGTTGTACAGTGCTGTGCAAAAGTCATTTATTTCATTTCCAGCTCAAACAACCATAGAGTTTGTTGCATTTCTGTTTATCACAATCCAAAGAATCTCATCAACCCTGAGTGATGTTAAGATCTAAACTTACGGTCAATCCATTATTATGAGAACACCAAAAGCTTCTTTCTCCTTTTTTCAAATAGGCCTTCTTGACAGCTACAAATCCATCCATCCATTATCTGCCGCTTAATCCCGCAAGTCGGGGTCACGGGGGGGCTGGAGCCAATCCCAGCATCATCGGACGAAGGCGAGGTACACCATGGACAGTTTGACAGTCCTTCACATGGTCAACACTCACTCACGCACTCACTCACACCTACGGGCAATTTAGAGTGACCAATCAACCTATCATGCATGTATTTGGACTGTGGGAGGAAACCAGAGTACCCGAAGGAGACCCACTCAAGCATGGGGAGAACATGCAAACTCCAATCGAACGTGGATCGTCCTGCTGTGAGGCTATAGTGATAACAACTACACCACTGTGCCGCCTCAGCTACACATCCTTCCAAACCAATAGTCTTTAAGTTCCTGTTCTGCCGGACAAGCAAGATCTTGGGCGCAAGATCTTGGGGCAAGTCATGGGCTGGAGGTTAGGGGACCAGCCTGGTGACCCCTAAGGACAAGACGGAAGTGCCCTTGGGCAAGGCACCTAACCCCTAACTGCTCCCTGGGTGCGGTGGATAGGGCTGGCCAACGCCCTGGCCAAATGGTCAATGTGTGGTAAAAGAGTTGTGGTCTCACAATGAAAAGATGGACCAAAACATCTGTGAGTTTGTTTTTTTTTTCAAATCTGGAGCTTGATTTTCTTCTATCTCTCAAAGATGAATGTACTATTTATCTGATGGAGACAGCTCTGGTGGCCTACCAGGTTTTGCATGATCTTTTAATCATTTTTTGAACTCTGGTTTTGGAAACTCATGTTTTTTCACTTATTTCTCTTTGACTTTTCTCTTTCTTATGCAAGTGGATTATCTTAAATCTAATCCCCTCGGAATAATCTCTTCAAAAACAAGTAATTTGTACGTAAACTGCCTTTTTACTGGAAATGTAAAAAATAAAGTGTGACTCTTGCTGTCTTTGTGCCAAAGATTTATGAAATGAGCGCACATGGATGCTATCATGACATTGTATTAATTAGCAGGAACCTTTGATTTTTCAATGAGCCCTGAGTTGATGCTTCAGACCCCCAGGTCTGGAATATCTTCACGTGGTTTTCCATGGCCCTAAGTAAACATGTGGACGTGGTTCAGTGGTTTCCTACATCTCAGACTGTAGGAATGAAGTCCTCAAGGAGCACAAGGAGTTGATGGCCAGGGTCATCAACTTAGGACTTCTGCCCACCTACAGAAGAGGAAGCTAGGTGTTTAGCTGGCTCTATGCATTACACTGAGACAGTTAAAACACAATAACATCAGAATATTTTTTCCAATAACACCATTAAAGTCATCAAACCCAGTGCAGCTCAAAAATCAAGGAAAAACATGTGCAGTCAGACCGCCAATATCTTAATTCCTTTGTGCTTACAAAAGACCAGCCCCCCTTGAATATGAACAGAAAACGACACCTTGCGTCACTCAATGCTAGGTCACAAAAACACTCCTAATTAAAGATCATAATAAAGAAATGCATGATTTTATGTATGTATCAGAAACGTAGCTAGATAAAGAATGGCACATCAACTTTACTTGAAGCTGCTCCAGAAAATTCCAGATTTATTCATACAGTAAGACCGGAGGGCGAGGAGAAGGAGGAACGGCATGCAAATATAATAGTGACTTTAACTGCAAAAACATCATGGTTGATGAATGCATGTCCTTCGGGTATGTTGCAATCAACCTTTATAGTGACACATCTGTATTATTAATTGTAATATATAGACCTCCCGGGTGAAACAGTGATTTTTTGGCAGAAGCTATGGAAATCATATTAATTAATAACTTCAAGTTTTGATAAATTTCTTCTCTCTAAAGACTTTGACTTGCATACTAATAACCCATCAGACAATAACACATTCATTACACAAGGTTTAAATACTAACAAGTCCTGCATCTCTCATGTGTTTCTGGCAGATCATTTCTGTATATTTTGTGGGTCAATATAGGGCTACTTAAAAAAAAGGTTACATTAACTCAGAAGCAGTTCACAAGTTCAGAAATATTTCTAATAGTGCACAAAATACAGCTCTGGCTGACTTCATGCAATGATTTGTTCTCTGATTCAAATGCTAGATGGAAGGAAACTTTCCCGTACCAACTAATTGTAAGAAAAACTTCCATACAAAACATGGAGAAATTAGGAAATATGCCAGCTTAAAAGCAATTGTCATAAATCACAGCACTTATAAAGGGAAATTAAAACTGGACATAGATTATGATAGTCTTAAAGTCCTTTTCTTCCACATAGACTGACTAATTAACTCTAAACTTTTTGATATTGAGTCTCATGGTGGCGTATCTTCCAAAACCTGCTGTTTGAAATTCATTTTCAAAATAAAATAGCATTGATCAGACAGAGCGTAGCTCAGACAACTGAAACAAGTTCCAATAACCTTAACCACCTACATCAGTAATTAATTAATTCTCTGTTATCAGCTATCAGGAGCTTAAACTGTTATAGACATGCCATGTTCATCCACATTTGATCTTGAACCTATGCTTATGTCATTTACTAAGATGATGACTGTGTTCAAAATGATGTCTTAACTATTGTAAACTGTTCTTTGTCAACAGGTGCTTTTCCAGATTTTAAGACTGCCCCGGTGAAGCCTATACCAAAAATGAGTAACCTGGATTTTTTTGTACATAATAATTTCAGACCAATATCAAACCATCATTCCTTAAGTAAGATCTTTTTTACCAGTTCAATGTTTACCTAATATCAAGCAATTTTGGATTTTGTTCTGAGCATAGTACAGAGACCACATTGGTTCGTTGTCAGTGACCTCTGGCTTAGATCCTTCTGTTCTGGTCTTACTGGTTATCAGCTTTTGATATTGTTGATCACAATATTTAACAAATGCACAGTTCCTGATTTCACCAGGAAATCATTCATCAAAAAAACTAAAAAAATGTAATATTTCTTATGGTGTACCACAAGGTTCAATTATAGGGCCTTTGCTTTTTGCTCTTTGTACATTGTTACCTCTAGGTGATGTCGTAAGGGAAACATCTTAATGGCTATGCTGATAACTATACATTTCCGTTTCTTCTGATAATCAAGACTCGGTAGCCAGGCTTACCAGTTGTGTGTCAGATATTCTTAGTGGATGTCTAGAAAAAAAAAAAAGATCAAAAAAACATATACAGATTTTTGGTATTAAAACTAGAAAAGATGCTTATTTCACTCCTCTTTTAAAAGGACTACACTGGCTACCTGTATGTTTTAGAACAGATTTTAGTCTATAAAGCTCTGAATAACTTAATAGCACCAGCTTACATTACAGAATGTCTCGCTGTTTATGTTCCAACTAGAGATCTTAGATCTGTAGAAACATTAAAATGTAAACATTAAATATGTATATCTTTTGCTCAGCCATTAACTCAATCTTCTTGGTACTTATGCATTTGATCTGTGTCTTTGGCTTATTAATACTCTTAATACTTAATACTCTAGTTTTTTTCTATTACTGAAGACAAGCATCTGTAAAGCACCAACTGCTGCCAACAACATGAAAAGTGCTCTATAAAGAAAGATTAGTATTATTATTATTATTATTATTATTATTATTATTATTATTATTATTAATAGCACTTTATGGGATGCTTCTAAATAGATATAAAACATTACAAATCTCATAAGTAACCTCTGTTGATCATTCTGTTGCAGTAATGCAATGTAAATGGAATATACATATAAACATATATATATATATATATATATATATATATATATATATATATACTTATTTATTTATTTATTTATTTTTATTGCATCCATTTCCAATGAGAAATAAGTAACCAGTCATAAGTAGATTAACTGAAAATGTAGCATACAGTTTAAGGAGTTAAATATTTGAAATAGATAAAATAGTCACTGGTCAACACTAAACACAGCACAACTCACCATGTAGTGTTTGGCATGATTATGATCAGTATCTTAAGATACTGCCCAACATGTCTAAACCTCATATTCATCATACAGCTGCTAAGGAATGAGATGTTTTATATTATTATTATTATTATTATTATTATTATTTTTATTATTATTATTATACTTAATTTCCAGTTAACATACAATAAAGCAATTAACAGTGTAATAAAACCAAACACGCACTCTACACAATAGCTTTAAATAAAATTTAATCTCCCAGGAACTAATCCACAGACATACCCACCCACCAAACCTAGCAATGGCTTGTGAACCATTAAATGAACCACCATATACCTCCTAGCAATACCTTGGCAAGCACTTTGGATACCATAGCAACAGCATAGCGACCAATTAGCGACCGTTGTCAGGCTGCTCACACTGTATAACCATGCTGCGTTTCCTTCAGGAAATGCACTTTTCTAGTTATTATTATTATTATAATTATTATTATTATTATTATTGCTATACATAATTCATATTTAACATCTAATAAATTAATTAATAGTCTAATAAACCAAAATAGCAATTAAAGCAAAAAAAACCTCTACACCACTGCTTTAAATAATATTTCTTTCAGTTAATGAATTATTATAAACCTGCAGCCTCTCTGGCCTTTGTGAATAAAACTGGTGGCCCCTGATCTAGATATGGTTTAGATTTTTCCTAACTTGAATTATCACATACATTTTAATGTTTAGAAATGTTCAAAACCTACACAGAATCTCCCATAGTGTCACTTTTGGAAGACACCTTACTTTAACACAGTATAGATGAAATTATACTATGTCCTAGCCTTTCTGAACCCAGTCTACATTTTCTCCTGTTTTTATTGCATTTGCAGTGAATCTTGGACTTGACTGCCCCAGTGTTGTTCCAAAATACCCCCAAAATACCCCAAACCAGCTCCAGAAAGATCTGTCTCCCATAGCATCTTCAGCCAATTGATTTTATCCACACAGAGTACTGTAAAAAGAGCTTAAACCATTCAACAGTTCTGTTTCCCATTTTGACCCAGGCTGAAGTGAGTATTACAGCAGGCCATGGATCTCTCCATCACATCTGTCAAGGATGAGCTGCCAGAGCCAGATCTGCATCACATTCTGATCTGATTAAAGCGATAGTTTAGCCAAAAAAATGAATGTAGCGAATCAGCCCTGTTTGATGTCCGAAATCTTTACTTTTGCAAAGGATCTATGAGGTTAATGTAGCTAATGAGAAATGGAAGCATATATCCCACCCCAGCCCCAACCCACCCCAAAAAACATAGTCAATCAACAAGAGTAATTAACAAACACAGTAGCACACAGAAAGCCACTCTGAAACTGATTTTTGTCTTTCCTGCTTTTGGGAGTACATTCAAACATGGCTTTCTTTTTGGGGGGCCCAGTTCTGGGCTCATTGGACTCATTGGACAAGATTAAGTAATCTTAAACAGACCTGCTTATGTTGTTTCTGACACCATTGATCCCACAATTCTCCAAATATATGGGCTAGCCAAAGTTGTTAGAGTAAAGCATTTATCAAGTTGTAATGTTGCTATTACTTTCACAACAAGCGACTAAAGAACTGAGTGATTAAGCATTTTAGATGTTACTTTGTTCCATGCTTCCCTGTTTGTTGTTGCGGTTTATGTTTTAAAATGTGCAGCACCGCACCCTCTTCTTCCACAGGCATGCCTTTGTGCTGTTGAAAGAAGTTGTTGAAATACCCTGGAAAAGATGTTTTGCAGCATATCGTCGCTGTCCAATGAAAAACGAGTATCTCCAAAATTGCAACTTTACAGGAGGGACCAAAAACATACTTTACTTTCAATGTAAGTCAATGGAACCAGAATTATTTCTTCTATTGGTCCACTCATTATGAAATTTCACACAATGTAAATGACCACTGGCATGTTCAAATGATGTAAAAAACTCAAAATCATGTTTTTCATTGGACAGCGACGATATGTGTCACAGAACTGTAAGTTACCACACTGACCACATACCATGATACACCCTGGCTTTTGGACTTTTGTTTCTTTTTGTCTTTGGTCTGGAGAATACAGCATCCAAAAAAAAACATGAAATACTCTTGTATAATACACTTGACCACAATACACTGTGTGATGGTCAATCCGATATGATGATTTCAAGCGTAGAGAAGTTGACAGCGCTTCTGGACATGGTTAACATACATTTTAACATACCATAACTCTTTAGTACAGTAAGGTTTAAGCAGACATTTGTGGATGCACTATACTTCTTAAGCCCCATAAGGTCCATATGGTGGCTTTTGGAAATTAGCATTAATTACAGTGATGTAAAACGCATAAGCAAATAAAAAAAATGCTTACACTTTACTGTCTAGTACTGTTTATAAGGCTACATGACACATACATTTGTCATGACAGGTGACATAACTCTACATAAATGTGTATAAAAATTTAATGCAGTAGTAGTCATACGCTATGATAGGTACGTTTGCCAGTTTTGATCAAAGTTATATAATGTAGTTCATATGACAGATGATATTTACTGGAAAAGTGTTTATAAACATGTATGTATGGCTGTGTCAGTTGTCATGATCAGCTTATGTAGGTGTCATGTAGCCTAAACTAAAGTGTTACCAAAAAATTATGACATGCTCACAATATTATTGTATCCATTCTATGCATTATTAAATGCATTACATATTATAATAATAATAATCATAATATACATATAATAATAATAATAAATGTATTATTTTACAGCGGCCTTGAGCACATCTCAGCCAATCAGATTGAGAACTTGACTTAGAACTAGAGCTGTCTATATAAGCAAGTCTGTTAGAGATTATTTAACAAGACAAGTCAAGTCAAGTCAAGTCAAGTCAATTTTATTTATATAGCGCTTTTTACAACGATGTTGTCTCAAAGCAGCTTTACAGAGTTTTGAAAACAGTTATACAAAAACGAGACAAAAGACAAAACGAGTTGAGACAAATGTGTGATGATTTAGGCATGCAGCTTGCACAAGAGTAAGTGGTGCGATAGAAGCTTTCATTACTTGCTACATGAGCCTCATAGTTCTGGCGCAAAAACAAAGAAATACACTTTGGACACAAAACATGTCTCTGGATTACTGACCACACTAGGGCTAAGTGTTAACCTTCGTTGAAGTTTGTCACCATGCTTTGTACCCCGTGTGTGTGTGTGTGTGTCTGAGGGCTTCATCACCATGCATGCCTTTACTTTTGCTCTCAGAAGTAATGCGTGCTGTTTCATGGCTGGGGTTTCTCAGCCACCCCATCAGCATAAATATTCCTAACGCATGTATTACAGGACATTGTCGTGAGACAACAAAAGCCTTGGGTTTGGCTGAGCCAGTCATAAACATGCAGGACCTGACAGGGTTTTAAATGTACCCACTCTGTTGTTTGTGATGTTCTAAGTCACGGAAAGCTTTGAACATCAACGGTAAAAACTCCTAGTGCTACATTCAAATATCACAGTGTCATTCGTCACTATACCACCATTGGAAAGGAACTGCTCATAACTATGCAGGAAAACAGTCGCTTTCCGGAAAGCATCTGCAACCTTCTCGCCAGACGTAGTATCAAACAGAATTAGTCACAATAAGCAAAAACAAACATGAAAGAAAATATGGTGCTTTTCGTTGCTTTTCCAATGCAGACAGTTCATGCCTTGTTGTGATAAACTGCTTCCATTGCAACATCTGCATATGGGTCTTTTCCAGACCCTGGCAGCCCTTTAAACATGGCCTTACGTCAGTGCCTTCTCGCGTTTCTCAGCTTTGGTAGCATCAAGATCACAAAATCGGTTCAATGTGCCAGTGTTGGATTGGCCACTAGCTACTGATCTTTCTGGACCTTGGCATAGACCTAGACTAAGATGATCAGATTTCTTAAAAGAAAACCAGAGATTCTTAGTTCAGTGGTTAATATATTATTTAAATATCCAATGTTTTTTAGCTATAAAATAAAAAAAAGATGGGCAGCTACAATTCCATGCATTTTGACCATATCAACAGTTGTACTGTATTGTCATTGGCATTGTTGAATAAGGAGAGAATTCAGGAATCAGAAGTCACGAGACCTTCAGCATAGACTTGAGTTTATTGACATACACAGAAAATGTATGATCACAACCAGTCTGTTAGCGGTCAGGAAGCAGTCTTAATTACATGCATGCAGAAGCACACATGGGCACAGCTTTTAACCATCGATCTGTTTCCAGTTCAGTCTCTTGAAGTCCAGTCTAGCACATCTCTGACTCAGTCTAACTCATTCTCTCCAGTCTAACATGGCTTAAGTAGAAGTCAGAAAGCAGTCAATTGGGAGTTTGGGAATTTGGGGTGTCAACATTAAGTGGGGCTTAATGGGGGGGGTGATTGGTATCACCTTATAGGCAGGAAATCAAGGGTAATTTAAATACAAACAAAAGAGGGGGGCGATCAACTCTCTGCAGAGAGTCCACTTGGTAAGTCTCCACAAATAAAAGTACATAAGATGATAATTATTTCTCTCACCGTGAACCTAAAACACTGTTGTTTCTCTTTTAAATACAAATCCCACATTTGCAAAAGAGGATGCTAAACCGAGCTAATTTCAAAATTTGTTACATAATAATCTAATAATCACTATTATTTACACCACCCCTCACCACCCCAAAATTTGCAGGCTGTTACCATGGAACTCAACAAACAGGCATAATTAAAGTTTATCTTGAAACAAGGTTAAAGTTGGCTCGCTATTCACATGCAACTTCAGCAGCCACATCTTTAACAAGAACCTGAACAGTTTGCAGGGTTGATCATTCTGAATAAAATTTAAAGTTTCATAGTGAGTATCAACTTCATTTACCTTGTTTTGTTGTCGAGATTGAAAGTAAATGGTTAATACGGGTAATATAGGTAGCATTTACGGTTGAATGGAACACTTGCTTGAAAAGCTGGAGAATAGTAGGCCAATTTCAGCCTCATTTAAAGATCATGCACCATGCCTGTTAACTGTTTGGTTCATTTACATTTACATTTAAGGCATTTAGCAGACCCTCTTATCCAGAGCGACTTACAAAAGTGCTTTGTGTTCAGTCAGAGTATGTACCTCTAGCTAGTATGAACAGATTTAAGTCCAAACTATCCTTAAACTCAAACACTGCCAGAAACACGGGCCAATGCTGATACCTAGAGACAAGAGAATCAAATACCAGATACTATATAAGTGCAATTCCCAGGAATATCTAGTCAACATTTATACCTAGAAAATAAAGAGTGTACCATACGAGCAATATGATTCATTCATGTGCTCCACAAAGAGACGGTGGTCTTCAGTTTGCTGTTCAGACCAACAATGAAAGTTCATTCCACCTTCTGGGTGCCAGGACAGAGAAGAGTCTTGTCGCTTATCTTCTATGCATCTTGAGGTACGGCGGGTCCAGTCAAGCTGTATTTGAAGCTCAAAGGATCAACTTTTGACCTTTGACTTAAAGTAGGGAGGAACTGATCCATTCATGGCTTTGTAGGCATCACAATATATGAGTCACAATATAGGCTGAGAACAATAACTGGTCATACAGAATCATACCGAGGCTTCTTGTATCTTCAGACAGAACTGTCAAAGAGTTTTTGCATAAGATGGCAAGATCATGGTGTGGATCTGTATCATGGATTAACAGCAGTTCAGTCTTGGACTGAGGACTAGGACTGAACTTCAGGTAATGGGCTGATGTTTCTTGGATTAAAAGTGACAACCTATCTTATGTATATGGTTAATTTTTTTGCTTCTGTGTGCAGTGTTTCACAGTAAACTAGCATATCAGAGTAACGTTCATCAAAATATTTATGAGTTCAGCAAAAAAGTAGTAGTTTCACAGTAGGATTATACCATAGGGTGTACATGGACATGTAAAACCACAACTGTGCATTTTTCACCCTGATTAAAATCACATGTCTTCTATGTAGATATCAAAGAACATTTTGAAATATGGGGTATATGTATTCTTTGGCACTTTGAATTCACAGTTAAAAAAGGGACATTTTCAAGGACAGCACCAGCTGGAGACAGGCCACTAAAAATTGGGACTGTCCCCAAAAAAATGAGAGTCTTTGTTCACCCTAGCCTAGATCATTAATATGGCAATGCATTTATGGCCATATCACCATAACCCTAATCCTGAAACAGGGATATTTGTACTTGTTGGGAACATCTGCCTACACAGGCTGACCAATTCCAATATGTATGTATGCATGGGTTATTGTAGGATTGCTAGGATAGCGCAGGATTTTTCTAACTAGGATTATTTTGTTGCACAATCAGATGCCAAGAAGCAGCAGAAAAACAGTGAATAACAAAAGAACAGAAAAAAAGAAAAGAAAGAAATGCAATCCTCCGGGTTAGTCTGCATGTTCAGAGATCCAGGGTCTGATGTGCTAAGCTTCTTGCACCAGTTTTATGTACAAAGTTGACATATCTTGCTAGTGCATATAAGAAACGGGCACACAAACCTAAATAGTTTATATGTGTATGTTAAAACACAAAATTTGCTTCTCTACTTTGCATTTCATTTGTTGTTGAGAGACTTACTTTAACAATGGCAGCTGACACAGCGGTTAAACGAAGGCATGAGTCTGAAACACATGCTGAAGGAATGTTTACCATCAGAGAAACACTGTTTAAACTCTCAGGAGACACAGCGCAGAATATGCCGGGATGGGGCTGCAATATGCACGCACAGTCCGTGTTAACCTGTAAGTGTGTTTTGGTGGGAAAGAACTTCATTTATTAACATCAGCATCTTTTCATCATTAAACTTTCATTTTCTGTTTTGCCCTGAGGGCCTCCATTACTTTACTGTGAGTTCTAAACCCTGGACAGCTAATGGGCGGAGCCATGCACGGTTTACGTGGTAAGCTGCAGTGTTAGTAAATCAAACACTGTGAGGACATATTGCGGCCACATCAAGACATGTGCTGCGCTTATGCTCATACATACAATTAGCCCTCAGTCTGACTTATACTACTAAATTACACTACCGCTCAAAAGTTTAGGATCACTTTAGAATTTCATTCCATGCTATTTTTTATGCAATTCATGCAATTTTCATGCAATTCACTAACAATACTGTCCATTTCACAATTAATGTAAGTGTATCAGATGATTTTTAAGGAATAAAAATGTTTGTATTAAAGTCTATTTTTGTACAGAGGCTTATTTTGAATATAGTCCTATTATCAGCAATTCTCAGTCCTCTGTCTAAATCTCCTGGTACGACCACCAATCCAAGTTAAGGATGTAATTGGGTTAATTGGTTGTTAGGACACTCTTGCTCAATTGTGATAAACAGCTGAAGAAAACATTCTACTAATAAGTGAGTATAAAAGGGAGAACAACATTCTAGGTTAGTTTAGTATCTGAAGCATCAGCAGTTGGTGGCTTGCTGACAGACTCAAAATGACCAGAAAGAAATTAATTTGTGCAGGATCTTGCCAGAACAAGATCCGGCACCTCTCATATTTCAGGTACCTGTGTTCCAGAACTTATTTATGTGAATCCACCACCTCTTTGACATCTTTTTTTTGTAGGACACCAAAAGCTATTTGTCCAGTGGCATCTCTGAGATTTTATGGTTGCAGCTCCTTACTGCAGTCATTAAAGCTGGGATTATTTTATTGTATAGAATGCTACTATGTTAGATGGACACTTGAAGCACTGTTGTGTCTATGCGTTCCAGGACCTTTTACCTCACTGCCACTTGCTGGATCACCCCACCTTTACCTGATGTTTTACAAATTGAGCACTGCCCATCAGTCCATTGTTGTGTTAAGGAAGGAAGGCTACTCCATTAAAACAAGACAATTTCACTGTGATCCCAAACTTTTAAGCGGTAGTGCACATACAAATGTGGACTGAATCTATTTGGGAAAGAAAAAGTCTTTCACTCTGTTTAGATATAAATCAGATATAAATCAGACATATTTAATTAATTTTTGTGTCTGAACAAAGTCTGGTCAGATTGATATGCTCAGCTTTCAGATCTTTAACTCAATTGATTATGTATTCTAGAAACTGACAACTGTAATATACAAACTAATTCATGAAACACAATGTCGACTGTATATACATCACAGTTCTATTTTACCATCAATTAGTTTCTGGATTTTATTTATGAAGGTACTTCAGCTGTGAACTATTGTTAATTTGCTACCACTTTTGAATGTCGCTGGCCAGCTCAAAAATGTTAAAGTTGCTAGCATTTCCACCATAACGGCTACAGGGGTATAAAGCCCCCCACAACAGGCTGTGGAGCAGTGGAACTGTGTTCTCTGGAGCTAGGACTTCTGTTCAATAGCTTTTGGAAGAACTTAAACTGTGCTTGTAATGTTCTTGTATAATAAAATGCAATAAACCTTCACAGCAATGTTCAAACATCTAATGTAAAGCTACCAATACCATTGATTTCTTTGGACAGACAAGTGTCTTCAACCTTTTGGACATATAGTGCATGTATAACAGTGTGAGTGCATAATTAAAGAATGTTTCTAGTTTAGGTAGAACTCCCCAGGGCACTAAGAAGAGCACTGCCCTTGATTCAAATGTGTACATCATTTCCACATGAACAAAATATATTACATCAACAGAGGTGATGCCAAAAGCAAGTAAACTGAAAGAGCAAATCATGTTGATGTAATATATTTTATTTATTTGGTAATTGTGTACACATTTGCGTCAAGAACATTCAATGCATCACTTTTTCAGTCTGTGTAGTTCATGAGTCCTTTGGGTTTGGGGAGGACTCACCAGTCTATTGTTCATGAGTCTTTGACAAATAAGATGAGTTGGAAGATGAGATGCCGATGTCAAATCGGCTTCAATGGCTCCATTGGGATATCCGTAATACATCCAGCACTGAGTCCAGAAAAGCCAGTGAACTAATCCCCTTCCTCAGGTGAACATACAAGGCCAGGGAAAAAGATAAGGGCCTTTACAGGATAGGTCTCCCGTTAAGAGACCTAGATGCACCAAAGTCAACACGAACAAAAAGTTTTATGCTCTGAACAGGGTCTTACTGTTCTTAGCAGGTTGAATCTTTGAAATTAGTATTTAAAGGAGCTGTGCATATTACATGGTCAGAGTGCCTACACCATCAAATGAAGCTAGGTTTATGACTTAAACAATATTGAATGACAATAGTGTTAGGTAAGAATATGTTTTATAAAAAAATTTTGATACCAATATTGATCCTGCTTATTGACACTGTTACTGATTCTACTCTCCATAATTTGATGCAAAAAGACATGACACAAAAAGATGTTTGATCAACAGTGGAAGGAGGTTGACTACTACAACAGATGAAAGAAAGACGACAAGAGATGTGAGTCATATGAGGACGGCAGCTGTGCCACAAAACCTGTCTGTAGAACAGATGCTGGGGTCCAGGAGATGGGTTTTCTGGTACAGGTGCTGTACCTTATACAACAAAATATCCTAATGAATATTTCTAAAATATTACAAATCTGATTCTATTGACTTACATTAAAAGTAAAGTATGTCTTTGTCTTCCCAGGTGAAGTTATCAACTTGGCAAAACTTGTTTTTCTTTGGACAGCGACAACATATTAACTACATCTATCAATCAAACTGTCCTACATGTAGTCTTAATGTAGATTTAGTAACACAAGGTTCAAGTGGGCTTCTTGAAAATTAGATGTTTTAATTACACCTTAAATGGTGCAGTAGTAATTATTACGGTGGTTATGATTATTATTTATATATTTACATATTTAAAGCTGTTTTGGAGCTCTGGAATAGAGATTTATCAAAGAGATACACTACAGTAAATGCAAAACATGATGTTCATCACTGCTGCATTTAGCCTGTACAGTCATATGGGAAAGAATTTATGTTAAGAATTAAAAAAATCAATAAATAAACATAAAGGTGACCTGTGCAAAGTTGCACATTTAAAAGTTTCTTTTTTCTTTTAAGATGTTAAACTAAAATTTGCTGAAAAATACCTAAATGAAAACATTTAAAATTTCCTGTAGAAGATGTCTTTACTTATTTTCCATTAAAAACTAACTAACTGTATATAGAAACTATAATGCAGAAAGGGCTGTTTTTAAGTCCAAAATACCAACACGCTTACGCAGATCTGTCCATTCAAGTTAAGGCCCAGCTTTCCCTCTGTTTCACTCTGCTTTTTGAATGGCCTGTACATGTACAGTACCAGAGTGGTGGTTGGTGTATGTAGGGTATAGAAGACTTTAAACTGAAAGGCAGAAATACAGTGTTTCGTAATCATTCCTAACAGACTGAATAACTTCTACTTGACGTCTAAGGGCAACCTGATGAACTCCAGACTTCTGCTTGGAACGTTTTTCCACATTCTGCTGTATCCATCTCTCCATGTTCAACCCTTTAACCCATTCCCCATGCGAGTCCATCACAGGGCGAAACTATTCATCATCGTACCCTTACCTCTGATGACTTTAAGTGCTGGAGCGTTTTGTGCCAGCTGGTGGTGAGATGTTTTATAAACTAATCCTCTTATCGGGATCTCTCTTCTCCACACATGGCTTCAGCTGTGAGGAGCGAGGGAGGGCCGCGGCAGGCCTCACCTGGGCACGGATTGTTTACACCTATCTGTTAGTTTGCCCCCAGCAGTCCAGCATGTGCCTTATCTCAACAGGGATTTTTCTCTCTCTTTTCATGCTGCTAAGGCAAGCATAACACAGCGATGGTGCACTGGAGAAAACCCAGAGGGAGAGAGCCCGAGAGAGGGAGAGAGAGAGAGGGAGAGAGCCCGAGAGAGGGAGAGAGAGAGAGAGGGAGAGAGAGAGGGAGGGAGAGAAAGATTCACAGGTAATTATATGCACTATATATGCAATATATTCCTCACAGTTAAACATATATGCAATGTACTGTATGTTAATCTATGATGCCTTTGCACTTAAACTTCAAAGAGAACTAGATGCATGCATTTCTCCGTATACAAAATGTATGTACAACGCATGTAATTATGTGTTCTGTCTTAGCAATTACATTTAAAGAAACAAAGATAAATATATTTCTTCATCTACAACATATGGGTGTAAAATATGCCAGCATGTGTGACATGTTAACATTGAAAATCCACACAAAGAAAGACAAGAGCAGGTGTGTTCAGAAAAAAGAAATAAAAGAAAAGAAAGAAAAATTGACATAAATTGGTATAATCATCATGAAATTTCTCAAATAATATAAATGACTTCTGCCATTTTTAAACTGTGTATAAAACTAAAATAATTGTAAAAATCAACAAAATAATGGAAACTTTAATTGGTCAGTGAAGATATTTCTTTATAAACAAAAGGTTGCGTGTAATGTTTTAGCAGAGAAACTCCAAATAAAAAAATATGTATTAATATACATTCATATACCATATGTATATGTATATATGTGCAATATGTCAATATTTGTGATGTCTAAGCACCAACATTCCTTTAGTGACAAAGTGTCATCTCCTCTGTGCATAGTCATATATCTGTTGAGTCTATTCAGGCATAGCTTTTCTCTCATGAAATCTGAGTCAACGATATACATCTAGATTTTTCAAGAACCAGTAGAAGAACAAGGGGTGGGACATAGCGGGTCAGGAGGGTGATGATGCTACAGTGTTTTGCTGTTGGTGAGCAATGTTTATTTACCAAGATTTCATGGCATTATTCTTTAGCTTCTCCCTACATACCATAGTCAATGGTGCATGGTTTTGGTGCATTATCATCTCAGTGTCGATGAATCTGCTGTCATCACATTTTATTAGATTCTATTTTATTTTTTCTTGTCATCATTTCCATGTTTGTGTCTGCAGCCTCAATCAAAAATGTTTTTTAATGCTCTCAGGATCTTCATTTTTGAGTTCTTCACTTCCTTACACTAGCCATCAACCGATTTAAAGGTGTGTTATAGGATTCTGGGGAACGATTTAGTGGTCATTACACTTCTACATTCATATACACACATTCTGAGGTGAACAACACTGGGCTAGAAGATCTTTCAGGCCATAAAACCCTCTGTTGTTTGTACGGACAAATACAATGATATAACGTTAGAGCAAACAACGACACATCAAGTAACGTAACTAATGTTAGTTAGAATTGCTGTTACAATTGCTGTTGCGATGTTAACCAGTTGCTAACACAAACAATAACTAATACAATAATACTGACCTATTGGGTGTGTGAAACAGCAAGAACAAGTTGAAGTTGCCCACCCCACAGAGAAACCTTTCATTCCTTTACATGCCTTTCAACTCTTTTGAAGCTTCTTGTTTAAGTTGTTCTGTTCCAGGTTAAATGGTGCAGAAGTTCCATGCTGGCTCCTCAGTCTACCTAGTACATCTTCTTGTATGAAGGTTCCTCTTCCAACATTTAAGGGGGAACTGAAAAGCAAGAACTATTTAGACATTTGAAAAGAAACTGGCATACAGGAAACCAACTTCTGCCTCACCAGCTTCCAGGGCTCTCTCCACATGTGAAACACCTCACTTCAGTTGAAACAGCTTCTTATATAAGAACTTCTTTTTCAGTCTTTGTTCTTCTGAGCTTCTCCTCATTGGATGTTTCTCTGCCATCTTTCTTTCTTGACACTACATGCATGAAGTTCAACACGTAGCCTCTCCCGCTCCCATTGCTCTGTGGACAAGTACAAGCAGCTCCTGGTACTGATTGGCTGGAATAACGTTGTACTGCTCTGCCTGAGCCACTTTGTTTATTTGCCATTTACAGATCCAGGGCTGAGTACCACCAGATTTTTTTCCAGCACACACACAGAACATACAGCTAGTGGACTGTGAGGAGATTACTTGAATTTAAGGAAAAAATGATTGTACTGAAATTAATGTTACCTTGAATGTTAAAGCATAGGTTTTATGATATAAATTATATAACTGATTAATGATCTAAATTCTCTAAAACTAGTTATGAACATTTTAATGGCATTAATTTGGCCAAACATTAAACGATATATATATATATATATATATATATATATATATATATATATATATATATATAACGATATATATATATATATATATATATATATATATATATATATATATATATATATATATATATATATATATATATATATATACACATACATACACACACACACACACACACATACACACACACACACATTAATTACATTAATAGTAATAGTAAAATAATGGAGTTCAGCTTGGGCCTGGAATCATTAGCAGTGTTTTTCGGCTGGTAAGGCGGTGTGCAACTCACAACTCTTTCTGCTTTTGAGCACAACTATTCAGGGCAACGGTTTCCTCATCTGAAGATGTCGTGAGGCCATGTGTGCACACAAACACTGCCAACAGCCAGAGCATAAAACCATCAACCAGAAACTCCATCACATCTAAACATGTCTCACTCTAAACAGGAGCTAATTAATGGACCATGATGAAGCTTTCCTCTTCACATTTATTACCAAATAAACTAAACATTTGAGTGTATGCAAACTTTGTAATCAAATAGGGATTTAAACGCCTGAGCACTGAAAACGACTTTGCCATTACCTGCAGATGTTTTTCCTTTTACTTTGATGAGCCACGCTGTGGTGCTCAAAAACACATGTTGGTCTAATACCACGGATGGTGCTTCTCTTTCTTCTCTGAGCTGCATGTACCAGTGTAGTTCCTGTTTTGTCTGACCTGCCAGTTCACAATGCTTCAATAAACAGGGTGGGGTTGTGAAAGTAGACATTATGCGTTTTACACTTTAATTCTGAAACATATTATACCGCCAACCAAGCAGCTGCTAAAAGCTAATTCATGGCTTTCTTGGACAACCTTGGGAGTTTCCCAACCAATAATTATTATTCTTAGCTTCTGATGTTCTACCTACGGAGGCACACAGTGCATGGTGATCCACACTAACGTGAAGTCCTAGAGAAAAAAGCTTCTTATTTTCAGCTACTAAATTCTAGCTAGTCACCTACTGAAGTCACCTCACCAGCCTTATCTAGTCACCTAGAGTAGTCGCCAGCCTTATCTGTACATCAGCAATGTTGCCCTTTAGAGCAAGATGTAGGGGTTTTCTTTTTGGACTGTGCTTAAGTCATGTGTTCTGTGTAAACGTATAGCTGCTGTCCAAAGAAAAACATATATCTCCATATTTGTCCATTTTTATTTTTCTACTTCATTTGAACAAAACAACAATTAATGATGAATGGACCAATAGAAATGCTCCAAAATCCAAATAAAATAAACCTTTGTATATTGACTGACATTGAAAGTTGAGAATGTTTTTCACCTCACCCTTAAAGTTATTTTTATTTTTGGACAGTGACGATATATAACTAACCACTTGTTTATTCTCTGTAACTCCAAATGCTAGGAGCGTTCTGCACTGCAATCGAAAAGCATTCTTTATAAAACATATAGTCCTGGTCCTAAAATCTGATCTGAGCAGTATTTGAAGCTGTTGTAAAAAATATAAGATATGACCAACTCTGTACTAGGCCGCCAAGTCACAGTGTTGTTAACTGACTAATTCACTTATTTTTCAACTAGAATTAGGCTGGTCAGCTAGCAAACAGGCTAAAAGAATTTGAATTCACTGTCAAACGACACTATACAAGTCTGAAGATTACATGCTTCAAATGTCCGTGTTTCAGTCAGAAGTAGCATCAATTTCTGGTCTGAATGTTTGGGTCACACGCTCTATACCTGTAGTTGCCAGTATTATGATGTTTGCAGTCATTATTGGGTGCAGGATCTGGGTAGAAACCCATACAGACACTGGGAGAACATGTAGACATGCCACCAGACCTCCCTAGTTAAATACTACCTAAAGAAATCATATCAGTTCAATATCTAGATGCAGCAGCTACATTTGAAAAAAAGCAGATGTAAATATATTGTGTATATATATATTGGATGACGATCTAACATGAGCAGATTAGATGTTGAGGTCAAGTGTAAACCAGGCCTGTTACTCAACAGCTTTTAGTAGAAGTAGTAGTAGTAGTAGCTTTTTAGTAGCTATTTTAATTAACAGGTACCTTTTAAACAAGGGTCTTTTATCCAGTGACCATCTGTAATAAATACTTCTATTCTGTGGAAAAACTTACAGTCAGACAGAAAGAAAATCTGAATGTTTGTGTCATATGTGGTCATATGTTAATGCTCTATAGCTGTAGTTGCCAATATAACAATTTCTTCCATTACCACTGCTTACAGGATCTCACTTTTCTGATTATCTTTATTCTCTTTCTTTTCTCGGTAACGCTGTGCCGAGAGGATAGAGATGAAGTTATACCACCCAGACAAAGTAAATAGTTGAGAGGCTAGCAAGGCATCTATCTTTTCAGGGAAACTGAGGTGTTTAAAGCCCCAGTGAACCTAAATCTGTGTTTTTTTATTAAGTTAATTTTATTCCTCTGCGCCCCAAATATACATGTACAAAGTGTGTCCTTTAAATACTTTCCCAAATTCTAATAAATGTCGGCGGTATTGTTCCAGTACTGCTACCCTCTCAACGTAAAATGGTCCTAAAAGTGGTTTTGCTACTGTTGGCATAATCCTGATCAATCTTGGCATCACCCTCTCTTTGAGCCAAGCATCTTAAAGCTAACTCAGTAAGCATCCAAGTAAGCTAGCTAGCTATCAAGTGATCTATATATCTCTCCATCTGTCTATCTGCATGCTTTCGCTCAATGCATATTCAGCAGTAAAGTGTGTACAAACATTTTGTAACACAACTGAATAAGCTGTTTAAAAGAAAGCTAGCAGTTATACTAAAACCATTAGCCTGTAGGCTGGGGTTGAATCTGCTCACCGTCTTCCCTCAGATGAAGAACAGAACCCACAACCACAGCGTCACCACCGTGACTGTGAGTTATCTGCTGCTGGAACTTACTCCTCATCTGTAACTTAGAGATCTTGCTGTCCATTCACTGAGCGAGAACTCGATTTGTGAAGGGGGACATGAATATAAAGGGGGATTGGGGGGCAGCTGAGCGGATAAAACCCCTCCACATGCGCTTTTATGTTCAGTATGTACATATGGATGAGACACTTGACTGTAAATATAAAAACTATCTGAGTAATCCTAAAGATGTGTGACTCGGCGGATCCTGAAGGCTGTATACGTGGCCAAGGCAATGTAAGCAAAAAGGTTTGTGCTGTTTTCATACTTTTGTACAAGTACATTACATAAAAAAATTAAATTAATGTTCAAAAAACAAAGAAAATGTTTTGGTTTGTGCAAATTTTGTTGCACTTTCTTTAAGATTCGGTGAGAGAGGGCATCTTCATTGTAATGCTCTGATCTTTCTTAGAGAAGTAGGATTTTCTCATGTTTTATCATATTTCTACTTAGTCTTTTTTCGTTTAAACTTAATTGAATGTTTAACATATTAACCCGGAGACTACGAAACATTTTCTCCAGTGTGAGGAAACATCTAAGTGGAAAATTACTGAGATACCTGGGCGTGACTACAATGATCAGACCACCACTGATTTTTCTGAAAAGCAGTAGGTATTTTGGCTTGGAATTCTCAGAGAAGGTGGAGGGAAAAACATTTACATGGCGGATCTGCAGAGAAATAAATTCACTAAGTGGCACGGTAGAAGGTTCTTTACCACGCTGAGCCCAAGTCAGCTGACAGTCAAAAGCCTGTCTTGCAAGTCCATCATAAGCAGACCATCAATGTATAGTGAAAGTTGCACCATACTTGCTAAACATGGCCAATACCTCTGATAAAATCTTCCCCATGGTGCTTCAATTCACTTCAACTAACGATGACGCTGGAAGACTTTCTGCGAGCTCCTCTCCGCCCCATCGGAACAATTTGATTTATGTGTCAGCTATTAGGATGACCGGGGTGACTATTAGGGAGAAGTATATGCCCCCCAAACCCCACACCCAACCCCCACGATGCACATTTATCTTATACAAGTTACATGGCTGGCTTTGTCTTTCAAAATAGTCCATTTCCCATGAGCGTTCACATCCACAGTGAGGTCCTAAGGCCGAGCCAGCTAATCCGCTTGCGTGCTCATCAAGCCTAAAGTAATGTGTATTGGCTTACCCTCTTTCACATGATTAATTCCCATGTATCTGGGCGGAATGTGGCCCGTTGGACAGCAACGGGGTATTCTCAGCTCTCTGGGATGTAGCAGGGCCGGCGTTGAGTCCTGCAGACAGGCCAGACTGAGAAAGAGCGAGAAAGCGCTTTATTGATAACAGGTGGTCATGCATGCCGAGGCAGTAACGATGACCAGCTGTGAGAGCGAACTTTTGCCAAGCACCCAGGCTGCAGATCAAGAGGGGGGAATAAAAAAATATATTACACTTGCCAACAGTTACCTGAAGACCTCCCTTTAGCCTGTCATTGGTTGTGTTTCTTTTTGTTGTTATTTTTATTATTTTTTTAGTTCATTTAATTTCAACCCTTGGTTTTTTGTTCCATTATTAGTTTTAAGACCTATCATCCATTAACCACAATTCTACTTTTGTATTTCGAGGAACTCAAATATTGGCCCATATAGTGTCCCTAGTGTTTAAGGGTTAACTAACCAAGCCTTGAAGCTCTGGCAGCCCCTACTTAGTGGTTTCAGATCGTTTTGTGAGGCATGTGTCAAGAAGTCTATCCTATGAAAATGGTGTAAGAGAAACACACCCAAGGTCCCTGCGTTTGAGGCCCTCATATGTTGTGCCAAAAGGATTCCTCTCCAATATCTGGTTTGATAAAACATCCTAAGACAGACACCGTCAAGAGACAGAATTTATACCTTCCATAATAAAGCCAGGCTTGGAAAAGATGCACATCTGGTTGTAACAGATCTAAGAGCAGGGAGCTAGGTAAAAGTGATAAAACTCTTATCAGAGGCAGTTGTATAAGTCCACCCATCATCTAACCTTTACAAACATTCATATGCTCTAATTTAATTCAATCTACAGAGGAGACACAATCAATTTTTCTTCATTACTACCGAAACAAGCGATTTTCAGTACCTAGAAGGATCCGTGGCTTCCTCAGCCAGACTTGCTTCTGGCTAAATGAAAATCTTTGGCCAAAACCGAAATTCACTTGGCTGAAAAATCAAAACATTGAAAACTGAGAAAGGCTGACAATAAGCGAAAACAGTTTACATGAAAAAAATGCTAAAAAGATTGTGGCATGTACTCCACCGTTCCACAAAATCAGACATTCTCAGAAACAGAGTCTCTGTTAGTCATCCAAGGCAATGAATTCCATTATTTTTTCATTTGTGAATTTTTGCATCATTTCACTATCTGTGTCTACAGATAGCATCAGAGTGCTAGCACACTGCTTCTATTGATTTGCTGTGTTCTGTATTGAGTAGGATATCGGTGATCTCATATATATGTGGTCTCAAACCTGTAATAGAGAAGTCTTTTGCTAGTCCGCCTCTTGATGCTTCCCTCATGAAGGAAACAAACAGGGTTTTTGCGAACTACATTTTGCCTCTCCGTTGCAGTCTGGATCTCTCTTTTTCATTCCAAATGGTTTTTTTTTTCTCTTTCGGTGGCTGAAACTTCAGCGCATCACTAGTTTTAGCTCAGTACCTAGCCATCCAGCCAAAACCACACAAAACCAAATGCCACATGAACAGCCACGGTAAAAGTTTGGCTAAGAACTTTAAAACAGAACTTCATAGTGTGATTTGAGTCACGTAGACATTATAGTGAAATAATACATATTTCTAAGGGCTCCAGTGCTATGTGTTCTATCCTCTCTTTATATGATGCTTCATACCTCAATATGACACATTAAGACATTTGTATATACATGTTCCTAAGGTCATGCTTAGGGCCTCAGGGTCAGAAAAAATGATACTGGGAAAAACAAGGAGCGCATTTTTCAGTAGGACTGCACTTGACTTTAGGCAGGCTAGCCTCAGTGAACTTAGCAGTAGAGATGGACCGATCAGCGTTTTTGAGGCTGATTCCGATCGCCGATCACGTTTCAGCACGATCGGCTGGTAGCCGATACTGATAGAGGGCGAGGCTATACACCACGGCAGGGCTACATGTAGTTATTACCGCAAGAAAGTCATAAAACAGTCTAAACTGGTTTATTACCATTTTTAACAAGCTCATGTGAAACAGCATAATATTTTTAACAAAATTAACTGTAAATAAAAGTAAATCAAACAAATATCACCAATACTACAATCATTAAATCTAGACCCTTAATTTAAAACAAAAAAAGCGAATTAAATAAATGCAGTAAAAACTGCAGTCATTAAACGCAAACTCTGTTATTTTAAACAACAATCTGCAATCATTAAATGTAAATCTTGAATTGTTGCTGCTGGACTGTTCGTAGCGGTCAGATCTGGTCTGCACGGTGTTCTGGGTTATTCGAAAATGTTGAAAATGAAAGGGTATTTATTTGCACCAAGTGGTTCAGATAGGAATTGCAGGGGGCTGGCCGGAGGGCTACTTATCCTGGATGAAACGCTAGCTGGAAATACAGAAATTAGGCTCATTGGTTTGACGCCATTGATGGGCTCTCGGGATCGGCTAAATTGGAGAAATATCGGCTGATCACTGATCACATATTTTGATTAAAAATCGGCTGATACCGATACATAGCCGATAGATCCTTCCATCTCTACTTAGCAGCTAGCTAAATGAATTGTACAGCTTTTTGTGAGAGGTCAAGAGTATAGAATGCATTAAATAAGTGTTTTAAGTGTGATACTAGCTACCTAGTTAGCCACAAACTTGCCTAAGCAGGGTGGTATAACAGATATAATAATTTTAGTCTACATAACATTTAAAATATTTATCAACAGAACAAATGTATCATCAGATTATATTGATTTCTGAATAAATTCTGATCTTAAAGAAACTGAAGAAGCAACACTGCATGGGAACACAGAGCTAAACAGGCAATCCTGAGAATATGGGACATTGGAAACACAGGACTAAGGAGTTAACACAGGTCATGGGGAACACAGGACTCTGGAAATATAGACATCTCAGTAAGTTAAATAGGACCCACAGAACAGGGATAAATAGCTCACCACTGAGGTAAATATAACAATTCCCATAACATTCCCTACTACACGTTCTTTTTTCCACATTTGTGTCACTGTGTGTCATCACTGAATGTCATTACTGCCCAACATCTGAGAAACCTGCTCATCGCTCATCGAAACCAATAAAACTGTCTCCTGAAGTATTTACAAGAAGCAAACCAAAAGAAACTGAAACAAACAAGTTTTATCTGTCTTTGATCACATCACAATCCCCTTTGCCCGGTACTGGACTTGGCGAGGAAAGTCTGTTTTGACCATATGTGATGAGTAAGTAACACCACATGTCCTTGATATAACAGATGCAGAGAGGCCAAACAGGCCAAGAATTAGAAGGTAAAAATGTTACCAGAAAAAAAATATCATGCACATCTTGTGCCATATTGTTGTAATTTATTGGCAACAAAAGAAACAAACAAATAAAAAAAGTACTCACGAATGTCACGAATGCTAAGCAACAACAGCTACCTGACTGCTAATAATGCATGCTAGAGAAGAAGGCTCAGCTTGCTAAATGTGAGAGAGTAAGTTTAAACATTCGATCTTGACGATACAGAATGATAATTAAATGGAATTTACATATTAGTTGGGTGATTATGTTGCTACATTTGCAAAGAATATAAAAATAACAATAATAACCTTCTAGAGCACTATTGGATATATGACCTTGCCCTGCTGAGGGGTAACAGTAGAGCAGAATCTCTTGACAGTGGTGCTGAGAGAGAGAAGAGAGAGTCACAGGGTGTGAGAGTCGTCCTGCTCTACTGTCACGCTTACAGAACACACCCCTATCAACACGCCAGCGGCCGCTCCAACCCTGCCACTCACACTAATGAAAAGGAGCCCTCATCGTTAACCACACTCTCATGACCCGCACAGGGCCTCCCACGGGGGACCAGTGGCTCAGTGAGGAGAACTCAGGTAACCCAGTCTAACCTTCCACACACATGTTTTAGCCCTCATGGAAGTTTTCTTGTTTGCTCTGCTAAATTCTTGATTTTTAGAATCATTTTTGACCCTAATGGCCAGAGAGACACAAGCAAGTTTTCCAAGCCAGATAATGTAATTAGTTTGTCAGTCTTTGATTCTAATCTACAAAGCCTGATGGCAAAGTCTATCAAGCCTCAAGTGCCTGCTTGTCTAACATGTTTTGTAAAATCTAGAGTATTCATGGTCAGTTTGTCCCCATTTGCTGCAGTAACAGCCTCTACTTTTCAAGTAAGGCTTTACACTAGATGTTGGAACACTGCTGTGAGGATTTGATTGCATTTAACCACAGGAGCATTATCAAGGTCAGCTATGGTTGATCAGGTCTGGATCGCAAGCACCACTCCAGCTCATTCCAAAGGTATTGGATGGAGCTCCATCACTCCAAAGAATGCAGTTCCCCTGCTCGACAGCCACTTACTGGGGGTTTTATACCCCTCTAGATAATACTTGGAATTGGACATAGTGACATTAGGTTCACGTATAGCTGCTCCAGAGTGTCCCATTCTATTGACAATGCTTTTCTATGGAGATTACACAAGCTGTATATTGCCAGTTAATGATGATTGTACTAATGAAAATGATCTAAAACAGCTTTACATTAACTTACATGGAAAGAAGAAGTGTTTTATCCTCTGCTTTATCCTTTTGCAGATACTTGTTTTTCTTTGAACAACAACAATATGTGCAATTGAATACCTGTGTCAACCAGAGATGCACCTTAAAGTACCTGGAGCAAGTATCTCAGATGTTTGGATACTTTAGCACATATAATGTACAATTTCGTTTGACTGGCCATCTCTCAGAACACATGGAAGACAAACATTAAGACTTCAATGATGGAAAAAGTTCCCCATGATGTCTCCAAACACTCACTGAAGACCCACCTTGTACTCATTCAAGTGCGTTTTCATTGCATTTATTAAATGTCTTGTGAACTCTGTATTGTATATGACTTTGGCAGTGTAATAGTTTTTACTCTAGCCTATTTGTTGACAATACTTTTGTAAGTTGCTCTGAATAATAGTATCTACAAAATGCTATAAATGTTGTGTAGGTTAATAGTTAATAAAGTTGGGACCATTCATTGATTTACTAATAACTATTGATAACAGCAAGTATTTTCCTTGTTGCATGCATATATGTTGTGCACTCTGTCACACTGAGGTGCTAAGAAAATGTTAGTAATTTGGCAGTATTGTATCTTCTAAATTTTAGCTTGAATATATACTGCAGACAATGTGATTAAGGCTTTATCGCCCCTCTGGTGAAAATAGTGACTGCCCCAGATATACTGAATACAGAAATATAATATACAAGTGGCTTTGAGATAATAATAATAATAATAATAATAATAATAATAATAATAATAATAATAATAATAATAATAATAATAACAAATACATCAACATTTCTCAATAATTGTGCTCTGACCAATCAGTTTTTAAACCAGTTAATATGTAACTCATATAAGTATAAGTAGATACTGAATAATAGGTCTTAAGATAAATAGCTAAAGTATTAAGTCTACCGTCTAAGGGGTTAATGGCATTTAGCACCTGGATGCTATTCAAAGCTAAAACGAAGTGCTGTCAGATCATGGCACATGTTCTGACAGTACCAGTATCAATAATGTGTTATGAATTGAGCAATTATTGAACTTTCTTCCACCTGGCTCACAATGTGTAAACTCATCTCTTTGACTGAATGACACATGTGAGTCTTTTCAGATATGAAAGATTAACTTAACCCCTTAAACTCAATGTTTTAGTCACTATATAGGTTAGTTAATAACAGCCAGAGGCTTATTAGGGCTTAATTACAAGTTTAACTTTTAAGTAGTACTGGGGTAACAGACTACATGTAATCTTCATTACATAATCCCACTATGAAATCTCACAACTTTGGAGTTAGATGTTTGTAAAAATGTGTAGTTTTGTGTCAGAAAGACATAAAATCTACCTGTGTCTGCATGGGTTTCATCCTGGTGCTCTGATTTCCTCCTATAGTACAAATGCATGCAGTCAGGTGAGTTTAGATATTAAATTGTCACTATGTGATTGAGTATGTGTGTGAATGTGTATGTCTATGTGACTGCCCAATGTGGCAATGTGTCCAGAGTGTTTCCTGCCTTCTACCCAATGAGAGCTGGGATAGGCTCCAGCACCCTCCATGACCACACTTAGATGATGAATGAATGAATTTTTAGGTACCAGTTGAACTATTGTCTACTGAATCTAAATGTATCCAGACACAAGCACTTGTTTAATCGCCTTAGAAACGCACAGCTAAGATAAGGAGTAGTGTTAGAAACTGGGAAACTTTACTCACAACCAGTGAATTCTGAATGATGCACAAGATGTTTATGCAACCTTTCACATTGCATCTCCATGCCTTTCTTTTCTGTGTAGTTACAAACTGGTTGTTTTTAGTTTGGGCCACTTTCACCTGTTGGGTGAGCACAGCCTAAGTAACTAAGTAATCTGAAATATTTAAGTTATATTATTTTAAATTATATTTTCAATCATGTCATTTGTACATGTGGTGGATTACAGTTCCTGAATTGGTACTCCAGTCTAATATGTTATTTGGCATGTTATGTAGTCTTCAGTAGCGCAACGTTGTACCTTTCAGTCTCACTAGTTTTACACAATTTATGATTTCTTATAATATTTTAAAGTTTTCATCCATTAATGTTCACAGAAAAATCACAGAACAAGCTAGTTTAGCCACTGAGATACAGACTAATTAACATAACCAAGCTAGCATTAGTGTAACTGTTATCTCTGCCCTTCAGTCATAGGCTACTCCCACCTTTGAGACTGTTCATCAGAAGTGTGTTTCCTAATCTTTAAGCTGGAAGATCTCATTCCAGAGCCCACTGGAGCACCAGTGTAGGATGCAAGTAAGCATGTTTACAGAAAACGTAGTGACGACTACAATTTTCATTGTCCCAGTTTGTTTTTTCAAGTAACCTGCCTTAAGCTGTATGCATCATGGTTTTAATCAGTAATAAAAATCTGTAATAAAAATCAAACTCATTTCTTTGAGTTGCAAGGCAGATGTTCTCTGCATTGCTGTAGACCAGCCCCAAACACTTTGCTGTGAAGTCGACAGTGCCCTGCCAGGCTCTACATTTCTGCCTTTCTGAAGCATTCTCCCGTTCTATCCAAACCACAAGCGTGTTACTGAATGACTGATGGCTGGATGGACGGATGATTAAATTAATATATGGCTGGTTGAACGTGGCCTGACACGCTCTTGCTTTGAGTGGAGTTTTGCAGTCGGTGCAGCTGGCATTCGAATCCCTTCTCAGCTTGCTGCTCTGCTCCAAGCTTTAGCGAAAAGTGTTCTTGGCACCAGCACAAGTCGGAGATACCGCACCGTAAATGCCAGCGCTTGTTTACTCGGGGCAGTAAACGCCACCGGGGCAATTAAGTGGCCCACTCCCTAATTCTCTCTGGGGGAATTGAAAAAGACTGCGGTCCATTGGGATGCTGGCACGTCAGTCATTTTGATGGGCAGGTGGCAGACAGAGCGCAATTGGTTGCTAATTACGGTGCAATGAAAATGCCTGTGTTTTTCCATTAGCGTTCTGTTTACTGAAGGGTCTACAAGCAGCTTGTTTTCAGTATATCAGTTACCTCAATAAATTTCTTATAATTGCTAAGCAGTTCCTATGTTTAGCCTGGCATGTTCACAGTAGCTGCTAAAGCTAATAGGGACAGTCACCACGTCTGTAGCCTCTCTTAGCTAGCCAAGTAGGGCCCTGCAGGCTGCCGGTAAGCTACATGCAGTGTGCTGTGGCAGTGAGCGGGTAATTATGACCTAATTTGCCCTTAATTGCAGGAAGGCCGCCCCCTGTCAGTCTGCTACTCATTACAGTCCTGTACAAACACTTCTTTTTTCATTAGTGGTTTTCTTGCTAGCGCTTATTTTTATAGGTGGCAGTATAACATACACTTTGGCTTGCTGACTCTTGTGATCGGAGACTTCTGCAAAAACATTGTGTAAAAGACTGAAAAAGTGGTCTCCTTTTGTTTTAATGCTTCTAAAAGTGGGACCTAATTCCACTTTTATTAGGCAGTCAAGCTCAGTACACCCTTTTAACCCCTTAAAAGTGTTTACTTACCAGTCTAGAAGAAACCTAGTGAGCATCAAACTTTTTCGCCAAGAGCATCTCCAGCGATAGAAAGCAGCGCTAACGCTAACTCTTTTTTTGATTTATATCACTTCTTTAGTTTGCTGCCGAGCATGGATTCACAGAATGACTGACAATATGATTGACAAATGGTTAAAATACGTTGTCAGAGCCTTGCTACTGCTTTATCCTCTCATGTTAGACTGATTTGACTCAATACTACAATGACTCACTGTCATTGTTGGTAGGCCATTGCTATGCTATCCCAGGTGTTTGCTAGGGTGCTAATAGGCCATTGCTATTATATATACATCATTTGTGGCAGTTAGATTTAAAATTTCTGAACCTTTTGAAAAATATAAGCTATAAAAAAATTCAGTTAAAGGAGCATTATGTAAGATGACACAATCTATAAAATTAACTTTTTTCATCTCCTCCATTTACATACCAATCTGAGAAATTCAGCATGAAATTTTTACCCTTTTACTTGTTACAAGAGTCTCCAGCAGTGAAAAGCAAGGCAATGTAAACTCTTGCTTTGCTTCTCTTTCTATCACTCTTTTTCAAACATGTTTTGCCAAGAGTGGGCGTTCTTCATCCTAAAACAAACAGCAATAAAAGGCAGACTGACAGTACAGTGACTCACTATCACTCTTCACTTACCAAGTGGTGTTTTGAGACAGGATGGGCCCGGGATAGCTGGGTAGCATCAAAACAGGTATTCTTCACATTTTATTGATAATTTTAGTTCATTTTTAAACTTAAGATCTTGAATATTGATTATGCCATTTTATATACTGCTCCTTTAAAAAAAAGCATAAACCAATTCAGGTATTGATGGCTCTGGTTTGAAAGCTGTAGGGGAAGTAGTGTAGTTTTTATTTATTTTCTTTGCTTAAATTACTACAAGCCAAATTTACAAAATGTAACATTTCTACATTTATTGAATAACAAATAAGTTATTAGCCCTTTTTACTGTAGCCATAAAATGTAGCTTCTAGGGGTGTGCCATATTGTATTGTACACAGTAATATCATTTTTGAATATCATGAACGATATTATACCCTGAAATATCATGCCATATCACCCATCCATAATTATCACATCAGGGTACTACCTTTTACTGTTTTTAGCTAAAGAAAAATTCACACTTTTCTCATTTCCCATTATATATCTACTAGAGACAGATATTATCTGTCCAGTATCTTTCATTTTACTTTAGTCCTGGATATTTGGAGATATTTGGAGTGCATTATTTAGTATTGTGACATTCTGGATCATTGACTTCTGTTACAATCTGATAAATTCTTGTATTTTTAAATATCTCTGTTAGGGGTGTGCCATGCCATATCGTATGCAGTATGTGGTGTATTCTTGAAATCCTTTTTTTAATTCAATGGTTTGTCATATCGCCAAGAGTCCCGTTATCGCAAAAATATCATAAAATATTGTGATATTATTGTAGCGCCATATCGCCCACCCCTAGTAGCTTTTACCTGTTTTGGAAAAGGGTCCTCAGTTTGAATGGCTATTTTTTCTTTAATACATTGATCAAATATATATGATTTACAAAACTAGCAAACTGTAATTTTTGTCTTTATAGATGAGCAAGTAAACATTTATACAAGTACTTTACTTATTACTTACTAATGTTCACATTTAATAGCATGACTGCTATTACTGTATTATTATTTCATTTTGCTACTGCTTGCAAAGCACTTACAGGTACTACTTGTATGAAAGGTGCTCTATATACAAAGTTTATTATTGTAATAATAATAAGGTTATTTTTTTGCTGTCTCATTCTCTTTCTCCCTCTCCTTCTCTCTCTTTATGCTTTTTCTTCAAGTCAAGCGTCCTTGTGGCCCCACAGGCGTGGGATTGTTACTGTTGTGTGGCCAATCTACTGCAGCAATAAGACTTTTTCCTTCCCCCGGCCAAAAGTACATTTTCCTGTCCAAATTCATCCACTGCCCAAGCCACCCCAAGCCATTCTCCTTCATTATCTGCCTTCTGCACAACACTAAAGCACCAGCCATCACTCCCCAGGGCCTATATATACTGTATATGCACATAAACTGATTGAAATACCAGACAGTGTAGGGGAAATGAATCTCAGGCATATTCAAACAGCAATAAAACAAGCAAAGATTCACAAATCTACATTAAGGAAGGGCCCCGTACTATTTCCTTCTTTTCTCCACTCTCCCACCCTGATTTATTTAACAGAACTGGCTGTAATTGACTCTCCCTAGGACCCTAATATAAAGTTATAATCTGAGTTGGGCCTGTTCGCCAGGCCTGAACCACATGTTTAAAAGCAAACACAGTGGATTGCGTGAATTGCTGAAAAAAAGGAAAAGAAAAAAAACTTCTCTGAATGATTTCACTGTAAGCGCAGGCTAAATTAAGGGGCAAAGGGTTGATTTAGTCCATCTCTTTCACTCGTGGCTTTGCCCACCACCTCAAGGCCTGTGCTTTATAGCAATTTCAATAATGGTTTGTTGGGTTGTAGGGAATCATGAGGATCTCTCTTTAACAAAGTGCTAATCTTTCAGCATAGAGCTAAATACCAACATAGACCAACCTGAAGGTGGTTTACCAGGTTTGGAGAAGTAATGTGGCTCAGAGTCAATCCACAGTCTCACTCTTCTGTGGAAAACCATGTAACAGGCGCTTGGGGAAAGCAAGCCAGCTTTAGCAAGAAAACACTCCATAAGGAATTAAAAAAAACTCCCATATATAAAAAGCATATAGATTGTTGGTTCCACAAGTGCATGAACAATGGAGCAGGTAGTGTAAATAAGATGAGTCACAGATGAGTAAGGTGTGAAATACAGGGCTACTGGGGATTCCAGAACCTCCTAATAAAGCTCTAGGAACCCTGTTGTTCTTTGTGCGGTAGAGACAGACGTTCAAATACAAATTCAGAGGAATATCATTGTTTAGATTTATTACCCAAAATTTGTGAACTTCTATCTTCGGTATTCTTGAACAGAGATGCAGCACTGGTCTACCTCAGGGTGGCACTGCAGCAAATTGCTTCACCCAGTTGGTCCTTCATAGCCAAGCAACCATAACTAAACCTGGGATACCTCTGAAACCTTTATTGTATTCATCTTTGTAAATCTAAAAAAAACTTGTCCAATTTTCCAAAAAAAGGCGAAAAGAATAGATAGTTCCTTATTTCTCAAGCCAAAGACAAAAAGGAGCATCTTATATGTGAAGGAATGCATTAAAACAAATTGTGTTGCCATTTAAACTACTATCAACCCTGCTATGGCAAGTGATTTTGGAATAGCCAAACAAAGATGTGGAAATGTAGCCATTGAAAAGATGCCCACATTAAGGATTTGATTATGAGAGGAATTTGTTGTTATAAAATTCGACAGTAGTTATGTATCTTTGCATTTCCAGCACTGTATGGATTACTGCCCCATTGTTTTTGAAGTTTGCAAAGTTTAATAATTGACTTTCTTATGTTATACATATGGCAGATTAAGTTGAAAAATCTACAGTTAAACTATTGAAAAAACTTTAAAACTACGTATACAATCAATTCATCACCATGAATCTGTGTAAAATCTATTTACAATCTACTTTAACAGTTTATTTCTCTAAAATACAAAATAAGGCAAAAAAGAATATATGTTAAAGTAAGAACTGATAATAATCTGATTTCCAGGTCCTACTGTAAGCAAACAAAAAACACTTGGTTAACTACAAGTTATAAGTAGTATCAGCAGCTTATGTCAACAAATACAACAGCTTAAGTCAGAAAAATACATATTGAACACAGTGGGCTCTCTAAATAAACTATGACTACCATGACCAATTTTGTCAAAACTCAATAACAGGGAAAAACACTTCTGCAATCATAAGTTCATAAGTTCTAAGCTAACGTTTTTGGCTCTTATAGCTTAAATACATACATTTGAAGCATGTACAAGACATTTAACGCTTTTTACAGACTTATAAACATATACCTAGCACGGAGTGGCCACCTCTGTTTTTCATTTCTAACATTGACTGAAACTCATTGATCAGGCTACCACATCATGTTGGTATTAAATTAGGCCTTTAGTTCAGCTTCTGAAGTCCCAATCAATGGATAAGCTTTCTTGGCTGATTAGATTATATTTTGTTGGTCATTTAAAGAATTTATTTATTTCCTTTTGACTAAAATAATAATATATGAGCATAACACCAATACGTACAGAGTTTAATACAATATGCCTGTTGGTTTTATTAAATATCAGATTTCACAGTAAATAATGAATCCTTCTCTAAAGGTGTAGGAGGCTCTGAAGGTTTACCTCTGGCTCCTGACAATTTTTTAAAAATCAAAAACCTTTTTCTGAACATCCATCCGTTGATCCATCCATCTTAGGCCGGTACTGTGTCCAATTACAAAACATTAAAATAACCCAAAATAAAGTTGGCTTTATTTTCTCGCTGATGAATGTCACTGATGTATTCAGTAACCAACAAGCCATGAAAGAGAAGATGAAAAGAAGTCTGAAGTGCTTTTTTATCTCCAGTACATAGTGATACTGAGACGGTGCTGGTGGCATCTCCTAAAGCCAAAGTTCTCTGGGCCATTAACCTAATGGATTCACTCTGCAGGAGTTTATCTGAAGGATTTAATGGCATTAACTGTTTTTGGCCCTGTGCTTCTCTCAGCTCACGCTATCAAAGATCACAGATGCACGGCTGTGCACTTGTACACCATGTAGATGCCAAACTGCAGGAATGCTGAAGTTTTTGGATGCTAGGTCAGCACAGGCCTCTATATTAAAAACTCTTGGTTTGGGTCTCTATGTACGGCTGTTTCCATTATGTTTAAATAGGATAGTGTGCATCTGTGAATGCGTGACCAAAGCACTGATTTCCGGCCAAACCTTTTTTTCATTGCTGGGCTCTCTCTGTTCTCTGCCATTCGGAGACCAATTCCGAACAAACAAGCAATTCCTTTTGAACAGGACCATGACTAACAGAAAACGCCATCAAAGTCTACTATTTATGAAAATGTCGAACAGACAGGGAGCTCACAATATTGGGGGAACATGGCAGAAAGCCAAATGAAACACTTTTCTTATCCAGGCACATATTTAAACAAGTTCCAGAAACATTGCATTGGAATCACTTGATCTGAAAAAGTGTTAATATATTAATAATAATAATAATGAACACAACTGACTTTTGGTTCGCACATATTAAAACAACTAGCTTTTGTTTTCTAACCTCTGTTTCAAAACAACAGTAGCAAAAAGATATCAAACAATTATTCATATCCTTTCTTACCTATCCATTCAAAGCTATAGACCCTGGGTCCCTGGACCAGCTATACATGTGTGCACCGAGGGGGGAAAAAGTTCATCGCAAAAATTCCATCTCAGCATTTTGGCCAGGGTCTCTGTCTAGTGTTGAGTTGATGTGCATTTTATGATTCACGGGGCATTTAATAGATATGTGTCTTTGAATGCAGCCCAAGCACTGTGCTCCTCACACGGAGTTGGCCTTTGGCTTGACTCTTCGCTACCACAAGCTTTATTTTCCTAACCAAGGCTGTAATTCAAACAGTATTGAAAAATATTAATATATACGATCCATTACAACACAAGCAAAGAAATGCGATTTTATTAAGATGGGATGTATAAAGACTTTCACTGCATCACCAGGAGACATTCAGGTCCACAGAAGCTGCTTAAATGTCCTTTCTTAAATAATTAACCCTTGCACCTTCATGCCTGTGTCTTAAACAGCTTCTTCAGCTTGATATTAAAGCAATGTCTTAGCGATAAAACAAATTGATCTCATCTGCATGCTCCTATGTAAACATAGCTAACACTTGGTGTATAAAGATAATATCAGGTCAGCACGAGATATTATGTGGTGAGCACTCAATTCTATATGGTGAGCACCAAATATCAGATGAGAACCAGATACTATGTAGGGATTATTGGATTATGTGAGGTGAACACCAGATACTATCAGGTAAGTGCCAGATTCTATGTGGTATGTACCAAATACTATCTTAGGAACCCCAGATACCAATTGGTGCGCAAACAAGCATCAGCAAATTGTGTGTGGTGAACGTCACATACTAGCAGGTGTGCACAGGATACTATCAGGTGAGCACCAGATACTATGTAATACACACCAGATACTATGTGATGATCAGCAGATTCTATATAGTAAATACCAGATACTATGTGATGATCAGCAGATTCTATATAGTAAATACCAGATACTATGTGGTGTTCAGTAGATTCTATATGGTAAATACCAGATACTATGTGATGATCAGCAGATTCTATATAGTAAATACCAGATACTATGTGGTGATCAGTAGATTCTATATGGTAAATACCAGATACTATGTGGTGATCAGTAGATTCTATATGGTAAATTCCAGATACTATGTGGTGATCAGTAGATTCTATATGGTAAATACCAGATTTTATGTGGTGATCAGCAGATTCTATATGGTAAATGCCAGATACTATGTGGTGATCAGTAGATTGTATATGGTAAATACCAGATACTATGTGGTGATCAGCAGATTCTATATAGTAAATACCAGATACTATGTGGTGATCAGTAGATTCTATATGGTAAATACCAGATACTATGTGGTGATCAGTAGATTCTATATGGTAAATACCAGATACTATGTGGTGATCAGTAGATTCTATATGGTAAATACCAGATTTTATGTGGTGATCAGCAGATTCTATATGGTAAATACCAGATACTATGTGGTGATCAGTAGATTCTATATGGTAAATACCAGATACTATGTGGTGATCAGCAGATTCTATATGGTAAATACCAGATACTATGTGGGGATCAGTAGATTTTATATGGTAAATACCAGCTACTATGTGGTGATCAGTAGATTCTATATGGTAAATACCAGATACTATGTGGTGATCAGCAGATTCTATACGGTAAATGCCAGATACTATGTGGTGATCAGCAGATTGTGTATGGTAAATACCAGCTACTATGTGGTGATCAGCAGATTCTATATGGTAAAAACCAGATACTATGTGGTGTTCAGTAAATTCTATATGGTAAATACCAGATACTATGTGGTGTTCAGTAGATTCTATATGGTAAATACCAGATACTATGTGGTGATCAGTAGATTGTATATGGTAAATACCAGATACTATGTGGTGATCAGTAGATTATATATGGTAAATACCAGATACTATGTGGTGATCAGTAGATTCTATATGGTAAATGCCAGATACTATGTGGTGTTCAGTAGATTCTATATGGTAAATTCCAGATACTATGTGGTGATCAGTAGATTCTATATGGTAAATACCAGATACTATGTGGTGATCAGTAGATTCTATATGGTAAATACCAGATACTATGTGGTGATCAGTAGATTCTATATGGTAAATACCAGATACTATGTGGTGATCAGCAGATTCTATATGGTAAATGCCAGATACTATGTGGTGTTCAGCAGATTCTATATGGTAAATACCAGATACTATGTGGTGATCAGTAGATTGTATATGGTAAAAACCAGATACTATGTGGTGTTCAGTAGATTCTATATGGTAAAAACCAGATACTATGTGGTGATCAGTAGATTCTATATGGTAAATACCAGATTTTATGTGGTGATCAGCAGATTCTATATGGTAAATACCAGATTTTATGTGGTGATCAGCAGATTCTATATGGTAAATACCAGATACTATGTGGTGATCAGTAGATTCTATATGGTAAATACCAGATTTTATGTGGTGATCAGCAGATTCTATATGGTAAATACCAGATACTATGTGGTGATCAGTAGATTCTATATGGTAAATACCAGATACTCTGTGGTGATCAGCATATTCTATATGGTAAATGCCAGATACTATGTGGTGATCAGTAGATTCTATATGGTAAATGCCAGATACTATGTGGTGATAAGTAGATTCTATATGGTAAATACCAGATACTATGTGGTGATCAGTAGATTATATATGGTAAATACCAGATACTATGTGGTGATCAGTAGATTCTATATGGTAAATGCCAGATACTATGTGGTGTTCAGTAGATTCTATATGGTAAATTCCAGATACTATGTGGTGATCAGTAGATTATATATGGTAAATACCAGATACTATGTGGTGATCAGTAGATTCTATATGGTAAATACCAGATACTATGTGGTGATCAGTAGATTCTATATGGTAAATACCAGATACTATGTGGTGATCAGCAGATTCTATATGGTAAATGCCAGATACTATGTGGTGTTCAGCAGATTCTATATGGTAAATACCAGATACTATGTGGTGATCAGTAGATTGTATATGGTAAAAACCAGATACTATGTGGTGTTCAGTAGATTCTATATGGTAAAAACCAGATACTATGTGGTGATCAGTAGATTGTATATGGTAAATACCAGATACTATGTGGTGTTCAGTAGATTCTATATGGTAAAAACCAGATACTATGTGGTGTTCAGTAGATTCTATATGGTAAATACCAGATACTATGTGGTGATCAGCAGATACTATCAGGTAAGTGCCAGATTCTATGTGGTATGTACCAGATACTTTCTTGAGAACCCCAGGTACCGTTTGATGCTCAGATAAGCATCAGCAGATTGTGTATGGTGAACATCACTTACTTACAGGTGTGCACAAGATACTATCAGGTGAACACCAGATACTATGTTGTCAGCACCAGATTCTATGTGGTGATCACCAGTTTCTACCTGGGGAACACCAAGGACTATCAGGTAAGCAACACAATCCTTTCATCTGGGTAATCTGGTGGGAAGCAGGTAACCTGGCTGTGATTGGGTTAAAGGATTACGTTCCTTTTGGTAATTTTAAGACACTGAAGCGGATGCACAAACAAACACAGAGATGTCGGAGAGTCACACTGTGGTCTCGGGACATCCTAAAATGTACACCGTACTGTACAACTGCTTGCCATGGTTACACATACAGACACATTCCTAGGACATCTCATGTTAATTACAATAGATGGTAGTAAATGTAGAAAATATCATCACCCAGTGTGGTTAAAAAAGTAATATTTGGGAATGTCTTGTCTTATCAACTACATTTAGGGTGAAGGAACAATTGTGAAAATGTTCTCGCCAAACTAACACCTTAAGAAAGACACGCCCGCATGCCGCTGCTTGATTTGGATAAGGTGAATCGCTTCTGGAGGATAACGAATTTTGTTACACAAGTCATTTTTTGACCCGTGTCACCCCTGCCAACCAGCATGGAAGAGCGCATACCAGAACATGTTTCTCCAGCGAAGGTAAACAGCAAATGGCGTCACCCCTGAGAAAAAGTGGAAGATAAATCATTTGAGAGAGAGCAAATCACTTACTTACCGCACCAGCATTGCAGGCAGCTCACTGTGAAACGGCCTTGAGCTGATGGCCAACACCTGCTTTCAAAGGCTCATGACACCTCATGTTGAGGCACATAGTTGGCCACTACATTAAAAACAGGTAAACTAATCTATTTAATAATCTGAACACAGTGCGAAGCAAGACAGCCAAGATTACACAACTGAGAGCTGCTTTACGCAGCAGTCGGAGTGGAATTTCACATCAATATTGTGTTTTTATGCAATCGGTTCAAAATGAATGTGAACTGAAGCAAAAAAAGATTTAATGCAGATAAACGGCTGGAACATATGATTGTTTACTATGTGTAGCTTTAGCAGTATCGTTAGCATTTGTGTACAGATCTACACATCACTGTTTATGTAACATTAGCTTTTATGCTAGCAATTGACTGCATACAGTAGTGTGGGTTACTGCTGTTTATGTGTGATATTAACGTTCTCATTAGCATTCGATGCGTACAGCTCCAGGTCATTACATCGTTAATTGGTACATTTATGGGCACATTAGCAGTTACGTTTGCAATTGACTGCATACAACTCTACAAGGTAACTGTACAGTTTCATGTTAATATGAAACATCAGCAGTTAGGTTCTCAACTGACTGTGGCTGTATGATTACCTGCTGTTTATTTGTATACAAAGTGCAAAATACAGGGGTATGAATCTCTTTGGACCTCCTGAATGTCTCTTAATGTAAGCTATTGGGGGGCGGCATGCTGTCATTGTTAAACCTGCTCACAAAGACGAGCTTGTGTTTTTAGTATCCTTCACTAAAGCTTCAGCCCTAATCAGCCTTAGGGTGGCGCTCTAGCAGATTGGTTCATCCAGGTGGTTCTTCATAACATAACAACTGCACCAATGTGCTGCAACAAGTATGTAAATATAATATAAATCCAAATGAGATGGAAAGAGGAATTTTTTACTTTAATTAAAGAAAAAAGAGGAGACGTGTAAGATCTCAGTTACTGTGTGGCTCATTACCAAACTAGAAAAGATTATTTCCAGAACAACTGTTAAATCAAACATCCATCCAATATCTTCTGCTTCACCCGCTAGTCATGGTCACTGGAGCTGGAGCCAAACCCAGCGTCCATCGCATGGCCAACACACACTCACGCGTACCTACAAGCAATTTAGAGATACCAATCAACCTAACATGCATGTGTTTGGACTGTGGGAGGAAACCGGAGTACCCGGAAGAAACCCACTCAAGCACGAGATAAACATACAAACTCCACACAGAACGGCCCAGACCAGGAATCCAATCCGGATCATCTTGCTGTGAGGCAACAGTGCTAACCACTACACCACTACGCCACCATTAAACCAAACATTTTGCTATTGAAGCCAGTCAACACTGGAATAGCCAGCCAACATGGGACCCCCCAAATACCAGGGGGTATTCCACACACAAGTATATACTGGGTTACAGCAACTACCGGTCATGAGAAACATTAACTATGTCATTACAGCTTTTGACTGAATACAGCTCTGTGGGTAACATTAGCAGTATAGCTAATGTTATCTATAGCATTGTCTATAAATGTGAGAATTACCTTCTCTGTACATGAACATTAACACAATTTAACATATATTATGTCTATTATATATGTTGTACTTTACATAACGAATAACTCTTAGTTATTATACAGAATTTAAAGTGGACATGAAACACTTAAAGTTTTTGGTATAATTCACAAGATGTATTTTCACTCTAACAAATCTTATAGGTTGAACACGTGTCAGTGAAACTGAATTAAAATAATAAGCCATCTAAATGTCATTTTCCAAGCAAGTGTAGCGCCATCTTTTCCCAGCGCTGGGTGTGACGTCACGTGGTTGGTTTAGGAACACCTAGTTGATTTAAACTACTAGCGTACATTAGTTTCTTAATGGATCATAAAAGTCAAACCAAAAATCGATCCAAAGGGGGCCACTTTTGTATTGCCCCTGGATGCAGCAATGAATTTTACAGGGTGAAGAATGAGAGAAAGATTGTTCACTTTCATACTTTGCCTCTTAAGCCGACAGCGGTTCTTCGGCGTTGGCTTGCGGCGCTGAAGCGCGAGAATCCTCCGGTTAGCCGCAATGCCAGGGTATGTAGTGAGCACTTTTTAGATGAGGACTACTTGGAGGAGAGGGTTTTTAAGTCTGGAGTATTAGTAGTCCGCCACACAAACAAGCTGAAGTCCGAGCCTGTTCCCTCTGAATTTTGCACCCCCGCCAGGAAAAGCACCCCCTCTCGGGAGCGCATACGCACATTGATTAGTGAAATGAGACGTATTCAAGTTTAGTTGGTCAAAACAAACAAACTACTGTCAGCGGATTATCTCAGCCTTCGATTCAAGCGACAGAGCGCGCGCTCCCAAGAGGGGGGTGCTTTTCCTGGCGGGGGTGCAAAATTCGGCACAACACCGGCTGGGATGTACAGACCGTCCGACTCAGGGTCCGAGGAAACCAGTAGCTGTGAGCCGCAAGGAACGAGCCAAACGACGCGCCACCCCAGCAGAGCAGCAAGAGGTACAATCTAGCTATATAAGCTGACAGTTCACAGGTTGACAGTGTTATTTTGACTTTTTCCTCGGTAAAGGACAGCCATATATTGTATGATAGACATTCCACTAAACTATTAAAAGTCTTGCTTTCTTACCGTAGCAGAAGAGCACAGGAGTCCGATCTTACATAATCAAATTTCCCAAAGCACACCTCCGCCGACTTTACATGCTTAACAGCTAAATTTATATAACCTAGCTGGATGACATTACCTGCTGTTGACAGGCCGCTCCAGGGTTTCCGCACAGACTTCGTGCAGAGAGAGCATAGACACCTCCAAACCTTCTCACTCACAGCAACGCATCTGATAAGTCGGCTCAGGGTTGTGCAGGAAAGGTCTCCAAGCAAATGGTCCACGTTAATCTCCTGACAGCAAGTCGACTCGGTTGCAGTCAGCATTGCAGTGCAGTGACCGCATCTGCACCAGGTAGTGTTACCGACCCTCTCCACCTGTACGGGAAACACTGGCTGCACCTCTGTACAAATCAGAGTTTGTACCACTGATCTCCTTCTCCTCACCGGCTCGAACGCATAAGCCATTGGGTTTCTAGGAATCTGATCAAAGCCCTTTCAGCTTCGTCTTCTTCCATAGTGTGGCAAACAACAAGCTCTTTTTCTAAACCGCGACCGCTCTGCTCCTGGTCTGTCTTCAACCAACCAACCAACCTCGTGACGTCATCAATTCTGCACGGGCAAGATGGTGGCGCACTGGCACAAAAGCATAGGGTAGTAACAAACTTAAATATTTAACATGTAAACATTTTATATGAAAAATGTCCCTCCTAGATATATTTCATCATATTTAATTCTGTAGAAAACCCATACAAACTGAAATGTCTCATGTCCACTTTAAATAACTCTGTTAGACTATCCTCTACCTGTCTCTTCAGTAGTCACTGCCTCCTGCAGTAGCGTCAGAAGCGGTTTGCTGCTCTGACACTACAAAAACATTGTATTAATGAGTTTGGCTATTAATATACTACACTTCTAAATTATGTTTATTATTTTTTGTTTGAAACGGGATATTTGTGATTAATGGTGTGTATTGGGCTTTACAAAATAAACTACGCTAAGTTGACTTCGCAAACCTTGCGCAATAGCCTTACACTGTTTGGGAGCTGAACTGGGGTCTGTCCTCCAGAAAACAGGTCTCTTAATTTCGCACATTTGGCAGTATCTTCTTCCAACACCTTTCTTTTTTAACCTCTCCTTTTCTGCTCCACCTGGCCTCTTTCTGCCCTCCATCACCACCGACTGATGCTTCGCGCGGTTTTATTTTAGCGCTCCAGAAAAGACGACTCGTGGGCGCAAACAACATAAACATTTGGGGAGGGGATTCCCTCAGAAGGTAGAACCCACCTAATCTACTGCGATGTAGTGGCTGTGCTGTCAGATGAAAAGAGTATAAATACATAGTTGAATGTAGAATGAATGCAAGATGACGTTTAGATAAGTGTCAAAATTATTTTTCCCGTCCAACCGGCCCAAACTCGAGATAGACATGACCCGGCCCATCGGGAATCCTCCCGAATCTCCCGATTAGCCACTCCGGGCCTGACTGTAAACAACTGTATGCAGCTCTATGTGTTATCCCTTCCCACTAGAAACACCATCAGACACCAGTACAGCCGGCTACCAGTAAAATCAGCATTTGTTGTGCTTTTGATGCTGGTATGCTGGTCTGCTGGTAAATGCAGGGTGACAAGCAACCAGACTAGTACTAGACTAGCATAAACCATCATAGACCAGTTTGCAGTTTTTTTCTGCAGGGCTGCTACTGTTCATGTGTAATATTAGCAGTAATATCAGTACAACTTCATACATTCTGTGCACCTACTGCACCTATTTCATCCCAGTAACTTTAGACAATTTATATTGTTGGAAATTTTGGCACCATATAAAGGGAAGCTAGCATTCTACAAATTCTGTCACAAAATGATAAATTAGTGTGGCCATGTTGGGCGACCAGCTAAACCAGCATTAGCTATCTTAGGCTTAGGCAGAGGTGTCAAGTAATGAAGTACAAATACTTTGTTACATTACTTAAGTAGAAATGTCAGTTATTTATACTTTACTTGAGTAATTATTTTTCAGCTGACATTTTACTTTCTCTCCTTACATTTACACTCTATTATCAGTAATTTCTACTCCTTACATTTACACTCCATTATCAGTACTTTCTACTCCTTACATTTACACTCCATTATCTGTACTTTCTACTCCTTACATTTACACTCCATTATCAGTACTTTCTACTCCTTACATTTTAAACATAGTCTCGTTGCTCCTATTTCATTTCAGTTTGTTTTCATTCATGTACATTTACATTCCAGTAAAGATTATTGATAACGTGTCTTTGAAGTTTGACTTTTTGCATCATTACAATATTTATAGACAACTAGTCATCATATCCTCTGCTCCATGAAACACATGTTAATGCTCAGTAGTTCACAGATATGCTTCTTTAATATATTTACATTGTACTAAAATACATTCATTATCAATGGGTGTATATGCGGCTGAAACAGGAAGCCTAGCGCATCCCAAATTTATCAACATTAACATTTTAATATAATATTATAGTTATTATTGGTTTTAGAAGAATAATTTTTTGGGGGAGATGGGCTGATGCACTATAGACCACAGTGCTGTGGCCAAAGCTTTTATCCTTATTGGCATTCTTTTCGTTACATTACTTTTACTTTTATACTTTATGTAGTTTTAAAATCAGTACTTTTACACTTTTACTAGAGTAAAAAGCTTGAGTAGATACTTCAACTTCTACAGAAGTATTTTTAAACCCTAGTATCAATACTTCTACCTGAGTAATGAATATGAATACTTTTGACACCCTGGGCTTAGGCTAGCTGTAAGCTTGCACAGTTGACTGGATGTAACAGTAAAGTTATCGTTTAACTGCACACAGCTCTACTTCTTCACTGCCTCAATGAATCTTTTCTAGCACAGCATTTATTTTTCTCTTGCTGAAATCTCAAATACATAGTGATCTCACAGCCCTGGGGTGCATCTCTAGCCTGTGGACTTGGCGTTGTGCCAGCAGTGACCATGTCTGATCACACAGTGGAGTGCCTGTAAGGTTCTCCTTCAGTTATTGCTGTTTGTCTCTGCAGCACTCCTGGCGTCCATGAACTCCCACCTCTCCCAAGGGAAGCCAGCACAAGATATTTTCATCACTTCAACAAACCCACACAGTGAGCTGGCAGCGGTGCCAATCCGGGGAGAGGACAGAGGGAGAGCGCCCCCAATGGATGTCAGTGGAGTCACAGTTTAAATGGCTTTACAAACGACTGTCATTAAAGTGGATAAGGATAATAGGCTAGTACATTAGTACTCAAAAAAAGCATACTTTAGCAGACTTTCTGTTATACATGGCATGGAATATTGTGGGTTGAAATAGCAGTTTTCATAAAATGACTCACATATTGCAAAAGATGAGGCTGCAATTACAAGCGAAAGTGGGGTGGCAAGTGGGTCTTTTTCCGAGAAGGAACTCGTTCACCCAACGTGTGCGTTCATGTGGTTTATGGGAGAGATAAACAGAACACTTGAGAAATGGGTGTTGTTGTTTATTAGCTAGCCGACATATCATGTACAGTTTTACTGGAGTTTTGAATTCATAGGAAGCAGAAAGACAATGTGCCATAAGTGTAAGGTGTTTCAAATTTACTTTATGAACATGATTTATTATATTTCTTGAATTCATCTGGTTGCTTTCTCTGCTTTATTGACATTTCTAGCTTTTGGTGAAAATAACATCCCAACTCATCCGATTCATGCAGCATCAAATGTTGTCATGTACGATAAACAGAGGCCAGCTGAAAAAAGCATTAATTCCATAAATATTATACATGTACATTCTGCATAACAAACAAAACTAGGTTTTTTTAATCTTTTTTGCATGTCATCCTTTTTGTGTTTCATTCTTGTTTGAGTTCAATTTTCTTGAGGTCGGGAGGGAGGAGGGGACGGAAAAATAGGCAGTCAAATCAAATCAGTTCCAAATCATTCTAAAGATGTTTAGTGGGATTGGGGTCAGGGTTCTGTTCAGGCCACTGGAGTTCCTCTACACCAAGCTCATTAAATCGTGATGATGCTTGTTTTGTGCACATGTGCAGAAAGCAGGAAGGAGTGTCCGGCTGTAAGAACCATATTTGAATGTCATGATGTGATCCTTCAGATATCCTCCTGTTTATCCACCAATCAAATTCTAGCATGCCTAAACATCATCAAGCAGACGTATCCTCTGTAAAGCACATCAGAATGATTCAAATCTTAGTGTATAATTCACACACTGTAAATGGCTGTCAGGTAGGGTTGTGCGATATTGACAAAAAATGATATCTCAATATTTTTTGTAATTTTGTTGATAACAATAATAAACGCTATTTTGTATTATTTGGAAATGTGTTAGTAAAAGTCTTATATTTTACTAGCTTGCACTTTTTAAAGGATATTAATATCCATCTATACATCCATCTTCTGCCGTATCCCGCGGCAGATAGTCTGGGTCATGCATTATTCCTAAAGAAAAAAAAAACATACTATTTTCCAAAGCTCCAAAGAGAAGAATCAGAAATGGTAGGAGATTGCCAGGATATAAGTGCCTGTAGTGTTTATCACATACACACCATTGTAGTTGCCATGCACAGAACAATGGGTTTAAAAGGACGATTAGCGGCATCTTTCGTTTTTGAGACAGAACTGCATGGATAGATAGATAGATAGATAGATAGATAGATAGATAGATAGATAGATAGATAGATAGATAGATAGATAGATAAATAGATAGATAGATAGATAGATAGATAGATAGATAGATAGATAGATACTTTATTGATCCCGAAGGAAATTTAGCAGCCAGTAGCAGTTACAAACACAGTACAAAACAAAGTACAAAACACAGCACAAAAACAATAAGGTATATAACACAGTATAAATAAAGAAGAATACTATACTAAAACTATACAACCTGGCCGTAGGTAAAAAGGTAGTGCAGTAATAAATTAGGTAATGTGTAAGAGAAAAAGGGTATCAGCAGATACATGACAGTACTGGGATATTTATTAAAAAATAAATAAATGTGCAAAGATTGTATTTAAGTAAAAGTTAAAAAGTGTTAAATAGTGTCCAGGAGTGCAAATGTACAGGATGTACAGCAAAGTGTCAACTTATGTGTGAACTTACGAGTGGGTCAGACTACCCTTACATTTACGAATGACTTAACGTACTATGTTAGTTACCAAGGCTGTCTGGAACTGTTCTTAAGTATGAAGTTACGAAGTACTTAGCGCTAAGAGCGTTTTGGGAAACGCACCCCTGATTAGTTATCGAGCAATCTTCATGGCAACTACTTTCTTACAAAGTCTGCAAACTGCTGTCTTCTGAGCAACATCAGTCTTTTCAAATGCAAACCAGCCCCAAACGACTGAAGATGATCCTCCCCTCGGAGTTAAATCCAAGGCGGTGTCTGAGTTTCTTCCCCTGGCACAGGTGTGCTGTTAGGTGTGTTGTTTAGGCATCTATGTTAGCCTGTACTAGCGCCCAGTGTGGGCACTCAATGCACACTCGCAGTAGCCTGTACTAAAGCGCGTGGAGTCGAGGCATTTTGATTGTTGTTTTTTCCGTCAGTAGGGTACTCGATAACGGCAGCTCACGCATCGGTAATATGGCAATTCAGATATTATCATAAACTATATATACTTTGGCCAGGGTGCAATGCCAAAATGCACATGCACTCTACAGACGTGCTTATAAGAGCTATATCATATCATTTCACAAAGAATATAGCAATGATGCTAGAGCTAACTAAAACTCTGATGTAAAACTCTGACTCGCTTTAGGTTCACTGTAAAGGTATAACTCCATAATATGACTTTACTCCAAAGATAATGTAAACAAGTTTGTTCAAACATTGGTAGGGATTCACTGGAACTAAGATGGCCAAACCCTGAAAAACAGCCCAGAACGTATTATCACTCCTCTACCTAACTTTACAGATGGCAATATGCATTCTGGTAGGTAGCGTTCTCCTGCAAACACCAAACCCATATTGGTCCATCAGACTGGCAGATAGTGAAGCATGAGTCATCACTCCAGCGTGCTCCAGAGTCCAGTGGTTTTAAACCACTCCACTTTACACTTGGCATTACACATAGTGATCCTAGGCTTATGTGCAGCTATTGAGTCATGGAAATCCATTTTGTGGAGCTCTTGTTCCAGTTCTTGTGCTGATGTTGCTTATGTTGCTTCCAGAAAGAACTGGTAGTGATGATTACCACAGACCATAGGCTTTACTCTATAAATTGGCATGGTCTACTACTTTGTAGCTAAGCTGTTGTTGCTTCTAGATGCTTCTAGTTTGTCTAGAAAGATTGCATGACTATGAGCTTCACCTTACCCACCTGCTAGCAATGGGTGTAACTGAAACAGAGGGCTCTCCACATATTTTTGTGGACATTAATTTCACTGCATTTGTAACTCTATAGAAATAAATCTTATATTTCCCTGCAATGTTAATCCATGTACATGTAATTACAAACAGGTGTTAGGGAGGGAGGCCTGCTGCTGGCTGTCCAGATCTGCATCTTATTCGGCATGGCCTTGTCTCTTGTAATGTATAGAGCGAGTTCAGGTAAACTGGGACAGTGTGTTAGGAAATACGGAACCCCGGATCACATGCCCTGAATGATAATGCCAGTATTTTTCTCTATTTAAATAGCATTTGTTTTACTTGTGCTCATTCAGAATGCCTCAGCTAAACTCTGATTAAACAGGAGTTTCTTATGGTGTCCCAAAATACAGTCTCTGTGTTAGTTGTAATTCCATGTGGCATGGTCTTGGCTCTACTTAAGAGCTCATGAATGGCTTGGATACATCTGTGCCCTCATGCGCATATCCATGCGGTGCCACTTATTGATTTCGTGTGCCGCCTGGACGTCAGCAAGGCAGATGCCAGTCGCACCACAATGCGGTTATTCATGCGTTTGAATTACACCTGTATCCCCAGCGGCCTGCGGAGCCACGCGCTTTGTTTGCACAGCTGTCTCATGCTGGAGCACTCCAGGTTAAATACTGTTCTCAATTGTCCTACCTTAAGGGTGAACCTGTGACCCTTTGCCTCACTGCGCACAGCTCAATCAACTGCAAAACAGCACGTGTCTTGATATTGTTCTCTCTGCTTATGAGCCCCACAGGCAATGTGTTTATGAAATCGTTTTTCATCTTCATCTTCAGCCTCATTTCCATCTCTCCTTCACCTATGTTTTCAGTCAAAGGGGCGTTCTGGCCTTCAACTACAGTTTAATGTATCACTTGTTTTGCAGTATACTGATGTGCAGCATTATATCACTGAACTGGAATGGCTAGAATGGCTTACACAAATGCATCACACAACCACTGGGAATCCTTTTGGTGTCAACCAATCCTGACTGCTTGCCTAGCTATTAAGCAATAGGCTAATAATTACAACCAAGCTGGTATTACTGTATGAGTCCACTTTTTCTGCTAACTTCTGCGTACGTAGAAGACTTTGAAAAACTCTGAAAATACTTTCAAAAGACTAAAGTATGACACTCTCTGACCTCTAAAGACGATTTGTCATTACAGAGATTATGATTCTGTAAAGACTGGGAATCCTGCAGGGTCACTATTAGCATGAGCCAATACTAAAAATGTTGGAAACATTGGAAAAAATTGTCTGCAACAGTGAAATCTCTTGAAAATGGTTCGGTGTAAGGCTGGCATAGGGTAGTGAGTTTGAGCTAGATAACTTTCTAACTTGTTTGGGTGACTAATACGAGGCACCCCTCTGTTTCCTGCTGGTAGGCAGGCATTTCTATGACAGATTTATTACAGCGTGAAACATAAAGCTTTAAAGGAAAGTTGTTTTATTTAACCGGCCACAATAGAGCATCACCACTGAGACAGCAGACAGGTCATCACATGCTTCAATCTGACAGCAGGCACAAACATTGCACTACTAACTCCATAACCAGCCCCACAGTTCAGCACAGAATAGCATGAGCAACACATTTACACACCTTTAAGGTAACAGCCACAACTATTTACGAGATTTTAGAGAGCCCAGCTCTCTTTATAAGCCAACACGGAAGTTTGCAATCATGATAATATTCGGATTTACAGATTTTTACATTTTTATGAATGCCAGACATCTACACATTAGGAGCTACCTTTAAAAGTAACCCTTGAGCTTAAACCATGTAAATCTCATCTCATTGAATGTCTTTCCTTTATATTTTCACTGTAAGGGATGTACAAAACTGGTCTGTTTTTATATGGTGAGCTGTTATGGATTTAAATGGGGTTCATTTTAGAAACCGTTACATCAGTCTGTTTTCTTTACGTTTGATGGATAGATTCTAAAAAGCCTTCAAAATGTCACTATTGTTCAGTAATACCAGTCGGCGTAGGTGGTAAATCATTAGACTAATTTTGGTTTTCGCAGCTCTTCCAAAATATATTGTGCATACATTTAGTTGCACACTGGGCCAGAATTAGCTTGGACGGTGGGCCAATTCACTCTGCCAGCATGTATCACATTATTGCTGACGTAAGGCATGGTGTTGAGGTATGTACCTTTGGCTTTCTAAAATCACGCATCCATGCCAGCTTTCAAGAATGCTCAAACTGTTTATCACATTCTTGGTATACGTCGACCAACAGCCGATCGTAACCTAATACGTGATACTGCGCGCAGGCGACTCGACAAACCGCAAGCAGCCCCAGACAGAAAATTAGAAGGGTTAGGGGGCTAAATTATACTGGGAGAGAAAAGAAAAATGCTCGATTTGTTTCCTGTAGCGTGTTTTTCTTTTTTTTCCTCTTCTCCCCAGCCCTGACAAAGTCAGTCCTCGTTCTCGCTCCAAGGAGTTTTTTTTCAGAATACTATCGATTCTATCTAAGGTAAACCAGTGTCCATGCTCGCCAAACATAAATATCGCGTGTTGGCCTGGACACTCGCGCTCCTTAAGTGCCATCTGGCCACTGCCAAAACAAACAGCAGTAATGAGTAGCAGCGCCTGGTTAAGAGGCCTGGGCCCAAAGCCTGGGCCTGGCCAGCCGCGCACACACTGAGGGGGCTGTCATAAGGCGGGTTAAAAGGCCGACTGTTCCACCCAAACCCCTCCCCCGCATCCGTCCCCTCACCTCACGCGACACTGCGAAGATGCTGGGAGCAATAGGGGAGGGGCATCATGTTCAACAAGCAGTATCTTGTATTTGAACATCAACTTTTGGGGCAGCGAAGCTGAGGAAATAACAAGTGAAGATTTATTGCCGCAGGGTTTGTTTACCTTAAAAGAGTGGAGCCGAGCGGCCCCGGCCAAGGGGCTATTTGCATAATACATATAAAATGAGATCCATTTTTTGCCACACGCATACCTGCGAAACCTCGTGTTTTTTAAGGCAGCGAAAGCGGCGCGGGTGCAGATTGTGCGGCTTTTGCTGCTGAATAGCTGAAGCCGACTTTAGCAAAACAGCCCAGAAGAAGTGAGAACTGTGGGGTATTGTTTGCCTTGAACTACCCACTGTAAGTCTGGTTCACAGGCCTTAGCAAATGGGCCTCAGGAAAATGGACAAAATTACATTATAGCTAAGCATTAGCAGTGATGCTGAAGCCTAAACGTTGTCTGTATTCTTGTTCATTACAGTTTTAGAAATCACATGAGCAAGTCTGTTTGAGATTCCTTAGATGTCATACATTGGAAAAGTTGAATTAGTACATGAGTTTATTACATGGAACTGATATACTATGAACCTTAAACACTGTTGTTTTTCTTTGAATTCAAATCTGGCATTCAGGTCAGTATATATATATATATATATATATATATATATATATATATATATATATATATATATATATACTGGAGTTTTAAATACTGTGCCCACTCATTGTCCACTCTATTAGACACTCCTACTACTTGCTGGTTCACCATGTAGATGTAGTCAGAGATGATAGCTCATCTGTTGCTGCACATTTTGTGTTGGTCATCCTGTAGTCCTTCATCAGTGGTCACAGGATGCTGCCCACAGGACACTGTTGGCTGGATTGGTGGATTATTCTCAGTCCAGCAGTGACACTGAGGTGTTTAAACACTCCAGCAGCACTGCTGTGTCTAATCCACTCATGCAAGCCCAACACATACTACCACACAATGTCAGTGTCACTGCAGCTCTGAAAACGATCCACATCCCTAATAGTACCTGCTTTGTGGTGGTCCTGTGGGGGGCCTGACCATTAAAGAGCAGGGTGAAAGGGGATAAACAATGTATGCAGCGATGAACTACAGATGAACTACAGATGAACTACAGTCATTATGTTCTAACGAGTCTGGATTTGGCTTTCTGTACACCAGCTTCTTAATCAAGATGTTCTTGTACAAGATCCAGAGTGTAACTTCAGCACCATTTAATGTGGAACAGGAAATTCCCAAAAGAAGATCCCGCAGAAGTGTATTTCTCAAAGCCTGAACAATATTGATTCGCTAAATGTCTGACACTTAACAGACTGAAGAGAAGAGCAGTTTCACCTTTAATAGCATCACAACCCAAAAGTAACCTGTAAGTAGCAGCCATGCTGTGTGAGTTTATGTACTTACATAAAGATCATATTAACTAAAAGTTTCATAGCACGTAACAACTTCAATTTACTTTGTGTTGGTGTCAAGACTAAAAGTAAGTAGTTATTATAGGTAACGTTAGCTGCTAGCAAGCCTCACATAACTAATGTTAGCATAGCTCCTTAAGTAGTACAATCAACTAGCTTGTATTGATTGTATTCTTGCTTTTATTCTTGCCAGGAGGTTAATTTTATTGTGTCTATTTTGATTACTTTGACATGTTGATTGAGATCAGCATGGTGTCTGTAATCCAGCAAATCAGAGCAGAGCTCATCTAATTATTAATGAGTTCACCAAGAAAAAGTTAAGACAGCTTGTTTCAAAATGATGCTAACGAGCTTGCTTAGCTACATTAGTCTCATAGCTGCGTTGCAGTAAGAAAGCAAAACATATGAGGCAAGGGGAATATTGTATAAACATAACTGTTGGTCAAACCTTCACTTCAGTCTAGCGATTACCTAGCATATGACTGCTGTAGGCCAGTTTCATGATCTGTGCTGCCTTGGCTTTTGAGATGCCTTGAATGAAATGTTCCGACTGAGAAACACAAGAAAACATCAAGTCATGCACAGTTGACACTGAGTAAGCAATAGAGCCATAATCAGAGTTAGTTGAAACAGCATCAGTACCCCGATTAACTACACTGTCTTATGAGTAAATGATACATCACACAACTACATATTTGGAAACTTATACCTTGTAGTGCCACCTGTTAGAAGCTGTACAGTGAGGATTGCCATTGCTCTAACCTTTCATCAGTGGTCAGTTTCTGATCCCACAGCCACTCTTGGCTACCTATTTTTGGAAAGTGGTCCTCTCTGAACATAGCAGTGACACTGACAAGTCTAAAAATCTTGTTTCTGATACACTTGCACCAGCATCACTCACACTCTACCATGCCAGTGTCACTGCTGCACTGAGCATAAACCACTACCCAAACACAATGTTTAGCCAAAACAGAAGTTGTACAACTGCTATTCAAAATTGTTAGTTTACTCTGCAAAATTTCATTTACGACAGTTTGTGAACCCTTGAACAATATTGGGGAATTTCGCTAAGTGTTTGACACTAAAGAGACTGAAGAGAGCAGTTCCACCTCTATTAGCATTACTTATAGATAAGGAGGAGTCTGAGGAGTCTTTGATTACGTAAGTAAAGTAAGTAAAGCAGTGAGTAGATTCTCGGTGGGACTAAACAGCTGTGTGGCCATAAGAAAACCACTTGTCAGTGAAACTAATTGTGAAAAAAAATTGTGGTCATGTGGTCTAAGGAGTCGAGATTCACCCTTTTCCAGATCATTGGGTGCAAGAAGTGTAAGAAAGGAAGTGCATAAAGCAATACACTCACCAACTATCTAGTGGCAGTGTTATTATCTGGGATTGCTTCAGTTGGTCAAGTCTAAGCTTATCAATGTTATGTGGCAGTGATCTGAATTTTAAATCACTCCCTATTACAGAAATGTTGCATTATATAATGTGTCAGCCATTCTGTAGTAATGCTTGTATTCTCAACAGTACATTTTAGTTGTTCACTATTGGTCACCCAATATGCATTGCAAAATGTATTGTACAAACAATAATCCCTACATTTCCACTGAGCTGTCCTACTACTGATGAAGAAGAAGTTGAGTTGTGCCAGAGAGACTGGAGATGTAAGTAAATAAAATTTTATTGAAGTAAATAACAATGCTTGTATTAGTGATTTGACAGTGTCTACTCATTATCCTACTTCACATACATATTAAGAATACAGAATGTATTTATTATTTTCAGTAAAAGGCTAACCTACCATTCAGCAGCTCATATGGAAGTTGTGTTCCATTTGTTTTTGTGACAGAATATAAATGTGTCATACAAAATCCATCATTGTTTTATAAAGCAGTGTTTTTTTTGGTTGTGTGTTCATACCAATTCACTATGTAGTGAAAGCTATGTAGTAAATAGTCAATGAGCTAATAAATTAATCATTCCAAATTCAGCGCAGGTTATTACATCAATGGATTTTGTCTTACCAATACCAGTGCCATTCAATGGGTCAGACTGTCAAAGAGCATTTTCACACATGAACTGGCCCCCACAGAGTACTGATTTAACCCTATTGAAATTTTTGGGAAGACTTGATTCAGTTCTTCTGTTCTCAATACAAAATCCTAACCAAAAATTAATTAATTAACGCAACTAAGTAATATGATATTTTATAAAACAATGCCACAGTGAAAGCTAAAGACAGTCTAACAAAATATTACAGTGTCCAACTTTTTTCCAGGCAATACTTATCCAGCAGTCAGAAATACAGCCTGTTATTGTACATATATATCATGTCTCTAAAGTGGGTGGGACTCATAAAGTGGTCAGTGAGTGAAAATACAAGAAACGAGTTTCTAATAAAGTGAATGATGAGTGAATAATGTGTTTTATGATTGGAGATTGTATATTTTCTTAGTGAAACTTTTATATTTTATGTGAAACAGATTATTTATGCATGTGATCAATGCCATCAAATATCATGTAGGCTTCAAGTAGACCATTTGAGAAGAACATTTTAAGTTTCCATGTCAGGAATCCCTGTTGTGAACGAAATGACAGGCATAAAACAAAGATCAGCATCAGACAACTAATTGCGGACACAAAATCTCTTACTCAATTCCAGGTGGAATGTTCTCCAAGGCTGTGGGACAGTTCAGGTCAAGTGTCAGTTTTCAAATCCAATGTGTTGTAGCTCTTAAAAAAGCTACTCCATTTGCTCGTTGGGGAAAAAGAAGCCAATTTACTTTGTGACTTACAGCCTCCTGCTTCATCTGTGTTAGCTTTCGAGGCCCAGGCTCCATATCTGTCCGAAACTGTCAAACTTTATGTCTCTTAGCGAACACTGAGGCAAAACACGTTTCTCACTTCTTCTATGGGACATTCTCCAGTGAACGTTTATCTGCTTTACACTGTTTTTCTCTGCCAAAAGCTTCATGGTTAAGCTATAAAAATGTGATAAAAGCAAAAGCACCAGAAATTTCAAAGTACTGTCATCATTGAAACCTTATGATTTTGATGACAAACAATTCCTTGGAATCTTCTAAGTGTATATATATATATACACATTATGTGCAGCTTGTTGATATTGTTTCTCTAGTGAGGATGATGTTAAAACCAAGAGAGCTCCTAGACTGGGGTGAAGTTCATTCCAGCCGGTGACCCTTTAATTTTGCTGAGTGGAAGTGACCACAGTTTTGGCAGCCCCACTGCCTTGCAGCTTGAGTCCTCTGAGCTTGAAGAGGTCAGCCTGCCCCAGCCGAGCACACTACCTGTTGAACTGCTTTCAGGGAGAACCTCCTTGCATTTAGATGAGCCTGTAAACTCTCAGAAAATAGGTATTGGTCTTTGCCATCTACAGGGTTACGTCTTCAGTTCCTTTATCTTTTTTATCACTTATCCTCTCTGGATTGTGGGGGGTGCTGGAGCCTAACCCAGCGCTCATCAGCCTGAACAGGCTGCCAGTCCATCGTGCTCGCTGTGCGCCAGTCCACATTCACCTAGGGGCAATTTAGCAAGTCCAATTCACCTGACTGCATGTCTTTGGACGGTAGAAGGAAACTGGAGGACCAGGAGGAAACCCATGTGGGCAAAGGGAGAATATGCAACCACACACAGTTCATCCACAGCTGAATTACCGCAAAGTCTTCTCCAGCGCATTCCAAAACATTTCAATGGGCTTAAGTTCAGGATGCTGTGTTGATCAACAGATGTGTAAAAAAAGTATTCCTCACGCTTCCTGAAGTCTCTTTAGCAATAAATCTTGGCACTGTCGTCCTGGAATATGATCATGCCATTAGGAAAGAAAAAAAAACATTAATGGGATAATCTAGTCAGCTGACTTCATAATATTGCTGAGCCTCAACCAGACAGACTGAAGCAACCCCAGATCATAACACTGCCTCCAGAGCCTTGTACAGTGGGAACTTGGCATGACGGGTGCATTGCTTCATACACTACCCTTCTTTCCCTGACGTGTCCTATGTTCTAGAAAAGGATTAATCTGGACTCATCAGATCACATGACCTTTTTTCCATTGCTCTGAGTCAAATCTTTCCAGCTCTTAACCAAATTAAGTGTTCTTACAACCTCATTAACAAGAGGTATTCTTATGACCACATGTCTGCTCAGCCCACATGAGTTCTCGCCACCGATCACAGTCCTTCAAGATATTTTTCTTTTGCAAAGTCCTTTTAGGTTTTGATAATGTGTTGGACAGTTCTTAATCCAATTCCAGTCATTTCAGCTTCTCCCTAGCTCCCTTTTTTTGCTTAAACTATTCTGAAACACACTAACATCTTTCCTACAACTGCAGGATACGTCTTCCCATCTGGTTGGAAACGTTTACTGCATCAGTTACAGTTAAAATAATTGTTGCCACCTGATACACATTCATTACTGCAGCAATTATCCAATCAAATGCTCAAATGCTCTATTTGTTATTTAAATCCACTTTTTCGACCAGGCAACTTCAGCCTATTACACACTCATATATTATAATATATTGTTACCATCAGTACCACATGTACTTAAAATTATGATTAAATATGAGATATAATTATTATTGTTTTAAAGGTGCTTCTGCATTCATGTACTCATTCCAAAAAAAGAGTGTTTTAAATGGTGTTCTGGTGAGCCCTAGCCTACTAAAAACCTTCAGACATGTTTATATGTTGTGTTTTTGATGACTTACAACACAATAGGGCTACACACACCACTGTTTATTATTAAATACAGGTAATTAAATGCACTGCACAGCCCCGCATTACACTGTCCATATGCACTGCAGGTTCAGGAGGCTTTGAAAGAGTGAGTGAGTTGAGGGCAGCAGAAAAGCCGTCTTCATGTGGCTTGTGGTGTTTATTGCATATGATTATTACACCCAGTACGCACATTGACGAAAAAATGCTGCCACCCTACGGTTAGCCCACAAACCAGTGAGGTCATTCCCACTCCACGCCTCACCAGTTTCCTCCCTCGCTGCCATGACGCTTTTGCTGGAGCAGGAAAGATCCACTGGGCACGCTCGCTACAGGTGTGAAAAAAGAGCGCCTCAGTCTTGCCATTTATTTTGGGCATGGCTGCTTCGCTAGGTTATTTTTAGTGATGAACAGTTCAATGTTGTGCTGCATTTGCTTGGCAGTGAAGAGAGCCTTGCAGGCCAGCTCTGGACGCCGCCGTGGCTGAGCTCCTGTGTGTTCAACATGGACAATATGAAACATCCACTCCTCCTCCAGCTTCTTATTTTTAGCTTCAGGGCCCCTTCTGTATTCCTGTCTGTCTGTGGCATGGTGGGAGTTCTCTTCTCTTACCATACAGCAATATATAGCAATCATTTTCTGGTGACTCTACTATTAGGCTGGCAGTTGTATGTCACTATTACATTCACAAATATGCATAATATAAAGATAAAAAACACATTAAACACATGTGAAGTGTCGTTCGCAACAGTCTATCTGCATGTTTCAGATAAATGCCTTAAAGCAAATAATAAAAACCCTTACTCTTTGTCTCAGCTCACTATTACTATATCTATAACTATACTCTACCTTAAAGGATTATATTAAAATACTTCAAAATTTGTATTATTTATGCACTTATGTGGGAATCTGTTTAACATCTCATGCATGAAATGTGTTACACACCATTTCTTCAGCCCTGTTACATGAACTCATTCAACCCTATGAAATAGCTGGGGTGTTGCACACAAGACATATGTCCAACAGGGATTTGCATCATCTGAATGTCCAGGGAAGAAGAAAAGTTCTCTTATTGTTTGGTCTTTTTCTCAGATTTCAGGGTTGCTTTAAAAGTAAAAGCACCACAAAAGTGAAGTATAGATTGAAATTAAATAGTTTATTTCAGAAATATACCATAGTTGGCCACATTTTGGTCTTTTATTAATTATGCAGCACTTGAGAACCGCCACTAGTTGACAGTTCAGACCGCATATAGTAACAAGCTAAAAACCCAGATGCAATCTATAGCATCACACAGGCATATGGACTGCAGACATAGCAAAATTGACATAGTCTAAAATGGGACTGAGGTTAAATGACGTTTGAGATCCGGAAAAACCAACAAAAAAACCAACTCTATGAAGGGACAACACAGCCTACATCACAATCTTTTTTGAATAACATTAGCAGTAATGTATAATTTGCTGTTAACATATGGCTGTCTTGAGACTGTCTTTCATCTCTTTAATCTATTTTTAACTCCTGCCAATGAGTAAAAGCTATGTGGAGATTTACCCCAGTCTCTTGCTTGGTCACTCTGTCTTTTTCTCTCTGCATCACGTCCTCCGACAGGGTCTCTTTTGAGCCTCTGCCAGGATGTCCATGCTGGAAATACCGAGCTAACTTCTTCTTGTAGCTAACTGAAGACCCATGATTGTTGGTGTGTAACATGGTGCCGCGAATTATGCAGTTCTCCTGCCCACGCTTCCCAAGTTACATAGCACTACAGCAGGCGTCCCAGAGTGGTAATGTCAGAGACTCCCATTCTCCCCATTATAAGTCAGTGTACCATCAAAATGATTTTAAAGCTGTTATTTTAAGGTGAAATCATTACATAATGTTGCTTTCATGGCCTTTTTTACTGGAAATTAAATGAAGGGCGGTCGCTGACTGATGCAAGCTACTGTGATTTTCAGCAATTTTCAATTTTTCCCGTCTTACTTTGCTTCACAGGATCCAAGAATAATGTAAACACAGACCGTGTAGAAATATATGAACTTAGTCATTTTCTACCTGTAAAACTGCTTAACATGTTGCTAAAGATACATTTTCTCTTTTCTTATTGGGTTTCGTAAGGTAATGGGTCGTACTACACCAAGAGCAGCCCTGCCACCACGTTTAACAGTTGGGAACAGGTAATGGGGGTTGAAGGCTTCCTTTGGCTTTCTCCAAACGTAATCCTGTCCAGATGTAGCAAAGAGTAAAAGACAACTCATCAGACCATACTCCTTTCTTCAAGTCCAGCTTTTAAGCTCATTAAGCTTACAAGCTTGGGTGTTTTTCGCACACTGGCTTTGGCTATACACAGTTCAGAATGCCAGTTCTGTCATAAATCATAAAACTGTGTGAAGGTCTCGATGTTGAGGTTTAAATAAGACCTGCTTACAGAGGTGCAAATGGTCATTTTTGGAGACCACTGTTCTGTGGCTTCAAATTTACCAACATTCTGTTCTGTCCTGATGAATTATCCATCTTCCAGTAAGCTTCAGCCATGTTTTTGGTCAGCGTTGGTGATGTTTTAGTCAATGTTTCTTTCTAAAAATATTGGTGCACCAGTAAAATATATACACTGGCCTAGAAAAATGTTGTTTTTAGAATGTCACTTGAAGTAGAAATGTATTTAATTATGTACATTGATGACAGATATTAAGACTGTGATTGGCTCACTTCAAAATAGGTCTTTATTGTGGTCTTTATTACCGTTGTTATATTTAGCCACTGTAGTACACTGAAAGACACATTTTAAGGTTCATAGTTTTTATTTATGTGGAACTGATGAAAACATTTGAATCAAATACACTATGAGTCCAAAGGTTTGTGGACATCTTCTTATCCAACTTTACTCTTTAACACCACAGTTAAAACATTGATAGTTATGTAACGAAAGCATTAAAGAGGGCAGTTAATGATGATGGATTACTAGTTCTAGATTTATTCGACTCATCCCAAAGATATCCAATGGAGCTCCATCACTTTGGAGAGAGTAGTTCCACTGATCTATTGCCCAAGCTGAGGCTTGGCGTTGGGTATTGGGCTTAGTCTCATGTGTGGCTGCTCCAGAGTCTCTCATTGTATTGGCAATGCCTTTGTATAGAGATAAGGTAGCCCTTGCAGCCATTTCACCAATGGAACAGAAAGTTTGGTGAACACAGCATACAGGAACCATTTATCTTGAAAACCAGTTGAGACATAACATCAATCCCAAGACAACTGGATGGGCAAATCCATAAAACCTATAAAAAGTCATTTGACCCAACAGAGTATAAAAACTGCAACTGCTACAACTTCATTTAAATGTTTACTGGAATTATTTTTTTACAGACCTTGACATGCTTTCTGAAGTTGGATGCCAAATCTTTGAAGGCAAGGATGAAGTCTTGTGTGCAAACATTTAAAACAATAAGGATCTACATTTCAAAAATCTCAAATATGGTGTCTTGATCTTTATCTTTATCATCTACATCTGCTATAATAGTAGACATCATTACAACAGCCCAACGGTGAGCCACTGTTTAAATTTGATTGACGGTGCAGGAGGAGTGTACTGTGATTGTTTTTTCTCCTGTGATGGGACACAATATGGCTTATAGCATTTTTAAAAAGACTTAAACGTAGTGTACAATACAATAGTTGTCTCTTAAATAAGAAGTAAAACTCATAGGTTTCCACAAATGGTACTCAAGTAAAGTACAGATGCTCAAATGGAGTGCTTAAATACAGCACTCAAGTCAATGTACTATGTTGTTATCGACTCCTGATAAAAACGCTTCTTGCCTATTTGCGTACAAATCCAGAACGCATGTTTATAGGATTAAAGTAGCTAATTCCCTCATTAGAACTGCTTCTAGAGTACAGGCACTAGTGCACTGCTTGTATAAATTGAATAGGTCACTTTTTTTCAGCATGAGATCACCAGTACGTCTTTCTGCTTCATGATATTCATGTGAATAATTTGCTACAGTCTATCTACAATCACGCTACAACAGTCATAGCTGGGAAATGTCTCGAGATTGAAAAATCTTTGTTTTTAATGCAATCCAAGTAAGAATATATCAACTGCAGTCAAATTAGCCTGAATGACTCCTCTAGTCAATGGGCTGTGGTGGTAGGAAGCACAGACAGTTAAAAACAGCTAGAGTGGGCAGAGCTGCTGTTATGCATCTGACTACAATCTGGCATCATGGGCTTACGGCAGGCACCTCGAGGACCCACCGCATTCAGTTTGTTCAGGCTGTGTTTCCAGAGACCTCTCCTGAAGACTGCAGCGGTGGCTCATGGGAACCCCCAAACCAGCCAATGTCAGTGTTTTCGTCGTTTTTCGAGAGTTAAAAGTGGTCTTAAGACATTGCGCTGGGTGGAAAAACCTATCAGAGGGGGTCTGTTGTATTTAGGATCAGTTGTTCTTCTCTGGATATTATTACAGAGCAAGTGCTCTCCTGAGCTGGAAATGGAATCCGCGAAAACACACTGGAATGTGCCATGATAAATTTCACATGGCACAGCAGTGCCAAGGGGCTTTGAGATGAGGATGGCTATATGAGCTCCAAAAGTTCAACTTTGTAAAAGACATTATCGCACATACGTTCAATTTACTTTTTTTCCCTAGGTGATAAAATGACATAGTTTGACTCTATTTTGACTCGTTCTGCTTCTCTGAGCTCCGCCGGGTATCATATTAACCAATATTTACATAGATGAGGATTACTTGGGAAGAATCAGGCGAGCCCGACTTGGTGGTCCGTATGTGTCAGACAACCTGACACCAAATTAATCCCTATAATTAGACTATTGCTGCCTTTTTAATGATACATGAGCACTCTTGGTGTCTGATATCAAAGGAATAACAGTAGCTGCCAGGACTTGGGTGGTGACAGACTTGGCCAGAAAATGTCCACTCATGCACATTTTAACCCCCAAATTAGGCCTTCATTTAATGGACTCAACACATTGTTGGGTGACAGAAGAGGAATCACTTTACTCTCAGTTCAGCACCCCGAGCTCAAGCTTTACAAAGATTAAGAGATCATCCGAGAAAGAAAAACAGTTATCATAGACATTAATCCAGTTTTTCCAACTTCCCAGTGCAGCCTTGGCAATGTATCAATATCCAACACATAAAGAAGAACATGTGTAAACCCATATACTGTGACAGGAAGCCAAACAATCTTTGTTATTTAATATACTTTAATATTTAGTTATTTAATATACTTCCAGTGCATATATTCACCTAAATATATATACACACACAATTTCTAGATATGTATGCTGCAAATATGTTCCTGTGCTAACTGCACATGGGCTGCGCTCCACCCTGCCAAAATGTAGCACAAAGTTTATTTAAACAGAAACAGTGGTGCATTGAACACTCTGTTGTGTTGTGCAAACTAAACTAAGCTATGGCACCGTAGAAGGCCATCCTTGGCATCTTTAAAAAAAAAAATTCAGAGCCTGAGGCACGTTCAAACTCTAAACGTCGTGCACTGTTTTGCTACGCTTTCCAAGCTGAATGAAAAGGTGTGCAGCAAGTTTTGAGGTAGGTTTTCTCTTATTTAATGTGGCTCTACAGCTTGGTGCATGCAACAGCTTGGTGCAGGCATTAAAAGGCATGTTTGTTGTAAGTATTGTATTATAGCTTTATTTATTAGGTTTCAAAAAGTCTGCAAATAGCACAGCACGAATGGTCTTCTCAGCTTGCGATGTTTGTGTTACACAGTGTACGTAAAGCAGGCATATGGCGGAGTGTTCACCGCACCACCGTTTGCTACTTTACAGTGAAACATTTACAACAATCCCACCTTCTGTAGTCATTGGTTGTCGCATATAGCCAGCTGGAGTGGCCTCCTTTGTAGATACTTTCCTAGAATCTATTGTTTGCTCTGCTTTTTTAATATGGTGGGTTTTATATACAGGTTCCTGCTGATTGGGTAACACACCAGACACGCCCATCAAATGGCAGAAAATATACCTGAAACCCCACTGGCCACTGTTTCACATGGTTTCAATGACACATATCAATTAACCCTGAAACCGTGGCCAAGCCATGCACACTGGTTTGAAGTTAAGCATACCATTATAAAAGATGTTGCCATTTGTTGGGAAGCAGTTATCCTGAAGGTAAAGGAGCTTCCCATTGTTAAACCAGCCCACCTTAAACTGCCCTCTCAGTACAGCTGGTTCAGTAAGTGGTAGTGAAAAGACTTTATAACATGCTGTCAGAGTAGAGAAGGTAAGACAGAAGCCAGCAGGCACTCAAAAAGAGCTGCAAAGCAACCTAAAAGCATTAAAAACAACAATTTTTAACAACAACAATAAGAGATAAAACACATCACATTCATTTCAGTTCATACAACCCATGCTGAAAAATAAGCAGGTCTATAATTTGCACGCAAGCTTTTCTAGAGCAGAGTACTCGGGTCAGATAAAACAAAATTAAAACAGGTCAGACAAAACAACTATACAAACTATATGTTAAAGAACATTACACAGTACAACAGTGAAGTATGAAGGTGGGAGCATCATGATACAGGACTGCTTCCCTGCACACACATTACATATCATCAAATGAATCAAGAACGGACAGATATACTGGGAGATAGAACAATAGAAGATTATTTAATGTCATCAGCCGATTAACTGAATTTGAGGTGAGGGTGGTCGTTTCAACAAGACAACAACCTCAAAACACACAGTCAATATAACCTGAGGCTGGTTTCTCAAACAGAAAGTCTGTGCACTTGAAGCCTATAAATAAAAAACTATGGAGACTAAAGTAGCAATCCTTCTCTCCCTATAATTTTCAGTTTTAAACATATCTTTCATTTTAATTTAATCTGTACGAATACGTCGTTTTGTTTATATATGGATAAAAGACGTTATATGCATTAAGTTGATATATGCACTGAGATTATAGTAAATAACAAAACAAAAGCATCTTAGTATGTGTGTCCCCTCGCTGTAGGCTCCATTTCTCACTGCTCATGTAGTGCACATGAGCCTAAGGTCACCGGGCCCAATGTCAAGCATCTGCCAGGGAGATATAAAGCCCCACTCTCAACCCTGCACTGGACTATGAATAAGAGGAACTGCATTCACTGGAGTGATGGAGCTCCATCCAGCACTTTTGAGGTGAGTTGAGCTGATTCATAACTAATCAGCCAACATCAAGAGCTGACCTCACTAATGTTTCTCTGGTGGCTGAAAGCAATCATATCCTCACATCATTGTTCCTGCATCTAGAGTAAAAATGGTAGAGGCTGTAACTGCAGTAAAGTGGGGGGCGAACTTCATATTATTACCCTTGACCTCAGAAGAAACGCTAACGAGGAGGTGTCTACAAACTTTTGGACAGGATGCGGATCCTGCTATTCAGCCCTTGAACGCCCATTCACCACTCCAGCAGAACTACAGGGGCGACCTCATGTGGTCTCCTTCACAAGTTCAGTATCCATGACAGATAAATAAATATCACAAAACAGGAAGGCCCGCAGATCTTGAGCTCCACTATTTCTGCCTTTCTTTTATGGTTTAGCATTTTAATCGCACCGTGTGTGTAGCCAGCGGGTAAACACTGCAGAGCTCAGAAGGCGAAAAGGAACTACTAACCCGCGGTGAGTCCTTCAATCCGGGATTATTTATCTGTAACTCCAGCAGCAAACCGCTTGGTTGCCGTTTTCTTTTTCTTGTGTTTCAGACAATAGAATAAACTCTTTTAAACGTTTTTATTCTGCACATTATCTGCTTAACGCTTGGTGAGTAGGAGGGGCACAGTTTTCCAAATGTGATGTTCGAACTAAAGCTATTGGAAGCAGATAGCCGACAAGCTAAGCTGGCTAATTCTGCTGATATTCGATAGGCAGACAAACTGTAAATATTGGCTGTTAATAAATAACACTCAAAAAAGTTGGCAAGTAATCTCGTTTATAAGCTACAAAAATGCACACAGATATGCTTATAAACTTGTTGGTTAATGTATTCTCTTAGGTACAGTCTAACTAGGCAGATAGCTAACACGGCTAACGAACGTCAGCCTAAACTGTGTTCTTCTGAGATAAATGCGCTTATAAAGTGTATATTTGTTAGTCTAGATTAAGTTGAATGCTTTTCTCTAACTTTGGCAGCTGCCTTACTCGCCGAGACTCATTTTTTACCGAACGAACATAACGTTACTCGTTAAAGGCTTCAGGAAAAGGTTCCCATGTAAGGAATTTCCGAGACTTTTAGTAGTGTTACCGTAAAACTCGAACTCTCTGTCAGTTTGCTGGAAACACTCAGCTGCTTGCTTTGTTTAGTTAGCTTCTTATTTGGATTCCCCCGTCCACCTTAAACACTGCAGCAGCTGCAACTGGATTAGAATAAGAAGCGAAATCAGACACGTCTTTCTTCAGGTTTACGCCTAATAACAGAGACCACCTTGGCTACATATAGGCAACCTGTAACTACTGTGAGAGCATGGACCCCTCATGTAGATACACAGAAGCGTCCAATGTCTAACAACGCACATCTCCCATTCACCTTCTATCAGCACGAGGGAGAGAGAGAGAAATTATCTCTTATTTATCACCCTTTTACTCTTAAAACATCTTCTCAATGGGTTATCCTCAAATCACAACATTATATGTCCATTTAAATCTTTATTAGGTAACAAACCTTTAGTTTAGCTTCACTTGCTTTGAGAATGTAATAGTAAATAAACAAGGAAATTACTGGAAATTGAAAACTGCTTTGTTCATTTATTGATTGATTGATTAATTGATTAAGTGATTCACAGTCCACAGTTACACCACTGGCAGCAACCTTAAAGCTGAACAAACCTCTCAGAAAACAACATCAGTCTGTGATTGTGTGACATCTTTGCTGTATTTTTATGTTTTTTAGGTTCTTTCATTGGAAAGCAAGAAGCTTCAGCGATAACTGCGGACGATGGAGCCTGCCTGTCGAAAAGACAAGCAAAAACAGAAAGAGACTCCGACTCGAGGTGACCGAGCTAAACAGAAATCTGCCCAGCAGGAGCTCAAGCAGAGACAGAGGGCGGAGGTAACGTCAAGCTATGTTTCTACTTGGTAGTACCAACACCCACGTAAAGGCTGGTGGTGCCATATGGCAGCAAGTTTTTACCTGACGATAATACAGAAATCTGTTTTATCTGCTTGTTTTAAGACTTTAAGACTTTATTTATAACGTTTTAGAACCGTTGAAGTCTTTGCTTCTGTTTTTATTTTAACACACACAGGCCTGGCTTATATACACATCAGAACGTTTCTAGAATTCAATATTTACACACACCTACTTCGAGAAACAAGTTTCAAACAACATCTGTGGGAAGTTACAATTTCCTTTTCATAGACTGAACTGGTTTACATCCTGTAATTGTTACCATGTGGTAACAGAGGGCAACAATGGAACTGCAGTCTGCAGTGCATGTAGAAGGAGTACATTACTGGTTATAGGACATTGATATTTTTACAGTATTCTATGTTCTCCAGAGATTTATGCATATATAATGCAGTTATTATCTAGTTATTTTTTCTTGATGATGAATCTTTTCATTTTTTCAATGTAAAACACAATTCATGTAATAACTGTTAAACAAACGTTGACTGTCCACTCTATTAAAAGCCCAAATTATTTAGGTGTGCGGTTACACTGTATCTATAGCTCATCTGTACACATAATTTGTATCTGACCCCAGGACAGCTGTTGACCAGATGTTGTTTGGGTGGCGGACGCTAGGGGTTGCACGACTGTAAGTGGAGCGTGACCTGCCCTTTCCAGTGAGCCCTGGATCGCATTTCTAGCCATTTCTGGAACTTGAGATACACGCCAGATTCTTGCAAATTTGTGTTTTACTCGGGTACACCCAAGGTGGCCTTGCCGAGATCCTCGTCTGCAGTGAAAGTCTGAAGAGCCAGAGAAATTTAGACATTATGGCTCCTTTTCAGTTTTTTATTGTAGTCTTCAGGAAGGCAGAGATTGCAATGTTCTATATCTGATATTTAACCCTTGTGTTGTCTTGCGGGTCAAAAGTGACCCGCTACCATGTTCAGCTGTAGAAAAAATACCTTAACCTATCTTTTTCCAACTTGAAATTTTATGATACTTTATGATACTTTGTGATACTTTGTTTTTGTTTATGTCTCCATGTGGGCTGTACACCACTAGGGTACAAAGTCTTATGGGTCATTTTTGACCACACACACACACACACACACACACACACACACACACACACACACACACACACACACACACACACACACACACACACACACACACACACACACACACACACACACATCGAAGGAACTGGAACTTGCATTTGACCTGCACCTGCACCCTTGGTCTGCAGCTAACCCAATTACACAAGCTCCCAAACAAAAAAAAATCTCCCGAACAGGTCCTGGCAACATTTTGTTGTTTTATTGTTTTATGAGAGAATTATTTCACTTCCTAAAAAATAAAAGAATAAACTGTTTGTTGACTGTTTTTTTTCCTTTTCAATAATTAATTCAGAAGTAGTTACACATTTATAATAGCATAATAAACCTTTACTGAATAAATGAAAACTGTTGGTTTGTGGTAAAACAAAGTGTAATACTGTTCATTGCTCATTGTCTTTTTGAATTGATTTGATAAATAACAGGTTGTTTCATCATGCAAAATCAATTTTGGATTTACAATTCAATTAAGCTGCTTTATTTTGGGTCTTGGGAAGGGCGGGTCATTTTTGACCCGTAGGACAAGGGGAGTAAACAGAATGTTAAGATCGCACAAGGGTTAAAGCACTGTCAGAGAGAAATATTAGAACAAACTCTGCAAGGCACTAGAGCATGTTGTTGCCTTTACAGCCAGCCCCAGATCTCGTGGCTAGTCTTCAGGAAACTGGAGATACATCTTTTCTGAGGCGCCCATGTTATTAGTGCCAGTGATGTGATCAGCAGAGTAGTCGACATCAAGCTCGAAGCATTACTGGTGACCAGTGTAGTCGACTACTCTGTGCAGCCCCTAATGGGCGCTGTCATGGTTAGGAGGACAGTGGTCTGTCACCCAAAATATATTTAGTCTAGAGCAGCTTTGTGGTCAGAAACTGGCTGACAATGAAAAGCTGGAGGATGGTGAAAATAAACTGTGTCGCAACTGATGAGCAACATGCATAGCTCAGCATCCTCTAGCCCTTCACATTTGCAAATTGGAACTATGAACGTGTTGGATCATCAGAAGGTGCTCCAGTAAATTTCTTTTCTTGTTGTGTTGCAGATCTACGCCCTGAACAAAGTAATGACAGAGCTTGAGCAGCAGCAGTTTGAGGCCTTCTGCAAGCAGATGCAGTCACAAGCAGAATGAAGACGAGCTGTATTACAGTCTGATATAGTCTGGATTGACCCAGCTGAAGCCGAATCGATGGGTCTAGCGTTGAAGTAAGCAAAGTTGCAGCTGCTTTTTATTTTATCTGTAGGATCTGTATTCACAAAGCATTTTTAAGTTTACCAATATTTCCTTTACCACTGTGTGGTTAAAAGCAAAAGCAACCCACTAATCCCAGCATAAAACTCTTTGTGAACACGTTACTGACGTTACTACCTGTGTGTGCCGTCCGATAATCTGTTTGAACACGCTATTGCACCATAGTCATCACAAAAGGAGTGAATTGAGTGTTTGTGTATTGCATGGTTTCAGGTCAAAGTGCTTAGATTAGATTGAATGGACAATCAATGATCAGCTGCAGCTTTCAGTATTTACACAAGTGTTATAGAAAGTGTTTTTCAAAATCAATTAATTTATTTCATAAGTAACCACTTTAGAGCTCGAAAAGAAAGCAATGTTGTATCAAGACTGAAGCAAGACTGGAGAAGGAACAAAGGATATTGGTGCTATGTATCAACCTGTATGTTAAAAATACATGTTTTTTGTAATATCTCATTGTCATCTGTGCTGAAAAGCTTGAAAATGCCATTTGTGACAGAATTTTTTAATGTCAGTTTTTGTTTTCAAAACTACATCCTGTTGGTTTTTAAATACTTTCTATTAGTTGATCATTTTAACAATTTTAATCATTTTACTATGATGACAACAAGAAATATGTAATTTACTGGACTCTAGTACTCACATGTGTTTTACTTTTTCACAAGTCACTTGTCAATGATTGTCCGTGTCAACCACTAATGACTAATATTTTTGTTTACAGTAATGTTTTTAATAAATGCATATTTTGAACAACAAACGACTGCATGCCCTGATTACCACTTCACTGATTTGTAATACTGGTCAGAGACCGCCTTTCGTCTATTCAGTACTTACATAAAATTGCCATTGCCAAATTTTCAGATGGTATTTTTGATGAGATATAAGATGATCTGCTGGACTAAGGAAGAGGAACTTCAAAATAAAAGTGGAAAGGTTTCAAACCCTGAACTTCAAATATTCTTAGAAGATATAAAGAGAAGGAACCCTGAACAACCAGGCATGACTTGGTCCACCATCAAAAAAAATCCACAGATGTTTCTATCCATCCTTCTGCTGTTAGAATACAACTCAATGCCAGGAGTGTGAGCGATGTCCAGAAGCCGTTAGTGAAAAAATGGAAGGAGAATAAGAATGAAACGGAAGAACGAAAATCGCAAAACAAAGAAACTGCTGGTGAACTCCAGATATCAGCATCGCTGGATATGTTTGGGTGTACTTGTACTGTGAAAAGCAGAAATTGCTTTTAATAAGACTGAACTTAAAGAGGTATCAAAGGTGTGAAAAAGTATTCCTGCTGATTTTCTATGTAAATCTTTCAAAAAGAATGGAAGTTTTAAAACAATGAAAAATGTAAATAAATATATGTAGATTTTGACTCCTTTTTTGTGCTTGTTGTGTCTGCTGTTGAAAAAATGAGCTACTCAATATAGCTGTTAGTGATCTCTGACATTTGCACAGTGCAGCACTTTTCATTTTTACCTGCTAATTAAATCTCTGCTAATTTGAAGGTCATTCAATTGTTTTGAATTCACATGAATGTGTGTATGTCACTGTTCTGCCACAGTGTAAGTGTCTAGAAGACATGCCTCCCTCTCTCCTCATCCATTTCCACCTGCATTATGCATTCAGCTGTCAGAGTGCTGAAAGATTCGGGTCTTAATAAGACAACCGTGCTGTTCCATGCAAAACATGCAGATGTCAGCAAGAAACAATGACATGTCAGCTTGCCATCAAGGCTTTGCCTCACACGTCGTCGTACACAGAGACATTATAAAGATGCGTTCGCGTCTTCTGTTTTGACTGGACTGCTTCATTTTGACAGATTGTCATTGCTTTGTTGGCTGACCATAAGCGGGCCTGCTGCAAAAAGAAGCTGGTTTTGGTGACCACATTATTGTTCTGTCAGCATGTGAGGAAAAAAAAAGAAAAAAGAAAATCCCTCTTGTGTGCACAACTCTTTTGCATTTGAAATACATTACATGCTGCCTAAAGTATGTGGACACTTGATCATAACACTATGTTGGACAAACCCAGTAAAACCATGGGCATTAATATGGAGGCCCCCACCCCCTTTGCAGCTATAACTGCCTCCACCCTTCTGTGGATTTTGGAGCGTTTTGGAGTATGTCAGGTCCGGCACTGATGTTGGACGAGAAGTCCTGGCTTGTTACAATCCATTTCATTCCAAAGGTGTTCAGTTGGGTTAAGGTCACGGCTGTGTGCAGGCCACTGGAGTTCCAACACAAGACTCATCAAACTCTGTGTATATGAAGCATGCTTAGTGCACAGGGGCTGGAACAGTGAAGGTCCTCAAACTGTTACCATAACAATTGGAAGCATGTAACTGTCTGAAATGTCTTTGGAAGCTGTAACATTGCCTTCACTAAAAAAATAAGGGTCCTACTTTGGAATCCAGAGGCAGCATGTTTTACACCCCTCCAGCCAACACTTGGCTTGGCACTGGTCATGGAAACCCATTTCATGCAACTCCTGACTTACAGTTCTTTTACTAATTACTGAGTGTGGAACTTGCTCCCACTGTGGAACTGACTAATGTAGCTAGCATCAGCACCCACAGATTTTCACAGATTTACACTGGAAACCATTTTTATCCTAAGTGCAGATTTTATTTTTTTGATATTTCTCTTTGACGCACAGCCACTAACAGGAAAGTATACCCACATATATATTCTCTTGCTCTTCTCTACAGCTGGTGATCTATATTGAGCAGAAAGTGCATTAGTAAAGGTAAAAGCAAGGATAGCCACACCTGTAAAGGTAGTTATTAGTAGATCATGCACACAATATTCGCGCCTATGGATTTATCATGTTAGGAGGTGTCCCATAACCTAACAACAACTTGCGTTTCATTTCTCTGAATCTTTAGAATCATAAACATTCTCTACATCTGCATTTTCCATTGAGGCATCAATCCATCACATACCCGTCATAATAGGTTTGATTGCATATTTTTTATTCTCCACCTCCTAAGTGCACAAATCTAAGCGCAAGTTGGTCCTGCAACTGAACATATAAGGCCATAAATCATCTAGCATCTACTCAAGCCTAGGATTCAGTTTGATGCTCTGTATGCCTCTGCTCTTTTTTCAGAGCATTATAGGCTTTCAGAGCTTTATAGTGACGGAGCTGGCAGTTACTCTCACTCCATACCAGCCGTGCCAGAATTTGGTGTCTTGACCGCCATGCTCGAAGGAGATGAAGCGCAGACCAGGGCCATATTCAGAGAAAGTGTGGGTAATCTGTGAAGAGGGAACTATTATTAGCATTTTGTTGTTATTATTATATCAACACACCCAATTAACTACAGGGTCATTTCAATTATGATCAACAACCTTCATGCCTGGGTCTCTATTGCGCTAAAGCTCTCATTGTCTAAACAGATCTGTGTCTAAAAATACTAATTTATTATTCTAGTACTTTCCTTGCAATAAGAAAGAGGAGAGGAAATGACTGCAGTTGATAAGTTACAATTCTTAAACCAATGAAGAAAAACATCATTTAGTGTGACTGGGATCTAATGTTAGCTCGTAGCTAACTTGAGCACCCGCTGGCAAAAGCTAAACTGGCTTTGGCAGGTATCCTTGATACAGTTTTTGGGTTTATCAGCTTGTTATGCCATGAAGTATCCATCTTCACGTCGGTGTCCTGTCTGCTCTAACGGTGACCAAAAATACCCACTCAATTATCATTCTACTGCTTTACTTGTAATAAGAAATAGAAAAAGGTTGATAAGGTCTTTTACAATTCTTAAATAAACAAATTTGATGCCAGCGCCTAATGTTAGCTTTGTGGATACCTTTGATATAGACTATGGGTTTTATAGGGTGTTTCTTGCTATGAAGCCACATCCTTGTGTTTTAGTTGTTAAGCTTGTTGGTGAAACAAGAGCTGACAGAGATAGCTAGCTATCCACCTAGCTGGGGGAGTGACTGCTGGCTAGGCTAGCATCTCTTCAGCAGGGCACCGCAGAGAAGCAACTTATAACTGAGGCTGTAAGATGTGGTTTCATAGCAAGAAACCCTATAAACCCACAACTTATATCAAAGAATTGAACATAGGGCCAGCTCTGCTTTTGCCAGTGGGTGCTGATGCTAGCTACATTAGTCAGACAACTAACATTAGACCCCAGTAGGAGCAAGTTCTGCAACTGGTATTAGATTTGGGGATCTACAGGTGTGTTTGGACTCACAAACAGCAATTAACGGCAGACTTAACAACCGGATAGTAGCATACAAAGAAGGGTGTCTTAACTTATTTTCACTTAGAAAATCAACTAGATGCTATTTAATCGGGGTCTTCAAAATATGCATAGGAGAAACACTATATAATAATGTTACACTAAAATTCGGGAGAATGCCATTTCTGGAGAAAATCTCAGACTGGGTGAAAGCTTAAAGAGTTAAAAGAATGCAGAACAGTCTCATGACTAATAGTAAACAACAACAGTAGTGTGCATGCCTGCTAATGTTGTTATACAACATTTTTTTGTTTTTCTGGATGACAAAAGTTGACTAACCTGTTTTTTGGAGGTCATCTAATCTTTAACATTGCAATGATTCTCATTATTTAATGCATCATTCATTCATTAATTCATCATAAACTGCTTATCCTCCTTGGTTACAGGGGAGCTCTGGAGCTCATTTCAGTGCTCACTGGGCTCAGTCACCAGTTCATCACAGGACAGACACACACAAATATTAATATAAATCACAAAAACTCTAATTTCACTATATTGTGGAAAATAATTGGCAAGATATTTGTGTTGTTTTGAATACAAGAAAAAAGTGCATGCTCTGTTGACTATTATTATTATTATTATTATTATTATTATTGTTCAGAAAAGATGGGTAATTTGTGAAAAGGTAACTATATTCAGTAAAGCACGCTAGCACACACCAACTGCCCAATTGACTATAGGTTAATTTAATAATAATCATTTCAATTTCGAAATTAAGTTATTAGGGGTGTAATTTAGTGGCATCACAGCTATTTCATCTGATTGTTAGGGAAAATGCATCACGCACCATGAAGTTTCAGATTTGACTATAATAGGACAGTAAATATTGTTTCTGTTAGAGAATTCCTGGGACATTATTCTGTATATAAATAAGCACTTGTTGCTGAGCTATGAGTGAATAAAATATTAAATAATATCAAATTACACCATGCTTTCGTTATCTTCGGCTGTAACCGCGACTTTTATGGGCTAACCCTCCAGATAAATGGCTGCTGCTGAAACTCTCCTCTCACCTGTCTCCATGAGCAGTCATCAGTGTCGGGGTCGAGGGTCACAGGGTCTGGCTTGAAGTCTTGGATCAACTCGTGATTCTCGTCAAGCAGACACACTGTCAGCTCGTAGGTACACCCGCAGTCTGTACGACTACAGTACCTTAACACACACACACACACACACAAAGGACGGGGCAAATGGAAGGGTTGTTTAGTTTTTGAGGTACAGAAATGTGAAGAATGTGAAACCAGTAAAGTACTACCAGTCCTCCACATGGACAGCTGGCTGACTGTCCAGCTCCTCAGGGGTGTAGCCTTCAGCCAGCAGGTCAATCACCTGTCTTTTAAGACACTGCCTAAAATAATGGACAGAAAAGCAGATACACCAAAACAGTGATACATTTCTTACTTTGTAACAGACTGTTAGTTAAATTTACACTTCTTCCTGCATTCATGTTGCGACACTCACACTCACATTCAAAAGTATGCAATTTACAAGCACACTTATGATTTAAAAGCAGCTCACAAAGTTAATAATGCTGTCTTGTAGAAATCTGAATAAGACTAATGAAGCGATCATTAATCAGTACAAAGCATTACACGGTACTGCGTTACCCCAACACAGCTCTCTGTCTCCCTCTCATTCTCTCTCACTATTTCTCTCTCTCTCTCTCTGTCCTCTTTCTCGCTCTCTCCCTCTTTTTCTCTCCCTGTCTTTTTTACTTCCCCTCTCTTTTGTTCTTTTTCTCTCTCTGTTCCTCTCTGTCTCTCTTCAACTCCCTCCATGCTTCTTGTTCTCTCTTTCTTTCTCTCTCATACTCACTCTTTCTCTCTCTCTCTCTGTCCTCTTTCTTGCTCTCTCCTTTTTTATTCCGTCTTTTTTACTTTCTCTCTTGCTCGCTTTCTCTTTCTCTCTTCCTCTCCCTCCATCCTTCTTGTTCTTTCTTTCTTTCTCTCTCACACTCTCTCTCTCTTTCTTCTTTCTCGCTCTCTACCTCTTTCTCTCCCTGTCTTTTTTACTTCCCCTCTCTTTTGCTCGCTTTCTCTCTCTCTCTTCCTCTCCCTCCATTCTTCTTGTTCTTTCTTTCTTTCTCTCTCATACTCACTCTTACTCTCTCTCTCTGTCTTCTTTCTTGCTCTCTACCTCTTTCTCTCCCTGTCTTTTTTACTTCCCCTCTCTTTTGCTCGCTTCCTCTCTCTCTTCCTCTCCCTCTCCCTCCATGCTTCTTGTTCTTTCTCTCTCTCACACTAACTCTTACTCTCTCTCTCATTTTATCCCCCTCTCTTTCTCCTTCGATCTCTCCACCCTCTCTGTTTGTCTCTCTCCTTCTATCTCTCCCATCATCTGTCTGCCTCTCTCCTTTTATCTCTCTCACCATCTCTGTCTGTTTCACTCATGCTTTCTGTCTGTCTCTCTTTCTCACCCTCTCTCTATCTGTCATTTTTCCTCTCACACTCACTCTTTCATTCTCTCACTCTGTTTTTCTCTCTCTTTATCTCTCTCTTGCCTCTCGTTTACTTTCTCTTTACCCTCTCTTCCTCCCTCCCTCTCTCTCTTTCTCTCTTGTCCGCTCTTGCTCTTTTCCTACCTTTCCTTTTCTCTCTGTACCTCCTCATCGTTACCTTTCCCTCTCTCTACCTCTGTCTCTCCTCCCTCCCTTTCTGTGTACAATAAACACGGCCAAAAACAAACAAACTGCTATGGTTTTCCAGTCTCGCAGTCATCCGAGGCTCTGAGAGGGTAGGGGAGGGTAGACGAGGGAAGTGAAAGCAATTCAAACAATCGAATTTACACCCTTTCCTCGTATTCAAGTTAACAAATCAGCAAAGACATGTTTGGTGTCTTCAGTCATCTTCACTAGTATTTCTACTGAACTATGAAGCCAATGTAGCGAATACGGAAAGAATGAAGCCCATCTCAAACCTACAGGACGGGCAGAAATATGTTGCTTTGCTAAAAACAGTGGTGGTCATCTCAAAGTCCGTCTTCTGTCCACACTTGTTCATTGTGACAGTATAGTAGATAAAGTAGATAGTATTCACCGTATTTCGCCACACCCACTTTCAAGAGTGTGTTTCTTCCGCCTTTGTGGTAAAACTTCCGATCAGCTAACCAAAATGAATACAGTTACATGGGAGAAGACCAGAGAGACGATAAGAATTTAGAATGGCACAACACTGTCTCGTCCGAGAACAATAACACAGTGGGTGGATGATATGAAAAGGTGGTCTGAGGTTGCCTATGGCGACATTTTTAATTACTCTGTATTCTCGGAAGGTGTAGACAGTTCAATGAAGAACTATAAAAGTAGTGAAGTGTATCAGTACCTGCATAGTGGGAAGGTAAGCCGTGTACTCCTACACAAAGAGGGTGAGTTTATATTTCTGAAAGCCGGTTAAACCCAAGTCAAGCCTGCTGCCCGAGTCACTCTGCGTGGTTGTTAGTTACAGTCCAGATAGCCTAGCGCGGTGGACACTGATCAGAAAACAGTTACTTAACTCGCAAGCACCCGACGTGTCTGCTTCCTCTGAGCTTCATAAGCGAGACATTTCTCTGGATAAGGAAGCTCTGGTGCTGGTTCTGCTCCACAGAATGGTAAGAGCAGACACACGGAGGTTTGGGTGGATGTTTTAAATTTAGAGCTTCAGTCACAGACGCAGGTCCTCTTCTTTAGAAGGCGGCTTCACTACACTCTGATCTTTATGTACTGTGTTCGTAACACTGTTGTTCAAGCCAAGTTTTCCTCTTCTTCCAATTATTGTGACTCTCTCTAACGGAACATATTATGCTAGTCATTTTATATGTTTAGTTTAGTTTTGCTTGTAATTAGTATGAACGTATTCGCGGGCGTACCGGAAGTTCTAACACAAAGTAAACAAAGATATCCCCCCCAGTGTTGTCATGGAAAATAGCGTGAATATCATTATCAAGTCTAATTTAGCCCTGCGGTTTGCATGATGCTAATTGGTGGATATAAGCTTTTATGACTTCTTAGTTACCTTTAGCCTCACAGCAGGGAATAATTGTTTGATAATTTAACTGAACTATTGCTTCAACACACACACACACATTAACCAACTGCATACTCTCTCACTCAAAAGAGGTGCAGAAGTATTTGTTTATGGTCTCATCAATAAAGTTGTGTCCACAGTCTCCAGGCATGTCCTCCACCCGCCACTCGCTGCCTCCGTTCTCTGTCAACTCCCAGTGTTCCATGTTCTCTGGGATCAAAAAAGAAAAAAAAAGTTATTCAGAAGGCTCTGTAATTCTTGCATGTTCTCATTCCAGTCCCTCACTCTCATTACACATTTTCTTAGTCCTGGAAAATAAAGTCTTAACACAAGTCGTTTACTAAACTGCCCCCTGGGTCAAAAGGCATGTTGATTTTGAAATTATGTGAAGTGAACAAATTCGCTACAGAGAACACACTGCTGCACACTTTACTGCATTTATTGGTATTTACGTTTTTTTATGTATTAGGAAAAAAAAATGTGGCCCGTGCGAATGTCTCATTTAATATTTCATGCTTTCCCAATATGTAACTCGCACTACAAGGAAAATGCCAAATTAAATTGTTTTCTCAGTAAAAGAACAGGTAAGAAAATTTATTAAATTAAATTCGTTTATTTGTCACATATATTGTCATACATGGTACAACTAGCAGTGAAAAGCTTTGACAACTCTCTGCTAACATGAAACAATATATATTATAAAGATGGAATATATTAAATATTTAACCAAAAAAGATAAGAACCAGATGAAATGAACATAAAAGTGTGAAAAAAATATATTCTGAGATAATAATATACTAAAAAAGTAAGAATGAAACAAAAACAACACATACATAAATATATAATGTAGAAATAGAAAAGTGACAGAAGTGTGCTGTTAGAATGAACTTAAATAAGTTCGAAATGATCTTACTTTCAATTATAAAATCGTCTTAACTTGCCTTTTGTTTGGGGCTCTTAAAACTTTTTGCTATTGTCTTTTAGCATTTATGGAATTATAATAGATGATATCTAACACAGAGGTATACTGAACTTACCATCTCCATTTGGATTTTTGAGAAGATTCCTTTCTGACATTTTGTCTTTTATTACCAAACAGTCACCTCGACCTGAAGACGATAAAAAAAGCAAAAAGGATTTGATAAGAACAGCGGTGCTGAAGTTAATGAAGGAAAATTAAATTAGAAACAGCTTATTTAAAAAGACATATCATACATTTGTCTTGTATTTCATAACTTAACACTGTTACTGTGCCATTATGACTGATATGTGTAAATAAGCTGATTGGGTGCCACTGTTGAAACTCATTTTAAAACTAACTTATAATAAAATTATATATAACTTATATAAAATATGAAACCTACCTGCCTTATTTAGTTTTTTGCCCCGGGGCCCACTACAAACATTGCACTGTTAAAAGTAAGGTAAAAGGTTTCTTGCCCTATTCTAAGAACATGTGTTTACAGATTACTGGTGCTCTTGAACACCTCTGACACTGCAGAATGGGGGAGGGCTTGCGGCAGTGTCAGCTTGATATGGCCTAGATCTGGACAGCATTCATCACCAAACAACCCCTCTTGAAAGCATGCATAAATTACAGGCTCTGTTGTAAACGACTGTGTTCACAATCAGATCCCATGCAAAGTACTGGTTGGACTGCTATGCGCATAAAGCACAGAGCTGCAACTGTGAGCCAGGAGGGTGAATCACCACACTAATAATGTAGCCTGCATATGCGTCTATTTGTGGGTCTTTGTAGTCTTATGTCTTTGCTATCATGAAACTTGTTAACTTTATATCACAGAAATATTTCAGGACCAGTAAAGAATGTGCTGATCAGTATTGGTATCGGACCAATACTGACCAAAATCACTGGATCATATATCACCAGAAAAAAAGTATAAACCCAAAAGACCTACCAGCCTACATGATCATGTAAGTACTTAACTAAACTTTAGTTGCACTGAACAATCAAGCATGCCTCTAGACGCCCTGTGTGTAAAAAGTTTAAATTAAAGAAACAGCAGAGTCATGCTGTGTTTTACGTAGAATATCTGTTTCACAGTTCAGTTTGATTATGAGGTTAATTAGACTGTTAAGCAAAGCGCCTCCAGACTAATGTAGTGTTAACAGCTCAGTTGTTTAAGAGAGGGAAAAAGGTGGTATCAGTTTTGGTATCAGGTATGAAAAAGTGAAATTGAGCCACCCAAAAAAATGACTTGGGGAAAAAAAGCTTACATTATGAAATTCCATTAAAGTATTTCACCTTTCATTTTCTCTTTAGCTGAAAAGGGTCTGTAGCAACAAGATAAAAAGCTACATACACAGCTAAAATATTTTACTGTCATCTGCAGGACCCCTGGTTAGTGTGTGTGTGTTGGGGGGGGGGGCACTTCTGCACAATGTAATTAAATAAATATATAAATATATAAACCAACAAAACATGTAGTTGGATGGGACTTATTCAATGTTTTGCATACAACTATATAGTTCAACAGAGATAAATAAATGTATGTATTATATTATATATAGATCGTTCTATTGAACTGGTTTTTCAGACTTTGAACAGCTTGGACAAAAATCCTTGCTTTGAGTGACACTATACCTTAATTATGTTTGCTTTATTAGGATAATTTTTTCTTCCACTTTGTCACCATCAGAACAATGACAACACTTATTATAAATGTTTCAGCAATGACTGCTTTAGAAGTTACCATTTTAGCTACTTTTGAGCAGAACTCCAAACAGCTAGCCAGCACATGACTACCAAACACAGCTTTAAAGAGTTGTACACAATTAAAAGAATAAAAAATATAAAAGAGTTTTGCAGAAAATGTGTTTAGGTAGAAAAAATTATTAATGTTACACAGTTTTTCAGACTTTAAGACAAACGGTTTACTATCTGAGAATAATAAAACTGCTATAAACGTATTATTTTTACTTGTTGAAATGTACGAGTTATGGTTTAGCTCCCATTAGAAATTAACATGGTGATAGCTAAATGAGTAAATGTATGCCTACTTATTTGTTATTTTTAATAGTTTTAAAGAAGTTTTTCTACTGTGGGAGCAGAGGTTAAACTAATTCAGTAGAATGGTCCACTCCTCTTGGGAGACTCCATCTGCAGCTCAATACATGGACAATAAGACTTCACTATATATCCCTTTGTTTTAGCTGTTTGTTGCAAAGTCCAAGCTTTCCAAATCATTTCCTTAGTTTGTGCTTTTTGTTTTGACTGTCTTTTTTTTTCATTGAATATGCATCTGATTTTACCTGCCTGAGTTTTGACTCAGGCCTGCTGTGTTTGACTGCCCCAAATAAAGTCATTTTGCATCTGCAGCTGACCTACATGCCTCCATCATTGCTGGAAAACATGCTAATCAAAGCTGCAGTAAGTCCTGTTAAACTCTCAGCTACCAGCCACATCCTGTATGTACACTGCCTGCAGCATACCTCAGCTTCGACTTCAGGAACTTTAAGGGTGAGCAGTGTTTGTGGTGGCTGAGAGGACCCCGCTCTGGAGGCTCTGAATGTTTTATGTTTGCTTTTGGCCTGGTGCTTAGGGAGTCCCAGCAGAGTCTCCGATGGCCAAGTAGGGTCCCACACCACCGCACAGGGCTGCATAAAGCATCTGGATCAGGATGGGACGCCAGTTGCATGGAAAAGCAACACATGCTTGTGTTTTAACCGTCAATTGGTTTTTCTGGTTTTTGATTTTGCATATGATGCCTGTGTTTTGACCCCAGGCTCTTTGCTTTATTGCTAAATAAAGCACCTGTAACTGACCTACATGCCTCCATTGTTACAAATTCCATTAAAAGTGACATGTTTCTTGGCCAGTGAAACCAAACGTTATTTCCTATGTCTCCCAACGTTAAGTGAAAACTGTCTGAGCTCTCTGCGCCTCGGCAGACCGGATATTGCTTCAATAGTAAAAAAAAAAAAGCCTCTCTCTGCAGGAGGCTGCCAAATGGAAGCTGCAAACACAGCAGCAGGACACATGCTTTCTCAGACTGGACCGGGCCGGCTACTGTAGAAAAACTGCATACATATTGATTTCTGAGCCTCCCTGCAGCAAACACATTCATCTTCCTCCTCACTTCCTGAACGGCAATGAAGTGTAGATGTACATAACCGCTTTATATTTTTTCACATCAAACCAGAGACAAAGTTTCCTGTCTACGCTGGGGGCTCTTCTCCCTCGGCTTGTTAGCTGCCCTGCTAGCACTGCTGCAGCTCAAACAGCTGACTCATTTTCTGCACTGAACAGAACACGCACAGGGCAAGATGTCTAAAGCAAAACATTCATCAGAGCACACACGCAAGAGAGACATAGACACAGACAACACAAAGCACATTACTTACACAGAGAAAAGCAGCTCCGCTGAGTCGCTCCTCTAGCCCTTGTGTTTGAGTGGGGTGTGTGTGTGTGTGTGTGATCTCACTGACACATGATCTCCCTGCAGCTCTGTGCTCGTATGGGCAAACAGCCACTGTCATGCAAGCTCTCTCTCTCTCTCTCTCTCTCTCTCTCTCTCTCTGTCTCTCCCTCCCTCTCTTCCTGCCTGTCTCAGTCTATCTATCTGTCTCTCACTGCTGGGTTTGTTTTATGTACAAGTATTATACAGTAACACTAATACAGTAATACAGTTACACTCAGTGGTAATAACATTCATTACAGATAAGAAAATTAAGTATGACGAGAAAGTAAGAAAAAAGAGTGTGGTTTTTTTGTGTGTTTAAGTCGTTTGCAAAACGTTTAATACCCCCAGTCAAACTACATGTTTTTTTGGGGTTTGGTAGGTGAAAAGCAGCGTTCTCTAAAGGAAAGGAGTGTATAAAAAAATCAACAATACATGTTATTTAATCTTGGGTGGGGTGGGAGAGGTAAACTTTTGCATGCTACTGTATATACACTGTAGTTTATTAGTTTATAAGAAAAAAAAAAAGTCAAAATGCTCATTTCAGATTTGATGCCAGCAAAATGTTTTTAAAAGTTGGTACAGGTGTGTTTACCACTGTGTTTCATTGCCTTTCCTCTTAATAGCATGTAATAAAGAAGAAGACTGAAGAAACTTTTTAGTGGGAGACAGTTCTGCACAACACTCTCTTGTTTTTAATCAAATCATTTTTGTTACTTGCATCCTTCAGATTTCTGGTAAAAATAGAAATGTTAGCATAACTGAATAAATTCAAGTTTCTGCAGTTTCAAGCTTTTGCAAGCTTTCAATGTTTTCATCATAAACAAACAAACAAGGGTGAATTCAGAGGACTAGAAACCTCCCTTGCAGCCCCTGACTTGGCCTAGACAATGCCAAACCTATTTTTAATTTAAGGGAGTCAGTTTCTTGGTGCATTGGCGCTTGTATGAATTTGGATTAAATCAGTTAATTAAGTTTAATACAAGCACTTTAAAACACTCTAATACAATATATTGTAACATATTTCTAAAAAAAACCCTTTTGCCCAACAGATTGAAAAAAGAGTGAATTAAAGACTAAAGGGAAGACGTGTAGGATCCCAATTATTGTTTTTTTTTAGCTGGAATCAGCACAAGTGACTTAGCAGGCAGCCCAAAACACCAGAAGGTAACTATTTTAAAATGCATATAAAAAAAACACATTTTTAATATGTCATTTTTCTTCCGTAACATGACATATGTTCAAGTGAAACATTTTATTAGACATGACTTTATTTTTCTGAATTTGATTGGATGGTGTAAAGTGGATGTTCCAGAATGAACACAGAGTCAGGCTCTGACAGCCAACAGATGCTGTCTGTTTAGCATGAAAGCTTAGAAAAATAAAAAAAATGAAAAAAATTATATATATATATATATAAAGGTTTATGCAGGAGATGGCCCAGCAGAAAACAGCACACACACTTCCAGATATCTAAACTACCTCTCTTCTCTTAACATGGACAGAGGTGTAAACGAATCCAAAAAAACTCTAATTTTATTCATTTTTTAAACTTGAAACCTTAAAATTAAAGCGTATTTTATTTTAATCCTGTAAAACTTCCCAACGTGTCCATCGTGTGTTGCATTTAATATAATTTGGGCAGAACACTCTGAATTGATTCGATACCAAATATGCAAACCATCTGCGCGGCGGGCTAAACGCAACCGACTGTGATGGAGATCAGCGATTGTGACGCTCTCCGCCTACTGGAGCGCGTCGACTGTGACGTAAGAACGCAGAGCGGTCGATGCTCGCTTCGTCTTCTCGGCGTTTTTTTTTACCTTGTGGGAGCCGCTCGGCTTTAGTTTAGAAACAAACGAGGTGAACATTTCGTGATTCTGCCTAATAACGTGTCAGAAGCTGCTTATCCTTCGGTTAATAGCGCGTGTGTGCGCTTTTCTGTCCGTCTTGAGCTTAGAAGCGTGTTCGGTTTGCAGTTGTTATAGTGTGTCTCGACTGTCATATCCATCCTTCTGACAAGTTCCAAGTAAAATTTGGAGTTCACTGCTAAGCTATCAGTGACTCCTGATCATCAGTCTAAGGTAAGAATATGATACTTATCTTTCAGAAATGTAACTTTTTAAACCGCGGACAGATGTTGCTAACCTAACCTAGCGTTAGCTAGCTCTCTAGTTAAATGTCTGTCGAGATAATGTTAACAGTCCACGACGGCTTTTGGTTATAACCACGTAACTAACAAGCTAGTGAAGAAAATGTAGGAGATTATTTGAAAGCGGTTTAAACACAGTGTTTTATAAACGCGCTGTCATATTTGTTTGTTGTCAGTGTTTGCCATAAGTAAACACTAACTTCTAGCTAACGCTAAACGCTCCGTATCTGCAGGTATGACTAATATAGCCAAGTTAGCTGTATGGTTCCTAGAGGATTCGACATTTCATATGTCTTTTGTAGCACGTGTCTTAATAATATGATTCAAAGACTGCTTATCAAATTAAACCAAAGTTAGTCCGTCGTTCACGGTGCATCGTTTGACAAAATAGCTGTTGAGTTATCAATAGTGTTAGCTGATGTAGCTAGCCAGCTAACATCACCCTGCTAATAATAAACCATCGAACTACGTGCCAAGAATTGTTATGTATCGTAATATAACCTTTTTAAAACAGTAAGCTAGTGTAGCTGTAACGTTTTATCTAACTATCCAACGTAACGCCAGTTGAATATGAACAACCGCTTAGCTACGTTGGTCTTAACAGGGCAGTTAGCTGGCTAGCTAACTGACTTCGTGTGTTTTAATGTTAATTAGCAGGCTTGATGGCTGTCAGTATGCGTTTATCGACGATCTGTAAAACCACATTTGTGCAGTTACAATCATTTGCGATTTTCTGCCATCATTACTGTGATATGAATGTTTCCCCCCCCGTGGACTGCAGCACTCTCAACGACTATTTTTTTCTTCCCTTCAAGCTTCACCGAAATGGACAACGGTAACGTTACGACAACCTCTGCATTTGACTCGCAGGTAAAGACTGTCTTTCGTATTTCTAGATAGACGTATGTGCCACTAATATAATACGACGTTAAAGATATATGTATATGTTGCCCAGCGTAGTGCTTTGCTAGCCTTGTGTCAGCTGTTCCTCAACTCCTCAAGTTAGCCAACCAGCTATCTGGCTAGTAGTAGCTGCTGTATTTAATGTGAACAAAAACGGGTTTTGTGTCATATCACGTACGGAAGCTTGTTAACTCGGTGCCTAGTTAGGTTTTTAACGTTTACGGGTTGTGTAGCTCCGGAGGCTTTGCGCAAACTTCGATAACATGTCTAATCAGGACCACAACACAAAATGTCTAACGTTAGCGTCGCTGTGTTTGGCTGTGGCTGAGCTAACGGGAGCTCGCTAACGGAATCACACCGTTTCGCGTTTTGAAAGAGTAATATTGTGGGCTGTCATTTAGTTTCATCACTCGGTTTTAGCATTAAACGTCGTTGCTTTCCCCACCACGCTAGTTGTAGATATATCCACTCGGGCTCTGTGGAGTTTGAGTGGTGGGTCAAGTTAGGTTAGCTGTGGAAAGTTAGCCGCCTCCTTGTTACCTGACTCGCCGTATTAGCATCAAACCGCAAGCGAGTTGTGTTTAATTTGATCTACGTGCTGGATTTCATTCCGAAGTCATGAAGTGTTTGATATGCTGAAATTGGAGTGAAGTCGAAGAAGAAGGAAGCATGATTTAGGAAGGAAAAAAGGTGTGTGTTTTGAGGTCATGCTCTTTTTGTCCACATTTTACCACGTTTGACAGATGTACTCTTAAACTGCGTGCTAAGTGTGATTATCATTAATACAGCGCTTACTGCGCGGACCGTCAAGTAAACATGAATTTAAAGCGCATGTTTCAACACTTTCAGGCGATTTTAACTCCATACAGACTAACTACTAAAGCTGACGTGTTTACTAGCCCTTGCTAACGCTAGCCAGCCGGCTGTACCGGAGAATAACTCAGTGCAGCAGCTGCGAGGCTCCTGCTTTATCGTTTCTTTTCACTCGAAATGACCCCGAAGTTGTACTCGTGTATGTCCAGACTGGCCCCTGATCAGCGACTCCAGCTGCATTCAGCTGCCCCCGCTGCTTATTGTGCACACACAGCTTGTATAATCTGCATAGAGCGGACACAGTGGAGCAGCGGCTCCTGATTAATGCCAAGCGTCGGCATGTGGGATTTAAAGCCCTCCAGTGTTAGTCCTCCACAGGTAGGAGTGATGGAGCACAATCGTGTAAGGAGGAGCTGTAGTGAAGAAATTATACATAGTCAGTGTCTCGCGAACAGAAGTTAAAGGGGAACTCCACCAATTAAGAAAAAAATCTGCATAACTAAGAAGTTGTAAACAAAATCATTCCTGTTGGTTTGGTGTGAAAAAAAAATATTTATTGTTCGCACTGGTGGTGACAGAAACCAGACGTCTGACACACACACACACACACACACACACACACACACACACACACACATATATATATATATATATATATATATATATATATATATATATATATATATATATATATATATATATACACGCTTTTATGATAACTTTGTTATTACAACTTTGTCATCAAGATTGGGTGTAAAATGTAATGTAAGCAAATCATTTCAGTTCAGTTATGGTGGAGGCATACATGCACGGCATGTTAAGGCAATATAGTCCCAAAACAATGTTGTTGTTTTTTTTTGCCAGATTTTTTACCCTCTGAAGTTTCTTGTTGGGCTGTTCACAGTGTTTTTAAATGTGACCTGTATCTGAGATTTGTCTGAACAGATCACACTGCTAAATTGACCTTCATGTGCAAAATAACAGCTGTTCACATGGATGCATTCATCCAGAGTTAAACAGTCAGGACTGCTGATGGTTCTTCTATGACTACATTTGGGCTTTTCTTTTGAAATTTCTTTAGAAATAGATCGGTTAAGAAGTGCTTTCTAATTCTTTGGTGCAGAAACATCAGCCCAAATGTCTTGGCTGTGCAAAGTCGTAGCACATGTTCGAGTTGGATGGACATAAAAGTCATAAATTCTGATCTGTCACATTGCCACATTTCAGATGTGTATCGGATTTCAGTAACACGATAGTTTTCCAAATCAAAATGAAAATATCAGATCTGGTGCGTTTAGGCGTTGCGACTTGGTATATCGTGATACTGTAAGCAAGAATATATATATATATATATATATATATATATATATATATATATATATATATATATATATAATTATTTTATTTTATTTTATTTTATTTTTTAATTTGATTTTGACCTGTCTTGCAAAAAAAAAAACACACACAGCCATAAGCAAAAGTTTGTTAATGCTAATATTAGCACTGCGCCCTTATGCTACTTGTTTACATTGTGGAAGAGCCTAACTATGAAGAACATGCTGTCTCATGGTATGGGTTTAAAAGCCACCCAAAATAAAACCACATCCTGTCACAAATCTTTGATTGTATAATATTAATTAAAAATTTATACTGTGTTTTCGAGAACTGATACAGCATCACAAAAACAATATTGTGACATTAGATATTTTTGACTGAATTCTACAAATTATTTTGAAAAATCTGTGAAATTCCTCTTAAAATCCATGATGCTATGTGGTCTAGTTTGATTGTTCCACACTTTTTAATGTTGGTTCTGTTGTGACATTTAAAATACACTGTTTCTTGGATAAAAAGACTTTACCACAAACTAATCGATGCAAACTCTTTCTGGATTGGCAGGGCTACAGTCCGACCTACAAAAGAAAAAGGACGGTAGAAGATTTCAACCAGTTTTGCACATTTGTGTTGGCATATGCAGGTTATATTCCATATCCCCAGGAGGTGAGTAAAATCTAATATATGACGTGTATGGGATGCGTGTGAGAGTGAAAAACAAGCCCTTACAAGTCTTATAAGATGTAGAGTTAAACAATTCCAGCCCCACTCTTATCACTGCTGTAGTATCAGACCTGTCTTCTCTACCCATTCAGTATGATGTGCTCTGTATTTCTGTCAAGGAGCTGTGCGTTTTGGGAAATGTTGGGATGCCACCAGATTTAGTAACTCCAGAGTGCCTTTGCACACAGTCTGACTCACTTGTTTTTATCGCCTGTCCTCAGGAACACGAGCGATTTCACACACAGACACGCACACACCTCCAGAGGTTTACTTTCTCAGCACTTACCCAGCACTGGGTGTTTTTGGAGTCTGTGTTTGGGTCTCATTCCTTTCTCGCCCTCTGAGCTACTGTGCTTGCTGATGCTCTGTTTGATCCACAGAATTGGTGGTGGCTCTGTGGGCAGCTGTTCTGTTGCATTTCCCCCCATGCTGCCCTGCCACTGAGGGACCCCCTCCCCAAAAAACCTCAGCCCTCCCTTCCAGGGTAAGAGGGCAACTCCAGTCTCCTCCATGCTCATCTCAGACCCTGTCTTTTAATGCCATACATCACTGCAGCAGTGCACATCAAATCGCTTTCGTTTCAGGTTCTCCATTCGGTGGAACCTCAGAGCACATCAAGGCTAGACCATGGCCTGAGCACCTTAATGGCTTGTATGGTATTGTGGGGGTTACAGGTCAGCCTCATCCCTTGATGCCTGGTCATTCATGAATGTTTGTGCTTATTGTGAGTAGGGCTGCAGAATTTAATCAATATTGTTCATCAACCATGTTTTACCTGAGCTGCAGCTAGCTTTTCGTGAAGACGGTGGTTAAAGCATTTGGTAAAAAATGGCTGCTGCATCACATTCAGACATTTCTTCTTATTTTAAAAAGTGTTCATCAAGGAACAATTCTTGTAATTCAGTGAGTTGATTCAAAATCACATCTGTTGGTGTGGGCTGCAGCATGAGGATGTACAATTGAAATGTGTTTTCTTTCTGTTGGTCTTAAATAATACATTAGCTGTCAAAGAAAGTCGTCACCCCTAATTTTTAGTGTTTGTTTTTGTTGGGAAGATTTTTTCTTGCTGATCATAATTGTCCATTCAACATTACTTAGAACAAAAAGTAAGCAGCCCGAAAGCGAATGTCAGCAAAGTAGGACGAAGGATTCTTGCACAGACGTCATTGTTCAATGAATACTTGTTTGTTCCTAAGTCACTGCATATCTCCTGCACCCTGAGAAAACCTCCAAATTCATATTCAAGCAAAAATGGCTCCCAGAGACATTTCAACCCATCTGAGGAAAAGAAGCGGAGTAAAATGGTGCTTACAGCGGATCATGTTTTGGCAGTTTTCCCTCTGTGGTTTATCCTCACACCCAGCGATTTCTCTTGGTTTCTACCAATTAAGCTCAGAAACTTGGATTTCTGTTGCACTTTTAAGTTTTGTTAGCTTCCTTACATCGCCCTAGGGTGATTTACTCTTTAGACCTTCTCATCAAAGTTGCTTAGTTTGTCTTTGTCTTTATGAAGCTACAAAAGGAGCTCCTTCATTTGATGTTAGACATTCTCATCATGCTCCAGTGTGGTCTGCATTTGTTGTGATAAATATTGTGCCATACCAAGCAGGTTTTTCTGGGGAACTGTTTTTCTGTTCATTCACGCCATCATCAGTCAGCACAAAATTTGCAGCGAGTCTCTCAACTTACTGATGAAGCAGTTTTCAAACCGAGCCATGTCAACCTCATTCACTCGTAAACCAGAGATGTCGTTGCAGAATGTGTTGGTTGTAGGGGTGTAAATATCTGACCTCACAACAATTTCATTACAAGTATTTCAGTGCATCATGAAAAAATACGAGTTAGGCTGAAGAAGCAATGTGCCCAGTTGTTGATTATATACTTTAAAAACAAAATATTGTTGATGAAATGGTTTGAAAATAGTCCCTGCGAGTTCATACTTGATTAAATGTTGTCTTATTTTAAAATTTTGTCTGGTTTCACTTCAGATCAGTGTATGAATGCATTTGTACGCCTCTTGGTTGTAGAAAAGCTACAAACAGGTGAGTTTGAATGTGCCTGAGTAAACGTGTTCATTAAACCCCGATCCATCCTTGTCTGCAGGAGGCACCCCTGAGGAGTAGCTCCAGCCCCCCTAACAGTACAGGCAGCACTGCGGACAGCGACGGATGGGACAGTTCGCGTCTGGGCTGTGACCTTCCTTCGCCAGAGGAGCCAACGTCCAAAAGTCGAAAGAGCTTTGCTGGCTTCAAGAGGCCTGCGGCTGAGGAGCCTGAGCTCCAGAAGCGTCCCAAATCGACAGGCCTCCTTCTTGAGGGACGCAAGAAAGCCGACAAGGTCAAGAAGAAGAAAAAGAAGCCAGAGAAAAGCAAAGGTGATGAGTCTGACTCCTCATTCCCACCGTTCCCGTCTGCCACCGGAGCGGAAATCTCTGCCATCGGCCGGCCAATCAAAGAGGAGCCAGAGGATTACCTCAGCATCCCCACGCCATCTTCATACATGGACATCAAGCGCTCAGCTCATTCCGCCGTAAGCTCTCCGCCAGGTTCAAGCTCGCAGGCTGCCATAGCCTGCAAAGAGGAGCCGGAAGGAGAGCACCCCTGCTGGCATTCTCCTGCTAGCTCAGGCGCAGAGTCCAGGAGCGAAAGCCGGGAAAGGTCGATGATTCCTGAGGGCGAGGCAGTAGTCTTGAAGATGGAGGGCTTACCTGGCACAAGGACAGTGATTCGCCAGGGAAAGCAGGTTGTGTTTCGCGATGAAGACGGCTCTGCAGACGACGAGGATATCATGGTTGATTCAGGCAAGTTCTGAGATCCATGTAATATGGAGTAGTTGTAAGGGGTGGGCGATATGGCCCTACAATAATATCACGATATTTCATGGTATTTTTGTGATAACGATACTCTTAGCGATACAGTAAAAAATAGTACCCTGATGTGATAATTAGGGATGGGTGATATGGCACGATATTTCAGGGTACAATATCGTTCACCATATTCAAAAATGTTGGTGACATTATTGTGTATGATTCTATATGGCACACCCCTAGTAGTTGTACTATATTCTTTCTGACTTTGGAGTCAGCTTGTATTTATGTGTGCTAACTTTATTCCTGCTTGATCTATAATTGCACCTGTTACCGTTCTTTGTTTGCAGATGACGACTCCTGGGATCTGGTGACATGCTTTTGTATGAAGCCCTTTGCAGGAAGGGCAATGATCGAGTGTAACCAGTGCAACACCTGGATCCATCTGTCCTGTGCCAAAATACGCAAGTCCAACGTTCCTGAGACGTACACCTGCCAACGGTGCAAAGACTCAAAGTTTGACATCCGACGCTCCAACCGCTCACGCATGGGGTCTCGAAAGCACCTTCTAGAATGACCCCACCCCTGCCCCTCCCCAAGTACAAACTCTAATAAAGATGAGAGATGTATAGCAGTGGAAGGGCTCTTTGATTGTGCTATTAAATTTTGTTCTATATATATATATATATATATATATATATATATATATATATATATATATATATATTAACTAGTCCACCTTCCTAAATGTTTGCGTAAGGCAATCAAAAACCTGGGTGATGCATTAAAGAAAAGAAATACGTATTGACAGACTTGATATAATTTGAAGTGGACGTTGAAGTCTCAACGGTACACAGCTGAGGACATTACAGAACCGGAGTCATATTGGGAATAGGAGAAGACTGGTGGATTGCACTTTTTTAAGAAAAAGGGAGAGTCGGAGAGACCCTTTTATATCCATAGCTTTCAAAAGTATGTCTATTTGTCAAAGTGTTAAGTTAGAGTTGTTAAACTTGTATTTCCTTGTGGAACTTTTGTGAGTCCCCAAGTGTCTGAGAAATAGAGCACTATAGAAAATAGTGGAAAATATGCTAATATAAGGTACAGAATCTGTCCTTGAGCGTTTTTTTAGACCTTTGGAATAAATCATCAAACACCCGTCATCCCCCCCCCCCAAGGTGCTGTCCTTCACAAGTTCATTAAGAATGCAGTGTTTTAAAAAGCTACTCTTGTTTCTTTATCCTTCATCACTCTTTCAAGTAGAAATTGTTTTAGAAAAAGCCACCACTTTTTATTAAGAACACGTTGTTACCTTCAGGTGTCTCCCCTACGAGCTTCGATGCCCAAAGACACCTGGGATACATAGCATGCTCAACACTCTCTCAGTGATTTTTCTCTTTGCTCGATAAAGAACGCCTTTCATCATTGACTGCCATAATATATATTTTTTAATCGAAGCGTCTTTTTCCATGTCGTTTGCATGTTTTATCTAGACATAACAACATTTTCTGTGCTAAACAAGACATTTTGTTGTTTCTCTTGTTGAAAATGGTACAAGCCTTTGTTTATTGTTCTCATACAGCATTTTGTTGACTTGAGTTTGGTGTTGAAATTGGTCACTGGCAAATATTTGCCAATATGCCCAGGATTAGGGCTTTGTACCGCTTTTTTTGTTTTGTTTATTTTCTACCGCTAAATTTTATAGCTCGTCTTACATGGCAGTATATGAAGCTACATTGCTCTCTTAATATTCTTTCTGTCTGCAACATTTTTCTACTGGACGTAGCCCAGCTGTTGGGATTGGGAAAAGGGTTTGTCCTTGCTTCAAAGGGAAGAAGAAGATTTTGCCAGCATATGCTAAATCCTTATTCAGCTTACTCACTTCCACTCACATTCCTCAAATATTTGCCATGTTTGATTGTGGTCATATGAAATCTCAGAACGCCAGCGAAGTTCTACTGTGATTATATTCAAACTACATTTTTCAGTCTTCATGTTCATCCAGTCTGATTGAGCAGTGATACATTTAGACTCGTCTTGTTTTTTTTGTAGTTATTGCAGTATGGTCGGCATTGCTTTGGAATATTTAAAGAAAAAACAACATATTCCTGTATGTATTTAAAGCTTTGTTTTAATGTTTTCTATAAAGAACATGGTTTGGCCAGGAATGTCAAACTCTGGTTTTAGATGGTAAAGGCTTACTTTAATGTTCCACCACCCTTAATGCAAATGATTTAATCTATTAGCAGATTAGCAACATGTGGACGAATTTAAGTTTTGGATGATGTGCACTTCAGCGACTGGAACTTTACACTGCTGATGTAAAGATGGAGTTTTTGATGGCAAATCTGTTAATCCAGACATCTGTATTACCTGCAATGGACAGGCATTTTCTTGTTTTCATTGCTAATAGATGCCTGAATGTGAAATGGGTGAATCTAGTTATGGAGCACACTGCCCGGAGTCCAGTTCAGCTGATTTGCATTAGGTTTTTGAACTCAAACTAATTTGGGGCAATGGACAGAATTCTAGCTTGTGTTTATAGATGTGCAATGTTGTTCCCCAGTACTGGACCATGCATTACAATGCAACATGAAACTTGTCCAAGAGTATTGGCTACTATTATATGTAAAGTAACCATTTTTTTTTTCTTTCATAATTTCTGCAAAGTTTGATCATCACCTGCGGTTTATGTGATTTCAGTGTACGTATGTGCATTTCCATCACCAGAGCTCCTTACATTGACCATTATGTGTTTTATATTTATTTTTATGACAGTCTCTTTTATACTAAGGTAGTGGTGGTAGTACCTTATTCCACAATGGTTAGAGCATGTACTTTTGGCAAACGGTTTTCAGTAAAGACACTTTAATTTATTTACACGTTCAGGGGGTGAAGGTCAGACTCTCATGTTTTAAGTATATTTTCTTGCATTAATAAGCTTTCATTTGCTAACCGTTTGTCCAATATTGGATTTTCCTGATATCAAGACTTTTAAGTATAATGGTTGTGGTACATTTTCATTTTGTACAATCATAATGTGTTCTGTTTGTGTATTATGTCTTGGGTAGTGCGAGGGTGTTCACCCATTTTGTTCTATGGGAAATTTGGTAGATTTAAATGGGACTCACTGTTTTAAGCTTGGAGAAGGGAGCACTAGAGCCAGAGAGAGCAAGAGAGAGAAAAATGTTTCTGTGAAACTGATGTAAATAAAGCGCTGATGAGAATTTAATGGTAAATCTGCTTGATTGTTTTAAATGGAGGAACTAACCTTTTATATTTGAAATGCAGGTTAAGAATATAAAATCATTGACCAGACAATGTGTAATTTTCCTCTTTTAATGGTTAACTTACTATTTATGTCTATAACAGCTCTGTACATGAATGTTTTTTCTCAAGATAAGTCTGTCATACAGGAATGTTAATACAGAAGACAGGAATGTTAACAAGGAAATGAAACAAATTTAATCTGGAGTAAAAAAAAAACACTTGTAAAACATGAACATAACCTACACAGAAGACTGGAGGATGGATGCATGCAAGGAAAAACTGGTGTGCCAAAGGAATGACCCTTGGTATTCAGTACATAACACTTTCTTTAAGAATTACTCACTCCGCTTGTCTTTAGGAGCTGGTTTCCAAACACAGACCAACCCTCTTATAGGATTTAAGTATAAGTATACATAGACTTACAGTGGAAGTGGATATTGTAAGTCCAGCACAAGGACTGGAAAACCATCCTCACCAGTTTTAGCGTGTAACAGTGTATGAACAGTTCTGGAACCTAAAAGGGTGCCATGGCCTAATTCTTCAAGGTTTATTGCACTGGCTGTCCCTGGGTAATGCTAATAGAGAACATTAAAAGAACAATTATAGACATGTTTATGCTCAGTCAGAGGAGCAGGACTGATCCTTCATTTTGTCATTAGGGAACGCAAAGCCTAAACTGCAGTTCTGTCCTCGTGGCAGTCAGCCCAGCTTAGCTTCACAGTTATTTCGGAGGTTATGAGCAGATACCATAACGACACATCTAGTCATGCTTAATAAAAATAAATACGGTATTGAATACGAAAAAAAAGGCTAAAATACCCAATTAACTGAGGAATGGCACATTTACATGAGACTATAAATATGTAAATCACATTTGGAACCAAAACACAAACATATCAACTAACTGAAATGAAACTGTTAGAATGCCACTTTTGCTTTCTGGTGCTCTCCAGCTTCGTATTCATTCACTGTGTCGGTAAACACTATATGAACCAACAAACTATTCCGAAGGTGTTCAGTTTCTTTACTCTAACTCTATTTATGCAACACTGAGAGCCTCGCTCCTAAAGCATAATGTGACTCTGTTTCAAAGAACACAGCAGCAGAGAGGTTTAGTCAAGGAAAAGGTACTGGCTCAAACAGTAACATCCTCCAGGAAGTAAACAGTCCTCTTGTACTTGTGTTGAATTAACTAATTTAGTTTTCACTCCCCACATATGTTGCCGTTCAGAATGACGATTGTGTGGTGGCATGTTGTTGCCAAGCAGAATAAAAAAAGTTCAGCATGTATATGAGAAGAAAATACACTGTAAAACGACATCAAAATTCTGAGAAAGTATGCGGTTAAATTGATAAAATATCACTACGAGATGTCAACGATCTTATTTCTGTGAAATAGGTTAATGCCCCAATACTTGTTGGCTAGCAAATTGGCTAGATGATGGGTTTATTCTTTCTGCTTGGCAGCAATGCACAACCATACAACACAATGGATAATGGATAATTCTGACAGGTAGTATAATATTCAAGGATCTGTAAAAGAACTGGGGCTGCACAATGTATGGTGTGTTAGTCATTATGCAGATATTGGGCATTGCATAATGTTTTACCACATGCTGTGAGCCAGTCACAGTTCCACAGGAGTGTTTCTGTGGGTGTTTTGATCACTTAAGATATACTTGTAAACCAACACTATTTTGGTCAAAATGATGCAACATATATGGGTCAGTTTCCCAGAAGCTAGACTAAAAGGTAATTTACCATTGATGCTTGGGATCTATAATTAAAAAATAAATAAATATATTGGACGGATGTTTATTTATTATTTGACCAATATTTCAAACCGATATTTGACACCTTACAAAAGAAGAATGTTTAAGCTACACTGGGCTGTTATGTTAAAATACCTCAATTTAACAGAAATCAGTGTTACACTTTTCCATATTGCAAATCTAGGTAGATTTAGTTCCAGTGTCTATGTAGACATTGTGTCTATGTTTACATATCAGCATCAGTACCGATATCAACATTAGCGGACATACAATAAAAAATATCCCCTTTTGGTGCATCCCTAATTAAGGTTCAGTCCAAAGACAGGCTTAATCCATGACCACAGAACCGGCCCTATAAGTCACATTATAAGTTGAGCATGTATTTACATGTATTTAATATATCATAATATATCATAATATGTAGAAATATGGTCCCAATACTAGCGTTTTTTTTGTTTTTTTCAATTCTGTGGATCCCTAATACCAACACGGGCTTAGACAAAAATATGTAGTGTTATTGGTGCTACAGTACTGAGAGGCACAGTGAACTTACAGTTTGTATTTCCCTTAATACAGTTTAAACACACACAGACACACACATACAATAATAAATAAAATGTCAGTTATGGCCTGTGATCATATTAGAAGCTATGCAATTTTCCAGAACCAGAATTTCCTAGGTGCTGGTATGTGTATCTGAATCTGAGGGTTCCCTTTATGCATAGCTTGATTGCTGTACAGCTTAATCGGCCCACATTTTGGATGGCCTACTATAGGCCACACTACTAGATCATAGTCATTTGCACATAACTCTCATGTTACATCACTCCCACTGAGGAGGCTTTAAACCAGCAAAGTGGTCCGTGTGACAGACAACACAATGAGCAGGGAGCAAACAGAGAGGATGTATCTCTCCACACTCCAGCCTGAAGCACAAAATAGCTGAACTGAAAGTCTATCCAAGAATCGTGCACTGAATAAAGCTCTATGATCCACTGACCACAGATCTGTTCTGGGATGTAGGGTAAAGAAATACAGGGGCTGAGGAAAAACATACTCTATGACATGTGACGAAATGAAGTAGACAACCCTTATATTTCTCTTCACCTCGACGTTGGTCTGTCTCTTCATCTGTCCTTCTATAGTTTCTTGACTTTGTCCTTGTTGCAGTGAAGACTCCTACGTCTCTGCATCTATTCTATGTGCTGTGTTGCGAGATAGGGGGAAAAAAGGAAATGAGAGCACTCCAAACACAATACTGGAAAAGAATGAATGTCGGCAGAGGAACTTTTTAAAATGACATGTACACGATATACACTCTCAAGTCTTAGGCACGTAAGCTCATTGTTTAACCATAAGTGTATTTTCACCAGTAAGAACAGCATATACCATTAGGACAGATGTACATCAGCATGCATACAATATAAAAGCATGAATATCTTATTCTGAAAGAAGTAGACAATATCTTGTAAGTCAGTTTGAAGAAGAAACTTTAGTTCTCCCGGACGCTGCAGACATTGAATGAAAGTATTTAGTTCCTTCTCCAGCAATCTTGATTTAGCTTAATGAAGCTTTGAGTAGTCATAGTAGGTATTAGTTGGTATTAGTTAGTTAATTGTAAATAATACTGTGTTGCCACAGGGAAAACTTGTAAAGGGTTAAATAAACACACTGGCATATGAAAAAAACCCTACTTACTATATTAATACTATTTGAAAAATAAGTAAGTGCTGAGCAAATAAAAGCTTCTTTAAATATAAATAGTTCTTTAATTATAACGCCTATAAAATTTGCACAGTACTGTTCATTACAGGACGTCAACCATCACGAAATGATATCCTTGTCATATTTTGCTACACTCACATTGCTTGGGTATTCTAAGGGCTTCGGTGTCCCCAGACAGCACCTGGTGCATGACGCCCCGGAACTGGTACAGCAGCTTCAGGCTCTTTTCCTCTCCAACACATGGGTCATAGAATCCCGGCAAACCAGCCTGAGAAGTAAGAAATAAGACCTATTTGAAGCTAAACAATCCAAGGTTGATTGTATTAGTCTGACTAGATGATTAGACAGTACTGTGAAGAGTGAAACGTTTGTCAGACCCCTGACCTTTGAAGCCTCAGTGAGGATGAGTTTGGAATCCTTCACCAAGCATTGCAGGGGCACCGTCACATCAATGACCTTCGCCCGCTCCTGTTTTTGGCTATTGTCAGTCACAAACTTGCCATACCAGGCATTTAAGATGATGAGACCTGTAAAAAGTAAATTACAAAATGATTCTTTTTGTTCTCAGCTCTCCATGCTGGTGCTTTACAACATAACCTTAAGCTAAGAAAGTATTTAGATAGACATATATGTGTAAAATATCTGAGGATGATGATGATGATGATGATTATTATTATTATTATTATTATTATTATTATTATTATTATTGTTATTACTATTAATTGGTTACAGAAAATCCCTATTACAAAAGTAAAGATACAATGAACAAGTTCACCACAAGGTCAGACATAAACAGAAACAGCTAAACAATGCTCCTTAAGTTTGTCAGAAATGTAACCTGAGAATTAGAACCTTCTTACTGACCCAAAAAGATTTTCTGCACACAACATACCCATTTTAGACTCCTCCGCTTCAATGATTCTTCTTACTGACTCTTGCATTAGCAACACCTAGAAAAAAATATATAATTTACAAATTCTGCAAGAGTTCAATATCGTAACCATTATCTTAGCAAACACTCACTGCAGATTCTGCCTCATTTTTCTTCTTGGCAATGTCTGAGGCAGAGTCAACTCTTTGCTTTTCCAGGTCCCTAGACAAGTCAAAGTCACACATAAATGTCTGCAAAACTGAGACTAAAGCCATTACCATTACAAATATTATGATTCCAGCAAAGCGCTTGGAAGCAAACTTACTGCTGCTTTTGGGCACGCACATAGGGTGTGATTATAAGTTTCTGGACTGCAAAATAGACCACCAGAGGGCCCACCGTGGCGTAAAACACAGCACTGGGTAAAATTTGGTCTGTCAGGTGGATGGGGAAGAGGTAGGTTTGACTGGCCCGATTCAACCTGGTAAATGCAAAGAAAAAATTAAACTCAGTAGGTCAGAGAGTCTGACCACTATCTAACATAAAACATGTCTTGGAAAATCTGGCTGTTCATGAAAAAACAAACATCCAAATTACAAATCCTAAAACTCGAAACTGTTCAACAACATTTAGATGGATTCTTTAGTAGGGCTAGTAGAACCACATGGTTTGAATTTTGTTTTGGCTCAAAACTTGTCACTTTCATGTATAACTACATTAGTGTTACCTAGTAACAGGAGAAAATATGACCCTTTAAGAATGTGGTCAATTGAGTTTTTGCGGGTCCACCATGTAGCTGTAAAGTCTATAGCTGTAGAGCAATGAGATGTAGAGTCAATAGCTTGTCTGCTGCTTCACAGTTCATGTTGGTCATCCTCTAGTCCTTCAGCAGTGGTTAAAGGATGCTGCCCACATATTTGTGATTGGTGGACTATTTTCAGTCCAGCAGTGACACTGAGGTGTTTAAAAACTTCAGCAACACTGCTGTGTCTGATCCACTCACACCAGCACAACACATACTAACACACTACGTCTGTGTCACTGCAGTGCTGAGAAAGATCCATCACTCAAATAACAGTGGTATAGTGGTGGGCCTTGCCACTGAAGAACAGGGTGAATAGGGCTAACAAAGTAAACAGATGGATCACCATCTGTAACTGTTGAACTACAAAGTGCTCCTATATAGTAAATAGAGCTGTAAACATGGACAATTAATATAGATACACAGAGCTGTACCTTATGAAGTGGCTGTTAAAAAGTGTAACTGTTAACCCGTATAGTCCCTTATAGTATGTTAACTGTTATCATGATACTGGTACTACTTTGTAGTATTGATCTAGCAAAATACGCAATGTGTAAGACATTAATAAATCACAAAAATTCTTATTTGTGCTCTGAGCATCCTGATCTAACTTCAAATGATCCAGATTATGTTTTCCTGTGTTTAGACTAATCCAAACATTTACACAATCCAATAAATGTACTTCATTAGTGTCCAGCGTTTACAAATATATTTTACCGTGTGTCACAGTCCCAACTTTAATATATTCACAATATGAAATTTTACCATAAATGTCCTGGTCAGTAGAGAGTCTAACCTGATTTTGAGGGAGACTCCTTGGGGCACCCCAATGCTGACTGTTGCTGACAGCACACTATGCCTACTGATCTTCCTCTCTGCACCATATTCCACCACTGTCCCGAAGAAGCCAGTCCTGAAACAGAAAAGTGGGAGGATCAGAAAAGTACTGGACACTGTGTTCTTAGATTTGAGCTTTCAATACTTTGTTTATATCAGTGCCCTCAACCCTGTTCCTGGAGTATTACCGACACAGATATATACATTACATATATACATTAATGCAGGGAAAACACTAAAAATGTGCAGGGCAGTTGTTGCCCATAGCCAAGATTGGAAACACAATAAAAAATATATTATTAAACAACAGAAGTGCATTAGGCATACTTGACAGAACCCTTGACCTTGGTCTGTTCTTCATCTTGGAATTTGTACTGATAGCTCATCATCAAGTAAGAATGGGGCACACCAAGCTGTGCAACAAAAAGAGAAGTGGACTGGGTCATTGTCTTAGTTGCTTTCAAAACAGCCTTTCACTTTCATTAGGCAAGTCACGGTGTGCATGCCTCACCTGTAGGGCCAGGGTGAAATGGCTTGTCTTGGTGTCTCGTACAATGCTGGTGGTCATGGCTGATTCAGTGCCCCAACGCCACTGCAGGTAACCCATAGTATTCTGGTCCAGGTGCCGAGCCATCATAGTACTGGCACTGGGTCGCACACCACGTGAGGAAAACTGCATACCGCACTGAGCGGTCACAAAGCTAGCAGGCACATAAGCATAAGACAACATAAATGTATATATATTAATTTTCATTCTAATAACAATAAACTATAACAATAAATACAACACAACACAGTACAATCAAATCATTTGTTGGAAAATAATTCAATGCATGCATTATCGCAAATGTAGTTGATCAGCTAAGACACATTTGGAATACAGAAATTTGCTTCTTTGGTTCTGCGCTGGAGTTACAAGGCTAATGAGCAACCTGCATGCCTCAAAAGAGATTCAAGCAATCTCAAGAACACTGGCTTATGATGTTTCTGACACTACATTAACATACATTTTATATATATAAAAAATAAATCTTCTGCCCTCATGCATTACACTTTTTTTAACTTATATTTTTATAGATAATGTTAACTAGGGGAGCATAATGTTTGATTGCAGGATACCTACTAGATAGCCTCAGGTGGAAGACTAAAAGAAGCATACTTCACACATCCAACATGTCTTGTCTGTTTCACCATATGTTAAGTAAGGTCCCGATTTTTTCATTGTGATATTCTTTCTAGGACTGTCGCTCTTTGCATTCTTACAAAAAATGTGCTCACTAACCAGCGTGCGGTCACATTCCGGAAGACTTTCATCCCAAAAAGGGGTCCTCGAATGTCTCCTGCCCCAAACTCCAGCTGAGCACACAGCAATGAGAGAGAGAGGGAAAGAGAAAAGTGATAAGTGGGATAACACAAGATAACAGCTCTTATCTTCAAATAAAATACGAGTGTGACAGAATCCTACCTCTCCCCAACCCCTCGTAGAGGTGACCCGTCGCAAACACAGGTTGATATTACCTCCGCCATTACCGTTGTGTGTGGTCAGAGAGCCTGAGAGGACGGCTGTGTCCGTGGTGGTTAAGGGAGCCTAGAATATATAAACACAGCCTTGTACTCTACAATAAAAACAAGGTCAGGCGGTACTCTATAATAACGCCGTAGCTCAACACACATCCAGTACATACCGTAAGTACACACAGGCTTTGTGTACCTCAATAGATTGGGATATGTGCATCCTGTTGATCTCAATGTGTGGGAACCCTCCTCCTGGCATTTCCTCAAAATCCTCCTCGTAGCGGTCAAACAAGTCTGTGGCATCTATGCCCACGCTTATGGTCCCCTGAATAAACAGAGAGTAATGCAGAGAAAGTTACATAACGAGTCATATATATTTTACTCAGAGGTTTGAGTCATCAGTGAATAAGAGGGCACACAAACTCAATATCTCAGCTGCTAGTCTGAGTTCTATTACTTTATACCTATTTATCACGTCGGACCAGATCTAAAAGAAGCATGATTAATCACTTTAACGGATTGGTATTGGCTATATTAAGCCTAAACAAATTCAGATCCCTTATTGAGGCTCTTTTTACCATCTATACCACTGCCATAAAGGTTACGTAACAGAAATACTGTGAAGTGAAATAAACCTGAAACCTGAAACTTCAGTTGACTGGTAAAGGTGACTGCCACTGGCATATGACAATGAGACATCAAACCAGGGACACCATGTTTAGCCCACCTCGGCCTCCCACAGTAACCAGCTTGATCATTAATTGATCTTTTCGAAACCAGCAGCAAACCAAGTGAACTCTGTTATGCCACAGGCCTGACTGTGAAGTGCTTTAATCAAAGTAGAGCAGCGTGAGCTACCTTGGGATTAGTCCTCTGCTGGAGTCTCCTCTCGTCCCTCTCCCTCTGCAGGCGCTCGTACTCCTCCCTGATCTCTGCAGGGGTTCTTTTCCTCTCCACCATCTAAAAATAACAAAGACTCCTTATTCTGCCATTGCTCTTCACTGTTCAAAAGTTTAAAATCTGTGAACCTTTATGGTCTTTTAAATAATTACTTGGTGTTTAAGCTGTAAAATGAAAACTGAATAAATCAAAATCTGAATGATGACTGATAAAGAAAGTTGAAAATTATTCTGTACGTAACTTTGATCGTTTAGCTTTTATTAACTTCTTGCTGTTCCTAAAATACCTGTTAAAGTTAAAAAATACATTTTTAATCTTTATTAAAAATAAACATTGCAAACTTGTAACAGCACATTGCAAACTTGTAACAGCACTGTACATCATCCCTGTCCAAAACATCTTTCTTTTTCTATAAAACGCCAATTGCCCTTTATATTCTGTAGAAGTCTTATGATAAATGCAACAATACAAAAGCTCCAAAACCACTAGGAATAAAACCTCTTCATGTAATTATTAAGAGTAAAGAGAGGTCTGGCCTCTCCTGTAAAGTTACTATTTCAGAGATACATGTTTCTCTTTGGACGGTGACAATATCTGAGTATCACTGATATTAGACCTTTAGCTTGTATAGATCTTACCTCCCATCCTTCCACTTCCAGCCCTTTCTTCCCAAAAATGTCATATATGGCTCGAGACTGGGGGTCACTGAGGACTAAGCAGAGAGCAGATGGATACTTAATGATAATTTGAAAGATAATACATTCAGTTCCAGCATATAAGATGTTAAGTTAATGGCAAAAGTGTAAAAAGTACAAGGGTGAGTAACCTTCATATGCTCGGTGAACAAGATTGAATAGCTGCTCAGCCTGCCGCTTGAGTTCAGGGTCTCTGTGCTTGTCTGGGTGGTAGAGCATGCAGAGTCGCCGGTAAGAGGACTTCAGCTCCTCCTGGCTCGCCTGGGGATCAACATCACAACAACTTTGAAAGAAAACCTTACAAGGCAACAAAATCAAGAGGGGTTAAGTATCACCAACCAACACAAACTTGAAAGTAACCTTAGCAAGCAAACATGTCCTAATTGTGCACTATATATCAGATATTAAACTAATTGCTTCATTTGCTGATAAATATACTATCCAATGCCTGCTATTACAATTAACAGAAACTAGGAAGACCAATTAGACCAGAACAACCACTTTTTCTTCACCCTACACCGGCAGAGTGAAGAAACATGCTGTCAAATTTTCAGCTGACCCCTCTCACCCTGGACATCACATCTTCCAGACACTTCCCTCTGGCAAAAGACTCAGGACCATCGAAACCAGCACTGCTAAGAGCTTATTCCCCAGAGCTGTTACCCTTGTTAACCATAGTGGTCACCCTGCATTTGTGGTCAGACTCATACTTGAACTGAATCTCAATGTATTACAGGAACTCTTTTGTAACATAATGCCCATAACTCTTATATGTCTACTCAGACTCACTTATGTGTAGAATATCTATATAAGCACAGATATTCATATATCTCATTAGCACCTTTCATGGCTCTTTATAACTCTTCATTCTATTTATTGTATATTATTGTACCTTTCCCTTAGTGTAATATTGTTTTTGTTATGTGTCGTACATGCGTGCCCCGCCAAAACAAATTCCTTGCATGTGTGAAATACTTGGCAAAATAAACACTCCTGATTCGTAAGACTGTACATGCCAGATGGCTAGATGTGGTTGCGATGTCAGAGCATGCATGTTTAATTTCTTCTAATTTGTCTAACTAATCTACAATCAGTTTAAAAGCTTTGATATCAAGATAATGTTCCCAACTTAGTACATTATTAATAATATAAGCTATAATTAAAATTGTACTGATTAAAAATTATATAGTTATAAGTTTCAGTATAAAACATATTAATCTTTCAGCCCCAACTGATGCAATATATATATATATATATATATATATATATATATATATATATATATATATATATATATATATATATATATATATATAAACTAGAAATAATAATAATGTCCACTGAATACCAACTAAACCAAAATATAATGACTGGAAAATGAATGAGCATGAACAATAGCTGTCTTTAAGGACAGCTGGAGTCATGCTCAGTCTACAGTTTTAACCTACCTTTATTAAATACCTACTACCTCAGCATTCACCCTAAAATTAAACCTAAACTAAACTATACTTTTCAGAAGAATACAGACAAAACTAATTGACACTAAACTCAAAACAAAAACAAATTTAATAAAAATAAAAATAATAATGGTATTGAAAAATTAAAAAAATATAATAACCCTGATGTGAGAGGTGACACAATATCTTGTTCTGTTGGACGTCTTGTATTGTATTGTTTATAGCTCGTCAATAGTTGTATCTGTATTTTGCACAAGGATGTGCTGTTACCGGCTTTAAAATAAAACATGTACTTTGAACATATAATTAGAGCTTGACACATGTTTAACAATAACTGGAAACTGACCTCTGAAGAATCAAATATAGTGTCAAATCATACTGTGGTCTACTTCATCCTGTCACCTCTTTAAACATCTAGTCAAAAAAAGACCTCCTCTGACATCATCCAGCTTTCCAAAATGTGCACTGGTCAAAACCTAGTTTCAAATATTTCACAAAATTCTATAATCTCAGTGCACAATCCTCTGATTTACAGGCTACATTATAGTACATGTTACCTCATCACAACAGTGCTATTTAGAACAGATTTAACAGACACTACAAAATATTGATTAAAGTCAGCAAAAGGACATTCTGGACAGTGCACACCTCACGGGCGTCCATACGAGTCCACTGACTACGTGAAAGAAGAGCAAATTCGACAAATAACTTTACACTAACACTTTAAAAAGGGCTTTTTAGAGGATCTGCGGAGTAAAGCAGTGAAATCGGGACACAGACAGACTGCAGTTTGTGTGTTACAGGGAGCGATCTGAGCTGAAGGGTGAAGACTCCTCTGTGCTTAGGAAGCTAAGAGCATTCATTTTGCCAGCGCATGCGTAGAACCGTGAGCGATAAAAGTCGCGGGTATAAACGCAGCTTACCTCTCTCCTCACGTTCAGGAGGGAATAAAAATCTTCGTTGTCTATTTCTAATTCATTTTCCAAGGCAGCTGCCATGTTTCCACCGCTCGCCCACTCGCCCAGCCCGAAGAACCGCGCTGACACGGGCTACTGCCATCGTGCGTTTCGGAGGGGACGAGCTGTAACGGAACGGTAGCTGGTTGTTAACTGTTAGTTATAACATGTTGGAAGTCAGTAGGTCGCACAGTATCAGATCACAAAAACGAAATTTTACATTGAGTACAATCTGCTACGCAGTGTATGTTACACTGGCTGTCTCATCTTGAAGAGGTGTGGAGAAAGCATATCAGCAAAGCAACAAGGAAAAACACATGCAAGAAAAGCTGTAACTGCTTAAAAAAAGAGAAAAGCTGTCCGCTAGATCAGTTAGTTAGTTAGTTAGTGAAGCTTAGCTGCTTCTGGTTTCATTTGAAGGCCTATTTCCAATAGCACGAAGCTGCTGGAACATTTAAGACTTCAGAAAGTCAGTAAAGAAACTTCAGGACTGGTTCATCCGTTCGACCGTTGGCTCGAAACCGTTATTTTAAAATTTTAAGTATCACACAAAGCCCCTAAGATGACATCGTTATTTTTTAAATTAGACGTGGCCACGAATTACTATACTGAACCCACTCATTAATATAATTAGGCCATAGTTTCTCATAACTCGTGGCCTTAATATAGTAAATAGTGACCTTAGTATAGTAATTAGTCACATCAATATAGTAATTTGTGGCCTCGACATAGTAAACTGTAGCCTCAATGTAGTAATCTGTAGCCACAGTATAGTAATTAGTCACCTCAGTGTAATAATTAGTGGCCTCAACATAGTAAACCGTTACCTCAATATTGTAATTTGTAGCATTGTTATAGTAAATTATGGCATTAATATAGTACATTCTGATCCTAATATAATATTGTTGAGATGTAAACAAGGACATTCAGGGTAGTTTGATGTGAAATGATGCATTAGTAGAGAAACTTGCTGACTTTTTAGTTGGTGTGCTTAGAAAGATGTGATAGGAATCACAGGCTGTGATGAACATGTTTACAGTTGTTACATAATTTAAATGTTGATGTTATGAACAAACTTCAGAGTGGTTCACTTGTATGCAAAAGATTGTACACCCCTGGTCAAATAACATGTTTTTGTTGTTTGTTTGTTGTTGTTGTTGTTGTTTTGAAATTAATACATAATTTACAGACAATCTAAATTGCAATACAAAATGACTGTTTATTTGATGATTATCCCACATATATATGTATTAAACTCATAATTTAACTCATAATAATTAATAATTAAATAATTATTACATAATTTGGTTTGTTCCCTGTGTGGAGAACTACCTGGAGAATGACCATGAAGTATGTTTTGCATCACTTGAATTGCAAGTGAGAAGCAGTGTTTGAACAACTGGATGTGTCCTTGATCTGACTCAGTCACACAGATGCCACAATAGCTGACTCTATTCCAATTATTTGATTATATAATCCTATAATTCTTTGTGTGAATTTGACATTATTGTGATGATGGAGTAACTGATTTTGGACCTGTAACTATTAGTTTTCTTATTTAAATAGCTAAGCATTACACATCTTACTGCCATACTGTGACATATTTCCACATAATAGATGCGGATGAAAAAGGGAGAAGAAACATGATATTGGTTATTATTATTTTTCCTCATCTGCTGGTGAAATGATGATGCAATCCAAACTCAAAAGAAGCTTCAGAAGTGGGTTAAAGTCACTACATTCTGATTGAAAATGACAACAAAACAAGAATTTAACAAAATATATGTGACTAAATTTGCTAGTTAAGAAATGCAATGGCTCATTAAATTTGTTTTGAAAAATCTCATGGAAAAATCTCCAGTTAATTAGCAATAACATCTCAGAGTTGCCTCATCTTTGGTGTTCTTCCAGGTTCTGTCTTGCAGGGAAACTTGGAAAAATGTTCCTTCCCAGGAACACAAGTTTACAGATTTAGTATTAAGAAACAGTGTTTAACTTTATTTATGTATCACAAGGTATAACTATTTACCACACACTTTATAGCCAAAACAATTTGTCAAAAAATTTGCAGACGTTCCATCACCCAGTGCTTTTTCTGAAATTGAGGGCACTTACATAGCTGCCACTTTACTGCAGTAACACCCTCTACTGTTCTGTGACCACTTTACACTAGATGTTGGAACACTGCTGTGAAGATTTTATTGCATTCAACCACAGTAACCTTACTGAATCAGGTACTGGTGATTAGCTCTGGATCACAACTAAACCTAAAGGTAGTAAATATCAGTCTTAAAGGTACACTTCCAGATTATACAGGCTGTGTGAGCATCTTAAAGTGACTGAAATAATTAAAAGTCACAAATCACTAATTAAAAGGATTGTCTGGATACTTCTGGACATATACTATGGCAAGTTGTGAAGTCTCAAACGTGCAGTCTATTGGTAATGCTATAACATTATACTTAGTTTGTTCATTGTCCTACTTCAATATGCACTTAATAATATGATAACTAGAGTTTGTATTAAATCAGAACAATTGCTCACACTACCAAACGCATGACCAAAACTAAATGCTGTTAGATTTTCAATTGAGATTTGCTGAAATAGATTTCTCTCTAATAACGGAGCCTTGTTTCGACATTTTCCCCACAGAGAGAGAGGAGCTGAGTCAACGGTACAAGGGTCGGGATTTCAAGGCCCTTTCCCATACATCATATTGTCATACATTATCATTTCAGTTGAAGAAAACTCCAGAGAACAGCTCAGCGTTATTTTCTCAAAGCAATTGAATTTGCTGTGATATCGGGAATACTTTTTCGCCCCAGAATTATACTTCAAATGTCACCCTGTATTAGCAGCTGTGGTTATGGGCTGCTGTTTGATTAAGGCTGTGCTAATACATGGGAAGATGTAGACTTTTTTTTTCCAGCAGCACTCACTGGACACCTTCCTTTTAACATGATTAGAGAGAGAAAGAGAGAGAGTTGTTATAAGGGGAGGGTTTGCCTATGACTATATACCTAATGTCCTGTACTATCAGAGTAATGATCAATATGGGACAAATGATCATATGACATTGTTGGTGATTTTCATTGTGTGAATATTTCTTGGTGAAAATACTAGCAGAGAAGCTCAAAATGGCTTAAAAATATTTTTTTTGCAATCTTCTGAATAGCTGCTATATTTTGCTATTTTTTTTGCACAGCAGTGATATGACAATAGGTTAGGTCACAAGGAACAGTGGGGCAGGTATTATAGGATGCACATAGGCCATTGTTTATTTTTTTGCATGTAATTAGCATATTTATTAGCTGCTTACAATTATCCATGCATTCTGGGACATAAAGAGATATTGTGTGAGACAATATGTTAGACAATATGGGACAAACATGCCATAGGCTGTGAATAATTAAGCTGTTTTCATTCAGCTCCCCACTAAAAATTACTTGTCACTTAATTAACCTATTTGCAATGTTTCCCTTTGCTCATTTATAAAGAACGATCTAGCAAACATCTGCTGAAACCAGTGCAGCAAAGTACTAATAGAGAAAGTCTAGCCAGTGCATCAGGAACATTATGGCTCAGTGCGTTTGGTTTGCAGTGGAGAAGTGGAGCTGTCCGTTCAGCACCACTCTGTACTGAATTCAGCACTGAATGTAGAACAGCGCTCAGCCACTCAAACCCCATCTAAGTATCCAGTGCTCAGGACTTCAAATAACAACATGTATGCATTACAATGTTTTATTTTATATTCTATTGAACAGCAGGTAAACATTTGGTTCATTTGCTACCAATTCCATAGCAATCTTTTTTTTACAGTGCATCTCAAAATCTGATCATTTCTTAAGCTCAACTAACCACTGTGAAGGACCAGAGTCATAGTCAAGCAGCGGCCAGGGGTGGAACTCTGCAAAGAAGCAAGGCCATCATTCTGGCAAGCCCAGTTTTGGAAAGTGAGACAGTCAGACATCATCAGTCAGACATCATTAATAAAGCATCAGTAACACTTTATGGGAAAAATCTGCCACTGTGGTAGTTACATATCAGTTATAAGAGTGCTATGTTTAGTAATCAGTATTTCTTGCTGTGATAAGCTAATGTACTCAGCAAACAGACAAATAAACGTTCACTAGTTCCTTGCAGCCGTGCTGCTCTGTGAGCTGCATGAAGTAGGGTTATGTCATGGTGAGATGATCCTATAATCATTGATCACACTAAGTTGTTTTTACAGCTCAACACATGTGTTGTAGGTTAGCTTATACAGTGCTGCCTGGGTAGCGTTTTAATCAATAGATTCAGATGTAACCTGCAGTGAATGAGGCTTAAATGTAGCACTTATATGGCCTCCATGTATGAAATATTTTTCTTGAAGTTAACAATGTGCAATGAAAACAGCGACACACTATATTCACTAGATTCAAATATAATAACTTCCTTACGAACTATTAAAACACTTCACAAAAACACTGTGTCATCTTTCAGTATACTTTTAGTAATACTTTTATTAATTTAGTTACATATGAAGAAAAAACAACATATTAATTTGTCACTTTAATACAGTAACACAATTTTTATTAGTTTTTTCTTTAAAAGTGCAATACAATCGTAAAATCTTAACTGGCCAACTAATTCTGAGAGTTCTAGCTGCAGCATTGTCACAAGGACGTTTTGCTCTACATATACTTAAAATCATTAAGCTGTGTAAATAAGACATTACAGATAGTGTGAAAGCACTGGGCAGCTCAAATAAACACTTTAGTGTATACATCAGTTGGAATATGTAGCAGTAGTAGTAGTAGTAATAAAAATAACAATATCAATAATAATTTTAATAATAATAACATTTCTGGCTACTTAGTTTCAAAGGACCTGACAAAAATCTTCCCGTTTCATTATTTTACTGAGAACGAACACATGGAAATCCTTCATCTGCTGTTCAATCTCCAGCATCAAACTCCCATGTCATTCATCTCAGTCTGAGAGTTGCACTCCAAAAAAACCGCCTATCGGCTCTTTTCTGTGAGATTGCCCCTAAATAAAAACCGTCCAATGACGTGCAGGGGTATAAAAAGAGGAGGGTGGAGGTTGGGGGGTAATAGATTTCTCAAATTCACAAAGCTTTACAACTGCCATTTATTGCACTGTTTTTTTCTGTCCAATAGCAGACCGCGAGTTTCCTTCTGCCCCTCACCCCCCCTGTCACCTACCTCTTATGCCCCCCACTCCCTCCTCGAACTGCCCTCGCCGTGCACGCGCGTGTCCCCCCCCCCGCCCCCCAACCCTGCCATCCCCCCCACCCCGGTCGAGAGGAGGAGGAGGTGGAGGAGGAGGATGTGGCGCGCGGAGGGGAAATGGCTGCCGAAAACAAGCCGGAAGGTAAGAGAGAAATAACAGGATTATTATTATTATTATTCCTGTTTTTGGAGAGTTGTTTTTGAGCGTATCCCGTTTCGCGAGCCGTAAGGATGCGGACGGAGGCAGGGACGGAGCGCGAGCGCGAGTGACACCGGAACCAGAGACATTTTTCCCCCCCTCTCCATCTCATGTTTATCACGAAATAGCTGATGAGATTACAAGCCCAGCTAGCTCGCCGTCTCCGAGACACCGAAATTAGAGTCGAGACGAGTTGGCTAATCTGGAGAGCACTGTATTCTCTGTGTGTATTTTTTTCCCTCCTGTCTAGCTTTTCCTCTCTGACATTATTCGCTTGGTTAGAGGGACGGCAGTGTTTTCTTAACTGAGCTGAGCTCATAAGCAGACCATATAGGGCTTCTCTCTCATCCCCTCTCTCTCTCTCTCTCTCTCTCTCTCTCTCTCGCTCTCTCCCTCTGTGCGCGCGAGTGCGTGTGTGCGAAAATTAACCTTGCTAATGATGTGAAGTGGGATTCCTTCACACCGATAACCCTTCTCTTTTTTTCTTTTTTTAAACGTGCGAACTGAGGGAATCGTAAAACTGTGGAAAACTGAGAAACTGTGTCTGTGTTTTTTTCCTTCCAGCGCGTCGCTGTTTATAAAGTCAGACGCGAGAATAACGTAACGTTACGTTAGCTGAGCTTCGGACAGCGATGCTGAAAAAACGTGATTGATTTTTTTACCTCTTTTTTTTCCACCCACAAAGCCGTGACTGAACAGGGCAGCCAGCTGAGGAGCTTCCATCGCATCTGTTTGTTTTTCCTGCTGTTCTTCCCCTTTTTTCCTGCGTTTTCCGGCGTTTTAAATAGTGAAACTATCAGCAGTTTGCCTATCAGAGCCGTTGCTTAGGCTACAGCGAGAGACCGTTGTGCACGCGCGCGCCTTTTCCTCCTCTGGAATTCCACCAAAGGCAGCAAAATGAAAGGTAACTGTTTACGCTGATTCTCCTAAACACGCTCAAAATCACAACACAACTGATGTGTTTGGGCGACAGAGGACACAGGAGTGAGGAATAAGTAAGGAGCGCCGGCGTATTTTAATCTACTTAGGTTAGAAGTAGGGCTTTCAAAGGTAGTTTAAAGTGGGATGAAAGCTAAATGTTGCCGCTCAATGTAAACAAACATGTCAGCGCGGAGTTGTTGTATTGCATTAGCACTGAAAATCCCTTACTTAGCGTTTTCTTTTTCTTTATTTAAGTCTTTTCCTTATTTTTTCCTTGTCTACTGTATACCGGCTACCGCTTTCTGACTGCTTGTGTTTGAATATATGACTTTCTGATACAGCGGCTTGTAGGGCATATAGCGCTGCTTTGGAGGGGAGTTTTTCTGCATGTGTGTATGTGTGAAAAACAAAAACCTTCAGAATTTGGGGGGGAAATGAGACGAACGTTAATGGTGCTTAATTGAAACGACCACGAGATGGAGACAGAGAAAACTTCAAATTAGCTCCACATGTACTAAAACTGGAGACATTTTCTTGTAGTCTCCTGGTATTAAGCATACATGGGCAATAAACAGCCCTGTTTGGAATAAGAAGGTGAACTGTGCACACTGTGTTAACGCTTTATTTAACTGAAATAGACTTCATGTTAAGTATACTATGGCTGCGAGTAAGCACGGATTCGCTTCTCACTACAACTTACATTTTGTCAGCGTTTAGTGCTTCATTCAGCTATTTTTAAAAGCTCCCTTCCTCAAAACCCCCACCAGGAGGCGATATTGAGCTACTGAAATGTTTTTTCCATCTGCTCTACAGAAGGATAACTCAGCTTGTCTTCTAAAGCTGTCAGAGTGACGATGATTTTGGGTTGTGTTTTGCAGACTGCATGTTTGTCTTCTTCATATACTGTGTGTGGTTTTCGGACTTAGGTGGCATACTGCAGAGACAGACAGAAAGATGCATATTTGTTTAGTCTTTTATTGCCCTGGGCTGTTTACTACGTGGCAAGGCTTATTGTCAAGGCTTGCGTGTGACAGCCCAGGCTGCTGAAGGCTGACTCGGCCAGAAACAGTTAGGGGAGAAAAAAAAAAACTTTAGAAGAATGACCAACGACGCTGGTGACACATATACATTTATCTGGTGCTCAACCTGGATAATGGTGTCTTTCGTTTGCTGGGATGTGCCGGTGGGAAAATGTGTCAGGATAATGTAGCCTAAAGAAAGTCGAGGAACAGTAGGATAGCGTGCTATTTTTACTGTGGAAGGCTGCCATATAGCAGCAGAGACCTCTTTTGACCCTTGCAGCCGGAAACTGTGTCACGCATTTGTATCCGTCAGTCTTTTGCTCTCGTTGGTTTCCTGGATCTCATAGTCCGGCTCTTTTTCTCACACAGGAAGCAAATTCTCCAGTGGTTCTCGCCAACAGTGGCAGGTTACATGCAAGGATGTGCTTGTACAGCATCCCCCTTCATCCCTTAGATGTTTTTAAGAGCTGTGTTCTGGGATGTATCATGGACAAAAAAGACTCTCCACTGCCTCTTCTGCCTTCCCATCCCTTTTGCTTTCCAGGCTGTCAGTTATGTATACTGTTACGCTCCAGCACATGCACTTTCCCACATGCTACAGCAGGGCTGAACGATACATCATTCCCTAATCATTATTGTGACATGCAGTACCTATATTGCACTGCAAAAAATAGTATCTTGTCAATTGAATTATCTCATATGAAGACAACATATGCTGTATTTATTGCTGTTAACTTATAATAAAATGATTGTACTCTAAATAATGGTCTTACTAAAAAGTCTTGTTTCAAGCTTGTTTTTTACAAGTAAAGTTATCTGCCAGTATAATGAGATTTAAAATGTCTAAAAATAAGTTAAATAATCGTACAACAAGCTTGCAAGAATATTAAATAAAAATTTGAAAATTAAATATATTGACTGGATTTATGATTATTTTGACAACACAATTTTTAGCAGAATGTACATGAGCTCCTAAATTTTAATTGACAATTTTTAAAAACCTTTTGTTTATTTAAAAAAATATTTTCTTGATTTTATTCAGCTATTAAAGTACAGCTGGCCAGCTATCTTGTGTGCTAACTGCCTTGTCTGAGCTCTAATTCTCTCTGCTGCCCTCTAAAGGTGTTGCAGCGGCAGTTAAAGTGAAAGCTTTTGTTGTTTCTTTAAGACCCCTGATGTGTCTCAGTAAGGGTTTGTTCAGACCTGGTAGATTTGGTTAGATTAAATAGAACATTGGTGCAATTGCTCTGTTGGTGCAGTTCATTAGAGCAAGGGAAAATGCTGCCCTCTGGGGCACACCAAATAAGCAGATTTAAACATGCATTTGCCTCAAACCAGTGAATGAAAATGTACCCTTTTACATTCTTCGTGTTGTGATGTAAACATATGATTGTGATATGAAAGCAGAAAATAATTGTGATCAGGCAATTATGTAATAACTGTGACAGGCCCACCCATAACCAAGTCACTTGTTCTGTGAGTTCTGGCCAATCACAGATGTTCTTTTGTGTTTGGATGAGTCAGTGTGTTTACATAATACAACAAGCATCAAGTCTTTCCTTAATCACTGTGTGTTTAGTATATTACTGCAGTATAACTGAAATAGGAACTCTGTCCATATCAGAACTTCTGCCTTCATTTCCATTCAAAACACTTTCTTTCCACCACTAGAAATACAATTAGCTCCATTTTGGGAACAGTTTGTAGTTTTGTGACTACGACATTTGTTGTGACAACCACAAATTCCAATGTGACTTCTATCCTCAGTATCGTACAGCACTTTGACACATAGCTTACCCTGTGCTGAAAATGATGCTGGTTAACCCGTATATTTCCTTCACATCAAAGTAACATTCCACCAAATATCAGCAGGCAATTGCTGTGGTGTAAAAATGAACTCCCCGGGGGAATTTGATCAGCGCTTGGCTTGATAAACAGCACCCGTTGTTGATAGCAAAACTTATCAGCTTCTCATCTCTCTGATATAACTGGAGCTGCCCCTCAGATTGTGCTGGGTGAATCAGCTATGCAATTTTGTTCAGCTAATTGAATTTAGTGAGGCTGCTATGGATTAAAAGATGGCTCCACTCTCTCTCTCTCTCTCTCTCTCTCTCTCTCTCCCTCTCTGTGTCTTTCTCGCTTATTCTGTCTCTTTCTCTTTTTCACCTGCCTCTGAGAGCCTGCATTAAAGAACTGATTTCATGGAATGATTCAGCCAACCAGAGGGAGAGGGCGCAGTAGAGCAGATCCAGCCCTTGCTGTTTAAGAGCCAGCTTGTAAGAAATTGAATAGTGTGTTCAGCAGTGACCAGATAGACAAACAAAATGGGGAGAATGGAGTGCCAGAAAAGAGAATTGAACAAAATAGCTGTGGGCTTAAATCTGTCTGTGTCTTAAATTGCTCATAAAAGTTTTCTGGACGGTAGTTTCGAAACTAGATTGCTCAGGAGTCTTCGAAGACTTTCATGTGCATCAACAGTGTGCACGTACTCTTTAAAAAAATGTTCTTTTATGGTTCTTGGACCTAAGAAAAAACTTCAATTGGTATAAAACATAAAACTTTACACTCACACATCTTACTAGCATACATGGTTCTTTAGATAACAACAAATGGCTTTTCTGTGGCACTGCTAGTTTAGTTGCCATTATTTTTATATTTATTTTTTTACAGTATTCCACCTTGGAAAGATGTGATTTCTTTGGAATATACTAGATTTGAAAATACTTGATTGATCGTCAGTTGTTTTTGAAAAGTTTTTCATAAGCTCTTCCACCAGGAATACCACCAGGTCTGATATATAGCTTTTAGCCAACTGATCACTGATCACCATGCATTTGGCTATAGGCTGATAATGGGGTGAAATCCCTTTTGACTGTGGTATGGTTCAAACAGCAACATTCAGATCATTGTGCACGACCCTCTGACTTTTAGGCTCTGCAGGAATGAAAGGCTCTACATGTACTATAGAAGGCTGTTAATGTGCGCCCATGTGTTGTTTTGGCAAATAACATCACTCTTGCATGCATTAATTTTGTCAAACCGTGTTTGGAGTTAGTCTTTCAATGCGAAATGTAGTGAAGCAGAATCGGTCCCTAGTAATTTTTAAGGGCAACCAGAGGAACCAAATGTCTGCGCCAAGACGATGTATAAATATCAATGCGGAAATATCAAGCTATCAGTATTCAGACAAGGGTGCCTGAATGCTGTTAGATTGAAAGTGTGGCATTCCAACTTTCCATCGCACACTGTTGCACATTTGCTGCCAATGGGGTTTTGTTGATTCTGTTGTTTCTGTGCTGAAGTTGTTTGGGAATCAGTTGTTGTATTGTGGCTGATGGCTAAGGATTTGGGAAGGAGGTGGTCTTGCATCAGTGTAAAAGAGGGCATGTTCTGCCAGATGCACTAAATAACAAAGCTAAGAGAAAACTGTCTAAAACAGTTTCCAGATAAATTTTAAGTCACCATCATGTACCACCTCTACAGATGCTAGAAGGTTTAGAAGCGAAAACACTTAGTTCCTTTCAAGCATCTTAAAGATGGTGATGGTCGCTTCCAGACTATTTGCCATAGATATACCCATCTCATGTCAAACACTGTCTGCTGATCTGCTGTGATTTTGTCAAAGTAAAATATTATATCCCTCACCAAGTCTCTGTGTGGTCCTGTGGAATCATAAGCTTTGTTGCAAGCAGAAAAATGGCAAATTCACTAAAACAATACTTAGAAACTAACAGAGACTGTGTGTTTGTACGTAGCAAACCTCCCCTCACTCTTCCTTCCCCGCTGTGCCCCCTGTAGGACTGAAGAGAATACGTAATCCAGATCGAATGTACAGAACTGCCGTTGGCTACGCCAGCCATGCTGCTCCTAAGGGTGTCAGCGATGACACAGACACCAACAGTAAGAAAGCTGGCTTACTTTCACACCGCATCCCTTAAAGCTACAGATCAATCAAATTTACAGTGTTCTACGAACCTCAAATGTGTTTGACCAGTCAGGACATGGTTGGTGTCTGAAGTTTGCTTAATTAGTTTTTCACTGGAGCTTTGAGGTGAATGTAGCTAACAAGTAGTGTGTGTGTATGTGTTGGTGGGGGGGCTTATGACAATCAGTCAGTACCTAAATTATCAAATACTTGCCTCGAATTGAGCTGTTGAGTAATCTCAAGGTGTTCCACAGTAGGGAATCCTGAATTACCCAAGCACCAGATAAGCAAGTCTATTAGAGATTTGAGGAAAGTGTGTAATGATTTAGGCATGCAGTTTGCATGATGCCAATTAATAGTCATAAGCCATGAGCTTTCAATGCTTTTTCACTACATTAGCCTTGTAGCTCCAGTGCAATAGTAAAAAAGGAAACTTCAGACATCAAACATTGACAGATTGACTACATGTGAGGTAAACAGCTATGTAAATTAGATATTTTTGCCAGATCTGCATTAAAACAACGGCCTGCTCCGTATTCATATGCCCATTCACCCATATGGTAACCCTCTCATTCCTACACTTTGATGTACTTCTATTGAGAAGTTACTCTTGCACGTGGAGGGTGCTGAGTAAAAGTTTGCAAACGTGCAGGTGTTTCCCTCAGGCAGTATTGCGAAACGCGAAATAATGGTATAACTATACTATAGACCGTTGCGCTAATCGTCTGGGGAAAAAAAACGTTTTTTAACTGCAACAGGGTGGCACAGATGTAGGCCTAATACATTTCACTGAGGTCTAGTGTTTAGCTAACAGCATCAAAGCAATGAAACAGAGTCGCCCATTATACAGAAGCCATGTTGAAAATAAGCGTGCGCTCTGTGGCTGGGTGACTTTCTTTTTGGGGGTGGGGGTGGAGTGGTTGAGACTGCTCTTGGTGGATCAGCTTTAAAAAAAGCAAGCGCCTCATTCTCATTCAGCTCCATTACAGATCATGTTTATTCATGCATGGCCACGCTGCTCTGGAACGCGTGGCATATTTTTGGAAGCAGCAGCTCATTGTCATGCCTAATCAACGCACGGCGCACTTTGAGCTGAGCCTAGGCGTCGGCCCGTGTGGGTGTGAGAGTGAGTGTGTTCTGCTGGAACGTAGAGACACCGGGAGTCCGCTGTGTTATGTCCCTGTTTTTTCTCTCTCCATTTATTTCTTTCTCTCGCCTGTGTGCTCGCTCTTCCTTCATTTGTTTTTTTCTAGTTGTTTGCCGTGTTTTCATCAAGTGATCAAGACCCTTCCAAGAAGCTCTTGTTTAGTGAACATATTCAGCAACTGGAGATCCACTGAATCATTACTTTTTATGGTCGATTCTGAATTGGCCAGAGTGTGTGGCTGGTTTTTACTTCATTCTATTTATTTATGTATTTTTAAAAATACCTGAAGCTCATGCTGTGTGAGTTAATTGAAGACGCAAATCACACTTATAGCAGTACTTTTTATTAACCAAAGTTAACATAAATACAATTAGTGGCTGTTTAAAGAGTCAACCTGGCAATAAGTTATTTACATCATAAAATTGCAACACAAATCGACCAAAATAAAAGTAACGGCCGCATTTGTTTTTGACTTAGCCCGACTTTGGCTGGCTTGGTGCTGATGACTGCAGGGATGGAGAATAAAAACAATGCTGTCAAGTCGGACGCATTCCACTTAGCGTAAGCTCACAGCAGTGGCTGATCTTGTGGCATTTGCCTTTCTGCTAGAGCCATACTTAAAGAGAATAAACAAGCTCGCCATAGTCGTCGGCTTGTTCTTTTCAGGCATACCTGTCAGAAACTGTTGATTCTGTTGTTTCAGCGCTGAAGTTAAGCATGCCTGAGATCATGTCAAAAGAAGGATTTTGAAATATAGTCCTACATCAGTGTGAAAATGCCGCTGTTGTCAGATAGCAAGACATGAAAACTATTTTTCTGAATTTAAGTAAACTTCTATGTTCCTTTGTTGTCACCTTCTCTCTTGTTGCCTCATTCTCCAGTTTGCTCTGTTTTACCACGACTTTTTTCTAGTTTTCTTTCATTGTTTTGACTGAATGATCAAGGCCCTTTCCAAGATGCATTTGTTTAATGAGCACACTCACAAAGATTTGATTCTGTTGCTTCTGTGCTGAAGTTTTAAGCTGGTCTGAGAACTATTGTCTTTTTGGTTGATGGTTAACATAAAGATTTGAGTAGGAGGCTAGGAGCTGGGCAGCTTCTGCAAGTGAAAACAAAGAGGTAGCATAAGTCTAATGTTATGTTTTCAGTCTTAAGAAATTACATAACAGAAGTCACCATCTTACAAAACCTCTACAGGTGCTTAATGCTGTATAGGAGTTCAGATGTGTGGAGGGAAATTCACTCAGTTCCTTTGGGTGCTCATGGATTACAATTTGCAAGAATTTTTCAATGCCAAGCTCTATGGGATATTACATTACGTTAAGTTTCCATCATCTAATAACTCTGCAGGTACTCTTTGTTATATTACTGAGGCCTCTGTGTTATCTCCTTCTATTCTGCCCTCTTGTTATCTCTGCCTTCTTTCTTTTTTACGGGTGTTCTGTGTTTTTTACTGAGTGATCAAGACCATGTCCAGCGGGCACTTGCTTAATGAACACACTCAGAAACAGTGGTAGTAGCCGGGGTTCTGCTGCCCAGTTGTTGCAGACTTGACAGGGTAATCAGCAGCTGGACAAATACATGTCTGCTCTTTTTGTGCCCATGTTTGGCTGTTGGGGGTTAAGCCGCTGAGGCTTAAGCTGTTCAGCTTCCAAAGCAGCAGGTTTTGGGTTTAAAATCCCCACAGAAATATGCTACATTGTTTAAACTCTCCTGATGAAGTTCTTTGCTACACATTCTTTGTGTAGCCTTACTGAAGGTAATCCCTTGATTATGTGTTGATTATGTATTGTGTATAGGTCTTTTCCATATTTTTTCTGGACTCAAAGCTGCTGATGAACTGCTAATCCTGGGACATTTGTTTGGAATAAGTGGATGAAAGAGACTGGAGCCCCCGCAATCCTGTACATGGACCCAAATTCGGCCTGGTTCTCTTGCTTTGTTGAGCCAGGAAAAGCTTTGGAAGCCAACTGGGACAGAACCAGTGCGTCAGAGCAGGCTAATTGGGAAGAATCCTGGTCTTCTGTCCCCCTCCCTTTCCTGCTCTTTGCTCTTTTTACTCAACCAGTGGAAATCCCCAGACAAACTACACCCAGTTATTAAAGCAGCCATGCTGCACCATCTTTTTACAATCACATTAAAACATTTTTGTCTGTATATGTTTCTGCTTCTGCTTAACTTTCTCCCAGACCAGCCTTATGCCATTAGATGCCATAAGGCTGATCTACTCCTCTCTGTGTTCGTTTTTTTTCCATTATTCCCATATTTTCTGGGACAAGAATCACAAGACAAGATGAAGTTGGCCCCCGGAGACTATGAGGAGAGTCAGCGTTTTTCTTACTTCAGTGCAAGGATGACAGCACATTAATTTGCTCTTTCTTATATCAAACCTAATATTCCATTCCTCCAATGTTTTATCAGCCATGCCTTTATTTTCAGAAATGCTATAGCAATTAAGAGCAAACTTTTTGCCTCAAAGATCGTAAAAATTGAAGAAAAAGATAGCATTAATTGAGATGTGGAGAGTAATCAAAGGATTTATTCACAGTGGAGAGAACTAAATGATAGAACGGAGCGTTCTGCTCAAAGCTGAAGTGAAGGAATGGGTGGACGGCTGGGCTATGTTATGTTTCCAATCAAGGTTGAGGTTATCAGCTTTGGTTGAGGTTAACATCCTTTTGCAATGGGCTGACTTGAACCTAGTGAATCTTCTGGACTTTTTGGTTGCCATTGCTTGCTTTCAAAGCAGTTGCAGTTGAGTTAGTGTGTAGTGACATGCTGCAAAGTTGAGGCATGTACTTTACCTAACAGGCCCCATGTAATCTTAATTTTTACCACTGGGAAGGCACAAACACTCTTTTAGCATCTGTTGTATATGACCAAGGGAGGCCAGCATGGGCTGAAATTTATAAAATACCAACACTTTTCTCTATTCAAACAATGATATAATGTCACAATACACAAAATAGCAACAATAACAATAATATCAATGATAACAATAATTGGCTGATAAATGCCAACCCATCAAATTCATACTTCAAACAATAGGGAGCAGCATATCACCAGAAGATGCACAATCTCTCCTCCTCCCCCTTCAGGTCCTACCAGTCTAGAAGTAAACATTGCATTCAGCATCATACATTGTCCCTTTGCTCGACAAGAGTGTCTCTGGTAGAGGAAACCAGGACCAGTGTTAACTGTTGTTTTGCTTCTATTTATATCACTTCTTTGGTTTGCTGTATTCTTGACACAAGCTGGCAGTGGAGGTCATTAAAATCGTTTCTTACCAAGAGCTTCAGTCACTGTTACATTTACTTTTCAATTCATTGGCTACCTGTCCTTAAATCATCTAAGTGGAAGCAGGAAATTCAACATAATCGACAAAAGGATGGAAAATGCCACAGGGCAGTGCTACTTCTTCCTCTTCACCTGTTAAACTGATTTTACCTGACGCTACAGTGACTCATTATTGCCTCTTGAGGTACAAAGTGGTATTACGAGACAGGATTGGCTGGGGTTGGCTGATTAGCATGATAATTTCAGAACATAGCTCTGTAACACAATACATGGACGCCTTCGATGTATCGCCAAAATTGTTATTTCTTAACAATCTGTTGATAAGTTTAGATTTTTTGGAATGTTCTGAACTAAAAACGTATTGCTCCTTTAAAAAGACTGAGCAAATGAAGTGGACCAAACTTGGCTTTTAGGATTCCACAAAACTTCCACATAAATAGGTGAACTAGGTGTTTTTTATTAATATTTTTACACTATGAATACTTATGTGTTGATCAACTTTTTGTTGAGTAATACTGATTTAAGGGGACAGGTCTTATCATAGCATCCACAATACAGCCCATATATTGGGACACCGTCACATTGTTATTCTTTTTACGCTGGTACACCCCTAATTCATGGGTGTACTACATTTGTAAAATAATCCAACCTTTAGTTTTAAGGCGGTACTATGCTATGTGTGATTGCTTAGGAAACAATTGAAGAGTGTCAGTAGGCCTATAGTATGAAGCCAAAGCCTGTCATAAAACGATCTGATAAAAAGAGAGATGGAGGGGGAGACAGAGAGAGTGTAGAGGACAGATTGTTCACCAGCAGTCTAAAGTGCATTTTGCATGCATAGCTTAGCTCTTTATCCATTTGTATTCATACACTCATTTGCATGATTGAGTCCATGTGTATTTGAACATTCTCATATCCCTTGTCTTGTTTATGTCTCTGAATGCATCTGTTAGTGAATGCTGTTGGATTTACTTGTTTGTCTTATGTGTCCAAGTGTTGGACTCCTCCCTGCCCTTATCCGCTCAAGTGAGAGCCAATTCCAGCATGAATTAAGTTCATAAACTGCTGTTGTATTATTAGGACATGCATACATTTTCCTTTGAATTAAGTTATGCTCATGTATGTGTTCCCATGTGCAGGCCTATGTGTACCTACTGAAAGTGCTTTATAAAAGATTTGTTTCATAGGCTGGTGCAATTAATTTCTGTGTTATCACCGGATATTCAATTAAGACAAACTCGGCCTGTTACATCCCCAGTGCTTGCACAGTTAATACCTTCAATTGAGTATTGCCCAGATTGGAGGCTGATTGGAGTTTTGAAACAAACATTGAACCAGTTGCGCGCTGCATTTTGATGATGGCACCAGAGAAAAAGCTCTTAATTAAGACTTCTCCTACGGTGACATGAGGTTTGTAGTACAGGGGTTTTAAGTTTTTTTTTTTTCCAAGTAAAAACTTTCTAACACCATCAGACCGATTTCTTCACTTAGATGACAGTGACATTCATTTTGCTTTAATGTGCAAAAAAAAAACAAGCACAGCGAAACTTAGCATTTAAGCTCAGTGGCTGTAAACAAGATATTCATTGCCCAAATGCCAGATAGCTATCTGGCAAGTGATCTATTGAATAACGCAGATGTGGTCACTGATGGTAATGGAGGAGGGAGTCAATAAAGGAGCTGTATTATTACGGAGAACAATAGAGCAATCACCGCTTTGATTGGTATTGATCTTGGAGTGAGAGGGCAAACTGAAATTGAAACTGACCAGCATGACCTGAGGCACATTTGAATCAGAAAAGGGGTAAAACAGCATTCGAAATGATGTCATGGTTGTACCCGTAAGGACACAGGCCTTTAACTGCTCACCCATTTTAAAATAACACATCATTCTCAGTTAACTCGAAATGTGAATGAATGTCACTGCAATTCCCCTCTGGGGTTGGGGGTGGTGGTGATGGGGGGTATCTATCATTTTCCTTTTCATTCTTTTAACTACATCCACGTTTCTTTACGGTCAGCTGCCATCGTAACTTTGACGACATAGATTATTATCTGACAACTATGGCTCTCATTCAAGCGTGGCCCATCACGATGGCTTTTGCATATGGCCTAGTCCCCAATAAAGCCGCCAATGTCAGACTATATTCAGCAGCCTTGCTCAAAATGCATATCGCGGCAAACAATCTATGGTAAAGTAAAAAGAGAAAGAGTATCCCATCACCAAGGCACAAAGGCAGGAGGACACTATCGATTTGAGATGTGTTTTTGTCGGCCCTCTTTATCCCTCTCTAAAACAAGCTTTGTTCTGCTCTCTGAAGTGATGCCTGCTCAAGCCGCCATGACAGATACAGTAAAACAGCAGCACGCAGCCAAACCTTTTAAAGACTGACCGATAAGCCCCAGATTAGCACCCATATCCAGATGGTTTACTCACCCCTTGAGGCCTAAAAGGTGACCAGATCGGAGGTTGCCATAATTGCCCCTGCAGACTCTTCATTATACCCAAAGAAGTGGGGATAGAATCATCGTCACCTTACATCTTCTTGAATCCTCAGACAGCTCAGAGACTTTTTCTAGCCAGGGACTCAATCCAAGCTGCATGACCTTGAAAGAATTCACTGCTAAATCAATTTGACTGACAATAGTCAGAGTCTTTGAGTCATTACTAATTCAATATGAATTTCATTGTTCGCAGCTTCCAACAATGTAGTTTCTTTGCAGTTGAGAGTACACACTCAGTTGGCAGTTTGAGTTGCCAGTTTGTATCCACCTACTTTATACCTGCACCCACGGGCCATTTTTATGAGAAACACATAAAATATAGGTGCACTTTACTGACTGTAGCCCATCTATTGCTGCACAATTTATCGTCCAGGCTCTACCCTGTCCATCAATGGAATGAGACCACAACAGGGCCACTGCTGACTCAGTGGGGATAGTAGGGAAACATGATAGTGGTGTGATTTGGCCCACCACCTAAAAAACAGCCCTTGGACAGTGGGCCCAGAAACTGATCACTAATGACAGGCTAGAGATGACATATGAACTATGCATGTAAAATGAAGTGTAGTTTTAAAATGTAAACCTACAGAGTGTATAAACTAGGCTGATTAGCTTGTAGTTTGGATTTATTGGTTCAATGGTTGTTTAATGGGGCAGATACATAAGCATAGAAAAAAGAGTAGACTGATGCCATATGTCATAGCATTTATAGCTGTACAATCATTTGCCATGTTTGTCTTTGTTTTTTTTTACCTGTAAAATAACTGTAAAATGAATAAAAATGTTTTTTATTAGCATTTTTATTTTTTTTTCACAATATGATATAAGCATACATGCAATATGTAACTCGTAAACAGCATGTATTATGGTAATAATATGTTAATAAACTTTGAATTTGTTTTAATGCTTTGATTTTGTTAATCCTCACAGTGCTGCGCTGTAGACAGGCTATATAATAGACTTTAATTGATACCTTGTGCAAACCTGAGCTGCAATATAGATTTCTTTGTGGTTGTAAAACCTGCCATCAGGAACCTTTAGTACGTGACAAGTATTTAATGACTTTATTGGTACCAGTTTAGAATAAGACTACCCTTGTAAAGAGTTTATGAATAGTTAAAACTAGTTTTATTGGTTATTATTTAAGTAATAAACACTTTAAAAAGTATAAATAAGCAGTTAAACACACATTAAGAGTAAGTGTAGAAATGAGCTGCTCTGTCTGATGAAAATGAATCCGGTTAAAGCTAATGGCTTTAATGCTAACTGATGGAGAAGACAAAGTAAATAAAATCAGACCTTCAACAGTAAATAAGAATGTGGGTTCACTGTTGCCTTTTTTATTTATGTGTTGTAGAATAATTGTAAACTACCTTAGAATAGTAGTACCTTTATTAAGTGTTTGTGAAGGGTTTAAAGTCAGTTTATTATTGGGTATTAATTAAACAAAAATCACTAATAAGCAGTGACAACATATAAATAAAAAGGGCAACAGTGAACCCACATTCTTGTTTACTAATGCTCAGATATTGATATTCGCTGGTCTTACTTTGTCTTCATTAGTCAGCATTAACAAATCAGCTTAAACACATTCATACATCAATTACAGCTGCTCACTTATTCTAAAGCGGTACCACACTTTATAAGGGTAGTCTTATTCTAAAATAGTATCCTTTATTTATTTAGCTAGGTAAAGGGTCCAAGTGCTAGACCTCCCTCAGGGTCACGCTTCAGCTTGACTTGAACCCCCCGTGGGTATTGTTCCCCTAGTCATTTGTCATTTGTGATAGTGAAACCTCCCCACTGGCGTGTGTACGACTTATCAATAGCTGATGGTAATTGTCAGGATATTCAACATTAATTCAGCTTGAAACCTTCCTCATCTTCATTCATACTACCACTACCACTGCATTGTTTCCTTGTCACTGAATTATGGTAATATATGTGATACGTGTTCAGTGGAATGAAAAATTACAGGATCTACAGTAGTGTGTGTGCATGCGCGCGTGTGTGTACTTGCATTATTGTCTGCCTGTCTCCGTTTGCCTCAGCCATAGATAACACATTGTGGGTGTGACTCACCAATGTCTGTATATTCACCTTTTGTCCTTTGGAAATTACCATATAGACAACTACACCACTGATTTTTATGCTACGTACATGTCTCAGGGGAGGATGCGTAGGAGATGTCTAGCATAGAGGTTTCAATGTAGGCCCAAGTCCTGGGCCCTCAAAGTGTCCCGCAACAACTAGAGGATGCTCTGCTCTCATGGCCTCGCTCATATCAAAGCTTCAGCCGCTCCCACTGAGGAAAAAAAAGCAACATAAAAATCTGCACTCGCCTCACTTTAATGAGCATCTCAGAGCTGATGTGGCTAATACGATAGTCGAGGTGAGATACTTGAAGAAAAAAAGTTTATCAGCAGTGTGATGAATTAGCATGCAGGCCTATTCCTCCCCCTGGCCGCCTGGAACCGCTGTGCAATGAGCCTTTATTTCTGTCACATTAATTTTATTTGGAAAAAAACAGTGGAAAAAAATTCTAAATTTCCCCAGACGCCCCTTAATATCTGTACTGGGAGCATTAAGTGCTGCTTTTCACCGCGTTTTCTTGCTGTCTTTATTATGGAAAGTTTTATAATTAACTGACAGCTATCTCACTTGAGGGTTTCACTTCTCGGTTTTAATGTGAGCGTGACAGTTTTACAGGTACCCAAAAAATTAATCGGTTGACGTCGGGAATCTGCATCGCGAGTCTTTGGTTGCTTTGAAATCTGACTCCAAATGAAAGTTTCATCTGAGGAGCGAGCGACTATAAGATTTGATTTTCTCAAACAGTTCTCATGAGACAGGTTGCAGTCCTTAGCGAAACATCTCCATAATGTGTCAGATGGGGGGAAAATCGATCCTTTGAAATAGCCAATCAGAAAGTGAGGTATTCGCCCCTACCCCCCCCTAACATTTACTCTTTAAGTGCGAACCCACAGGATGACATTTTGCAAAGTCTACTCCATGCCGTCCTTACACTACATTGCTCTTATCTGTCACACGGAAAGATCCTAGATTTAGTTGACCTCTATTTGAGGAGGCCAGAGGAAAAAGGTGTTGATGCCTTTTCCAAGGCAGGACAGTTTAATGCATTTCCTCCAAAGCTCACATTCTCCAAAATGGGATCAGAAAGTCCCACAACTACACCGACCCCTGCTTAGGCTGGAGTCTGCTATATGATGAGGGAAGGGGGGGAGGGGCCATCAAATCTGTAAATGTCACCATCTCCGTATTCTTTTCAGTCTTGCTTCTCCAAATTTGCCTTTTGAAGCATTTTCTCACTCCGCTCTCAGTCAGTGCGTCGTGCTTGACTCGAAGAGAATCATAAAAGAGTGTCCGAAGTCAGCAGATAGCGGATTAAACCCCTGACAAAAGGTTGAAACAAAGCACTTGCGACAGGTGAAGCACCATGCAGCCGAAAACACCATTTACAAATAAACAGATGCTAACGGAAAATGTCTGTCAGCGCTGACAATTTAATGGAAAAACAGCGGCTTTCATTACAAAGTGACACGGCACTGATGAGTTATGGAAGTCTCCGTGTCCATTCTCTTCAATTTTAATACAGTTCCCGTGGCAGAATGCCGGTTTTAGGCCACCCTCGTTCGTGCAAACAGTGCACCCATGCAAAGTCATTATGGACAGCAGATTTGCGCTAATCCTCGGTAAGGACAGAGCTGTGTTGTGTTTGCCTGGACAGGACAGACACTTTGCTCAGCAGATTAGAAATACAGGATCACATTTTTCTGGCTAGTCTGTAGTAGTATGTTTTGGCATTTGATCTCAACTGTGTTGCGCAGAAATAATTAATAATGTGCAAATAATGAGAAACGTGAGAGAAAAAGAGCGTTCTCTCACTTTTTGAGCATAATTCTTGGTAAAGGCTTTTTCAGAGGGGATTATTATTGATTTGTCTTTTTGGATTCAGCTCTAGCTGAATGTGCTGATCGCACTTCATTCGTTTTGCGTCATTGAAAAAAGGGCACAGGCTTCGCTGCCGTGGCTGCTGGATGTGCAAGGAGAATGTTCATCATATTATGTGTGGGAAGGAAGTGTTGTCTCACTGTGTATGACATTACCGTACGACTGTTCACTCGTCTGTCTTAGTAGAGTGTCTAACAGTCCTGTGTTTTATGTGTTGATGGACAACAAACTAAACTAAATTACTATTGTGAGTAATTGTTTTCCCCCAAAGGTTTTGTATAAGAGCAATTCGAAGCTGCCTTTGGTCAGTCTAGACACTTTTTGTCCTTCTGGACACAAGCTCACAAACAGTAATTTTGTTGTGCACTATTACTGCAGTGGTTTTTGCTGAATTTTTTTCAGCAGTGGTGGCAGATGCACATTCTAAACCAGGGCTGCCGCTGCAAAATATATGCACTGGAATCGCTGGACTGAATAAATTAACTCAAACAAAATATATGTGTCCACAACTTTCCAGACACCCCTTTGGGAATTTATTTATTTTAAGTTGCACTCCTACTGCAGCAGGTGTTGAGTTGCACACTTACAGCTTGTATTATACCTGTAGAAGAGCATTGCTGTTGAAGTGTGACATGCTGTAGAAGCTGCACATGAACCTAAGGTCACTATGCCCAATGCCTGTTGTCAACTAGTGGGTTTTAAAAAGCCCCCTGCCATTGGTCTGCGGAGCAGTGAAACTGTGTTCTCTGGAGTGATGGAGCTCCATTTAATACATGTAGGCTTAGTTCTCATCCCATACTCATCCAACATTACTACCTGACTTCACTAATGCTCTTCTGGCAGATGTATAAATTTTTTAGAAAGCACATATTTGCTTATTTATACCAGTTATAATCAACTTTAACTAATCTCATCAATCAGCACATTATTATAATAGACATATCAAAAATCTTCATTACTACAGAATCAAGACCATTTTTCAGATCTGTAGAAACCTGTTTTTACAGGCCAACCTCAGCCTGCACTCTCCAGAACATGCATACTTACTTATTCACTTTGTTGACCTTCCCATTCTAGAGTTCTACAAACTACATTTAGCACTAGTTTCTTAACTGTCTAGCTAAAAGTTGTAAAAGAGCACCTTAAGCTAGACTGATGTGAGCAAAGGTATCTCCATAAAGCAAAAACTAAGCCAAGTCTCTGTGATCTACTTTGCGACTTTGAAGGGCAGGTTTGATGCTAATTTTTCTTCTGTTTTTCAAAGGCAAGGAAGTAATGAAAAAGCCCTCTGATCAAGCATCGGACATCGGTTCGACACGGCTTGGTTGCAGATGCTGCACTGGCGTTAGCACTTGATGCTAATTGGTATTCATGTAGAGACCACACGCCCTTGCCTTCAGAGCACTCACTAAATAAGAAATTTGTTTTTATCTATGCCAGCAACATTTGAAGCATTTGAAATTCCATATCTCGTTAATAAATGCATGTTTCAGTATAGCCAGGCAATCAGCTTTTATATCAGATTAGAAATGTGAACATGGACAGGTAGAGGGATATATACTTCCACTCATTTCCTCTGACCACACACTTACACTAACTGTAACTTTCAGATACTAGCAATAACAAAAGAACAAAAGAATGCTTCTCAAATGTAGCTTTAAAATACTGCTGTAATAAGATAGTGAGTGAAATAGTCATGAGAATGTAAAAAATCTAATGGTAAATTAGAATTTGTGATAAGCAGGTTAATGCTTCATTAAAGTCATGTGGGAATATTATATTATCAATTTACTAATTCCGCACGCTTGCTGTTTTCCTCCTAAAGATTTTGAGATGAAATACTGTATAACTAAGCTAGTTGAATAATAGTTTAAAGGTAAGATATGGTGTCACTAGATGAGTTGGCTAAAAGTTCTGAGGGGAATTACAGTGTGACTAGACTAGTTGAATAAAGATTTTGAGGGGAATTACAGTGTGACTAGACTAGTTGAATAAAGATTTTGAGGGGAATTACCATGTGACTAGACTAGTTGAATAAAGATTTTGAGGGGAATTACCATGTGACTAGACTAGTTGAATAAAGATTTTGAGGGGAATTACCATGAGACTTGACTAGTTAGATAAAGATTCTGAGGCAAATTACAGTGTGACTAGAGTAGTTGGATAAAGGTTCTGAGCTGTATTACCGTGTAACTAGACTAGTTGATTAAAAGATCTGAGGTGAATTACCATGTAACTAGACTAGTTGATTAAAAGATCTGAGGTGAATTACCATGTAACTAGACTAGTTGATTAAAAGATCTGAGGTGAATTACCATGTAACTAGACTAGTTGAATAAAGATTCTGAGGTGAATTACCATGTAACTAGACTAGTTGAATAAAGATTCTGAGGCAAATTACAGTGTGACTAGACTAGTTGGATAAAGATTCTGAGGCAAATTACAGTGTGACTAGACTAGTTGGATAAAGATTCTGAGGCAAATTACAGTGAGACTAGACTAGTTGGATAAAGATTCTGAAGTGAATTACCATGTGACTAGTCTAGTTGGATAAAGATTCTGAAGTGAATTACCATGTGACTAGTCTAGTTGGATAAAGATTCTGAGGTGAATTACCATGTAAACTAGACTAGTTAGATAAAGATTCTGAGGTGAATTACCATGTAACTAGACTAGGTGACTAAAAGTTCTGAGGTGAATTACCATGTAACTAGACTAGTTGAATAAAGATTCTGAGGTGAATTACCATGTAACTAGACTAGGTGACTAAAAGTTCTGAGGTGAATTACCATGTAACTAGACTAGTTGGATAAAGATTCTGAGGTGAATTACCATGTAACTAGACTAGGAGACTAAAAGTTCTGAGGTGAATTACGTTGTGACGACTAGTTGGCCAAAAGTTCTGAGGTTAACTACAGTGTAACTACACTAGTTAAAGACCAGACAAAGATTAGTATTTGATTTTTTTTTATTTCAATTTGGGTTCAGTTTAAGGCCACATGTCACCAACTCATGGTCTGGGTCTAGATTTAACAAAGTACAGTAATAGGCTCTACTGTCATTCACCTAACACATCGGTTGTTGGGTACCTGTAGGTAGGGCTGGGAGTCTGGATATTTGTTGATATAGTTAGCATTAGCACTCCACATTGCATTGCTTAGGTCATATATAGTTAATATAGTACTCTTTATTTTTATTGAATGTCTTTGTCAATTTGTTGGTTTTTGGAATTAAGATTGTTGTGTGGAATGAACTTATGAAATCAACCCCCTTTGGTTTCTGTCACTTGTAATCTAAGTCACACCATAAAGTTTCAAACCGCCCTACTTGTAACCTTAAGAGTTCTAGTAGTCCTTTTTTGGCAGGGGGTGTTGGGTATTTGAAAAATGTTCAAATTCAAATACTACATTTGACTAAATTGCCTGTTGCTAATTGATAGCTGCAGACTTGTTTTTATTGATTGGTATGTATTTGTCATTTGACATGGAAATAAATGAAAACATATATTAAATAAAAGTTTAAATAAATACATTTGGAAGAGCAGATTACATAGTATAGTTTTACATAACCTACACAAAATATGTACTCACAAAAATGTGTAATTATATAATTAAAATTAAACAGTGTAGTGTGTGTAACAACAATAATAACTCTGGATCTTTAACTCTGAAAGTTTCTCTTCTCTGCAACAGAGCTTCACTCAGATCACTTTGATTTGGCTCTGTGTGTGTGTGTGCATGCACAGTGGGGATACTGTCACTCTGTTTTGTCCCCAGTTCTGCATGTTTCGTCGGCCACAGCATGGGGTGTAGCCAGCAAGAGAAAGACACACGATGGCCGGCGCTTGGCAGACGGTGGTGGCACTGTGATTAAAATTCGTCCCTAAAGCCACAGTCTTGAGTGCCAGCATAATTTAAAAGCCCCTCGCTTTAATGCAGAACAATGGGAGTAAATGACAGGCCTTGGAATCGGTCTATCGCACTGCCAAACCTGCTGAAAGGAAGAAGGGGAGGGTGGGTACATGGGCGATGGGGAAATAGAAGGAAGGGTGCCAGATATATAGACTGGCCTTAATTACCCTATAAATAAGTTGCTCGCTGTCTTGTCCTTTTATCATCCTCATTGCGTTAGCATTTGTGCAACGGAAAGCTTTTTGCAGTGATGAAGCACAGACACATTTCTCAAGAAGCCTTGCCTGAAAATACAGATTAGTCGATGTATACGTTTAGAGGGAGTCAATCTTGGATCGAACAGTTAACTTAGAAATGTGAAGCGTGTTGCATTATATCTTCACTTAATTGTAATGTGACATTTAGAAGAATGTTAGACTGTAGTATGTTACTTTTCAGTAAATCATTTCAGGCCCTCAGTCTTTATTATGCATTTTAACCCTTTAATGCTGAGGCAAATAATAATAATCATCAACATTATCATCATCATCTTTATTTATAGAGCACTTGTCATACCAGCTCATACAAGCTCAAAGTTTGGTTTACAGATAATAGCAGAAAGTGAGCTTTAATAACCCAGATACAATCAAATTCATAAGTACTAAGAAGATGACGCAGTTGTTTCTATTGTTTAATCTACTGTTCTCCTTTAACAATGGGATTCATCAGGTAGATTTGGTTAATCATTGTTTTTTATTTTCTTTGTCACAAACTACCCACTGTCATGAACAAGTAAACCAATTAAAAAAAACATATACTTTACATTTGAGACACATTTGAGATACATTTGAGGCACACAAATCAATAGTAAATGTTCCCACAGTTGAATTGCATTTTAAATGTGTGATAACACTCATTTTATGGTGGCCAACATTCATACTTATATACACATATATACATGCACACCAGCTACTCTGGAGGCAGATGAGTTTAATGAGTTAAAAGGAACAAAGACTGTGCAGATGTCAGAGACCGCCTGTCATTTCCAGTCAAAGTGGCCATTAACTACCAAAGTCAAGCAACTAAAAATATTAATGCATTTGTCGATAGTTAGTGCTCTGCCAGCATCACTTCTTCAAAACTTGCATCCACCTTTTACAAGAAAGCTGCTGGTGTATTTTGCTGGTGTAGCTTTTCCAAAGTTCAGCCTAGGAAGTCGATTAGAAGTCGTTTCTCATGATCCAGAAAGGCTCTAAGTGAGGTTGAGCTCTGGGCTCTGGGTGGTCTGAAGCGCGAGTGAAGCTTGATTTTCTCTTCTCTCTCAAAAAGAAAGGCTGTAGGTTCTGTTTATCTGACAGTTTTGATGGTCTACTGGGTCTTGTACAGTTATAAAGAGTCCCATTTTCTCTAGTTGTGGAAACTCCTGTTTTTTACTTATTTTCCCTTGACTTTGCTCTGCCATGTGCAAATGGACTAATTTATGTCTAACATCATCAATAAAATGTTAATAATAGCTCCTGAAAATGAATAACTGGAACTTATCTGCCGTTAGCCGTTATGTAGTGGAAATTAAACAAGGGAATGGTGGTCTCTGACTTTTGCTTAGTACTGTACTATATGGACAGGATTAGTTTTACACAAGGAGGTAGGGTAAAGCAATTATTACCAGTTTTTCTCAGTCGTCCAGATCCGCCATGCAAGAAATTGATTGACTGCTCACTCCAGCGTTAGAGTACTGCCTGCTTTTATCTTCCTTGAAATGAAAGTTAAAACTTTTTCCATCTGAAAATATTACAGTTGTCTGTAAATATTGAAATATATTTTGTAGAAAAGTAGTTTTGATGTATATGGAAGCTTTCAAAGAGGCATTTACTTGCATCTTAGGACTAATGATATGTTAGGTAGCATAAAGTTAGGGATTTAAGTTGTTGTTCATTGTATTGAACAGCATGACTGACTATATTGGCAGTATGGGAGTTGAAAGCTTTAGAGTGGTCTTCAGTCCAGCTCATCTTTTGCTGTTGATGGATTCTGATGGTTCTGAATTATTTACATGTTTGACGGTTCACGCACAGGTAAAGCACAAACAGATCCCAGTGTAGAACTCTCAACAGTAAAGTCGTCTAACCTTCACCATGCGCCTCTCTCCCCCTGGCTATCTGTTTGTTCTTATACCTAATGTTTGAGTGCTTGCCAGGCAGAATCCCCATGGACACACTATCTTCATCTGTAGCCCCACTTTCTGTCTGTGTCCAATGTCTTCATGCTTTTACTAGAGGACACGGTCCCTCCCCAGTCCCTTTCTGTCTCTTTCCCTCTCTCCGCTCTCTCTCCCTCACTCGCTCCCTCACGTTTTTTATTCATAAGCAGGCTCAGCACGCAATATGGAACTACCTTCTCCCTCAGGGCTAAACATCGAGTTCCTTAAGAAGCCTGAGCCCTTGATTCAAACGGTTATCAATAACCTTGAAATGCTTTTGCTCTGTCGCCCAATTTGCTTGTTATGTATTTGAGCATGCACTCTTGCATGATAAGAGAGTAAAGGGAACAATATTAGAGTCACACAATAAGAAAAGTCACAGCAGTCAAGAGTGAGGTGTCCTTAGTATGCTCTTTTTCATTTACAAAAAGATGAAGCTTTTTCATTTTGCGTTTTATTTGGTTCTTTCTCTTAGTGCTTCTTTTTGTCTGGTTACACTTCCTTATGTTAAAGCCATTTCTTGAAAGAGATCCCAGAAAATTTTTGTAAAGCATAGACACCAGTGTAGAGTTTCCCCTCTGAGGTTTCCTCCCCTCTGTAATTACTCGGCAATTTTCAGTTTAATAAGATGACAAATGAGTTTTGATTTTATAAGAACAAATAAGATTGTATCTCCTAGACTCCTAATGATGTAATCAGTCTGAACTCTGGGATGCTGAGCTTACTTTGAATGTGCTGTCTTTCTTTTGTGTCCAGATGAACATGGACATTTGAAAATCTACCTGCCCAAGAAGCTGCTCGAATGTCTGCCCAAATGCTCCTCCCTGCCCAAGGAGAGACACCGGTGGAACACCAATGAGGTAGGGAATCTCTTCCAATCATTCTGGGTCCTGGAGAATCATCCAGCAGTTTGAACAACTTTCAAGACAATTTCAGACTTTTTAATTTAACTCTTCTGGGAAATCCGTCTCTGGTTCATGCAGAGACGATGTGCTTCTTTTGCTGTGTCCAGACCAAATTGCTTTGGTAAGTTTTAGCTATGTAAGAACAAAGCACATCTGCCTTTGGTCAAGCCTGACTTTCTATATCCTGCTGGGCGCAAGCTCACAAGTGCTAATCCTGGTGCTCACTGCTTGAATTCACCCGAGCAGAGCAAAGAATGAGCTTGGTATTTCATATAATCAAAGCATACAAGGAACACCAAAGAAAAGTATTCCCGTTCAATGCTTGCAGGTGCTTAGAGTCCTGAAGAGATAAATGTGGTTCTGGAATATCAGACCCTGTTTAATTGCTAGAAAAACAGCTTTACATATGTAAAACAACTTGTAAATAAATAGGAATGCGGGTGTCCTTAAAGTAGCAATGTAAAATTTGTCTTTTAAACCATTGTAAAACAACTGAACTATAACAATGTGAAGACACTCGTTTTGATGGTACGTCAAAGACATCTATATATAGTGTTGCAAAGGTATCTACTGAAGGCAGCATGCTAACCAACTAGCCCCAGCCCGTCCTGTCCTATAATACCACTTTGTACCTCCGACATGAGAGCATGAAGAATTCGCACTGCCCTAATGGCGTATTCTAACCTCTTGTCAGTCATGTTCAAGGTGCTGCTCCTGTTTAGTTCATTTAAGGACAGATAGCCAATGATGTGTGATGTGTTGCCCCCTATAGTTTGGAGGAGGAAGTCAACAGATCATCCTCCAATTTGCCTCTTTAAAGGCAGTTTTTTAGATTTAAAATCAAAATGGACTCTTTTACTTTGGTCGTTCATGCCATTGGTCATATTATGTCATATTATATCATATATCACCTCCTCTACCCAACGCATATTAAAAAAATTAGGATTTCTGAGTATAATTACAATACTCAAGTTTTTTCTTATTTAGTGAAGTATAACTTAATATATATTAATTCCTGAAAAAACATTTACTGAAAAAATGAACTTTTTATATTTTCCTACCCAACTAATCTGTTGCTATTTGTCTTGACTGACTGCCTGTTTCTGCATGCTGATTTGAGCTGTAAATCTCTCTGGTATCCAGCCAGCATTAGTGCTTGTGTACAGAAAGTATCTACATTGTTTAGACCTCCCCCATTCTTGGTCCTGAAGGCATTCTGACATTCTGAGACAAACAAACACGCTCAGCCGATATCAGGCGAGACCTATTTGGCCTAATTCCAGAGCACACAAAACTTTCAGATGCTTGCGTATCCCTTTTGAAATTCTGTGGGTGTATTTATTTTCAAAAGGGATATTTCAGACATTAATTTGATTAATCTTGCTCTATTCATCTATTGAGGAAATGTATACATTAAATGACATTGAAAACAATCTTTAGTAGTTATGCCAAACGTTCACACTTAAAAATAAAGATGCAAAAGGATTCTTTGTAGTGCTGCCATAGTGGAACCACTTTAGGTTTGATAAAAAATAGAATATTTGATATGTTTGATAGAAAATAGAATATTGCATATGAAACTATGTTTAAAACTATGAGTATAATTATCTGTAACTATAAAGAGTAAATACAGAGGAACAGGTCAGCTTCCATCAGAGGCTGCCATGTAGATCCACAATATTTCTGCAGTAGCCCAGAAAGGATAAACCACACACTGGCTGTAGGGAGCGCCTTTCACATTGCATGTTTTATGTTAAAGTTTCCTTCCTTTCCCCTTAAATAGTGCCGGTATTACATATTGGCACCCGAGGCATTATAATAACTGCTGCAACATTTATGGTGGAACGGAAAAATCTGAACAAGAAGCTGGCAAAAAAGAAACAGAATGTAAGCACCAGTATTTAAATGCTGCACTGTTTAAGGTGGGAAGGGAGATTTGAGCAGGAAGCTGAAAGTCAGTTACAGGTAGGCAAAGCCGTATCATTTAAGGTTGTATGAGATGATTTAATGAAGGCTTGTTTTTGTAAATAAGATATAAGAGTGTTTTGAAATGTCCAAATTTTTTATAGTGATTAGTGAAATGTTTCCCTCTAGCTGTGCATTCAAGCCAACTGTACACTAAGATTTATGAACACAAACTGAGCTTATGCTGAAGCCTAACTTTCTGCTTCCTTGACCTCTCAATAATGCTTCGCCTGAAACTTCTTGAAGATAAAACATGCTTGGTGAGACGCACGCGCAACTGAATATGGTGCATGCTTTGGCCTTCCACTTTAACTCAATTTCGTCTGCACTTCAATGGCACAACTTATGAAAGACAAAACCCACTGATGTTTTGTTGTTTTGTACGCAAAAGTTTATTTACGGATTGTAGTTGAAAGAGCATTTTGATGTGAGAATGCAGGAATGCTCCCTTTGTGCGCTGGTAGGCTTTGTAAAAGCAAACGGATGGTGGTACGAGGAGGCACATGCGTCTCTACCCTTTTCAGACGAGAGCGTGTATCCTTAGTGTTGGGAGGCCAACAGCCTGGCTGTCCCAGTGTGCTTTCTATCAAAGCCTCCACCCTCCACCCTCTCTAGCTCTCAACTTCCAAGGACTCCTAGGTTCTTTTCCGTTTTTTAAAGCGCAGATGCATTTCACATTTCTCGACCTTGCGAGCTTGTGAAGTCTTCTTTAGCCATTGTAGTGTGGCAGCACTGTAAAATTGAGTGAGATGTTAGAAGAGGTGAACAAGATGCCATTTGTGAGAGTTTTTCAGGTTTTTTTGTGTAGAAGTTTACTCATTATTGAGGATTTAATTCAAGAACTAGATGGAAGGCAAAAGTAAAGTAAAACTTCTTTGAGTTCAAGAAGCTTTTCCCCCATTTTGGAACTTGTGTGGAAAAGAAGCAAAGTGATAAACTATATTATGCATCTAATATTTTTAATTTTCACTGAAAACCATCACATAGCACATACATCTTTGACACCCGGCTGATGATATACAGCCGTCCTGTATGTTGCCTTGACAAGCAATAGCTAAAAGGAGATTCAAGGTGAGCTTTAGGTTTGATCATTTCCTTGCGTAAACTGAAGCTCTCCGCTCTCCTTGGGCTCAAACCAGCTGGTTTCAGCGTCCGCTATGCTCCACTGAGATGACCTCCATTCTCAGCCTTCGCTTCAGCTGTGATTACCATCTCCTCGCTATTCCTCATTTCTTCTCCCAGGGACGCCACATGGGCAAGGCAAATAATCCTTCATCCCCCTCCTGCAAGATCAAACAGAAGCAGCAGAAGGAGATGTTGCTAGTAGTTGAGGGACCATAGAGAAGCGTACTGGTTTTTACAGTGAGATTTGTTAATTCACATTGCTTTAGCCAGATCAACTATGAACAGCAGTTCATTCCTTCAAGCCTGCACTCTAAAACCCTTACAGGAGGAGAAAGCGAAAAAGCACAGCTGTTACTATGGCCCTACCTCAGCATCTACAACTGCTAAATGTTCACTAAATATGCAGTAAGAGGTGTATGTGTGAAACAGAGAAACAGAGAGAGAGAGAGTCTTTAACTGCAAAGCTTACATTCAACAATATGAGTAGAATTGCATTTCCATCTAGAGGTTTAGTATTAGTTTTGTAGTTTTACGAAATTATTAAATAGTAAAGGTCACATGAAATTAACTACATTTACATCCTCATTCTGTTTGTTTCCCCTTAAACTAGTTTAAAATTGTTACCAGAGGAGCATGCATGTGCAGTTTGGTCAGACAGAAACCTATCAGTGTGTAGAATTAGAGCACACAAATATGTTTTGTTAAGAACATATTGATGTAAGGCAAAATTGTCATTTTGCTGTCTAACTATGTATAGTCTGGGAATAGCGCAGTGTTGTCAGTAGAGCAGCACTGCCTGGGGTACTGAAGGGGTTAAATGTATTCTGTGAGGGCACACTCAAATATATTTAGTCAGTTGTTTGAAAGTAGGTTTTCTATCACTGTATGGATTTTTAAGTGAGTGTGCAAACTCATTCAGAGTGCAGTTTGGATCAGTAAGCAATCATTGTGTAAGTAATGCAACTGATGGGTGACTTCTATTCTTATTTGTCTGATAAAATGTTTGTAACATGACCTATATAAATATAAATCTACATAGTATTGGCTTTGTTAGATTATGTTCTTTACATGTCAAATAAACGCAACAACAGTACTGAGAAAACAGTTTGTGTCAGCTTTAAAGGGTGAATGGCTTATGGTGGGAAAACAGTTTCAAGTCACGGCTGGTTTACACTTTACAAAGATGCAACGTTTCTGTGTTGATATGTGGAAAAGCGTAGCAAAGACTTGCAAAGGCAGCAATGTACACACTTCCAAAAATTGTGTCATTCACATCTGCATTAGTTGTGCATCAGTCAAATAGTGGCTGGCTATCTTGGAGCTTTGGGACAGAACACAATTCTTAACCCAAACAATGCTTAACCCAAACAATGCTTAACCCAAACCAAAACTAGCCTAAAATCAGTTGAATCAGTCGTGCGATGAAGAGTTTATAAACATTTATCTGATTCTTCTTGCAAATATTACAGAAACAGGCAAAAGAGTATTCAGAGAGACGAAGAGACTCCGGTATCTCTTTACAGATACGCAGATGCAGAAGTAAAATTTGGCTTCAAGAATTTGTAGTCAGGGAGAAGAACAGAGGCACAGAAGGCCAAAGAAGTATAGAATGAAGATGTTGCTCTTTTTCAGCATGTTTATTGGGCTTCTCCATGTCCAGCTGAACTGAAGCCTCTCCTGGAGGCTGGATGGAGTTGCGATTTTTCCCCAGTGTCACACACAGCTCTTAATGAATACAAGTGCCTAAACAGTGCTCACTCCCTCCTGCCCTAGCTACTGGCTCACCTCAAATGCCATGCTCCCAACAAGCATGGGCTGGATATAATGAGGCCTCTACCGCAGGGCCTGTCCAGCCAGTGGGTCACACAAACAAGGAGAAGCTCATGTCCGGGGTTTCTATTTTCTTGCGTGCATTTGATACAGCAGGACACACAGGCTTTAACTCAGGAGATTAGGAGACAGAGCAAGGGAGGATGGTTTGAGTTTAATCTGTGGAGTTGTTTGCCTGACATATTTGCAGTCACCTAGGGGATTTGGAAAGTGGCTAAGAGTGACTCCCGTATTAGGATAGGTGAAATGACAATGTGATATTTCTATCATGATAAATTATAGTAAGTATCGCCAGTGCTGTTTAGAGCACCGACTAACTGCATGTGTGACTTTTAAAAAGGCATGGTGGTGTAGTGGTTAGTATGGTGGTGTAGTGGTTAGTATGGTGGTGTAGTGGTTAGTAAGGTGGTGTAGTGGTTAGTATGGTGGTGTAGTGGTTAGTAAGGTGGTGTAGTGGTTAGTATGGTGGTGTAGTGGTTAGTAAGGTGGTGTAGTGGTTAGTATGGTGGTGTAGTGGTTAGTAGGGTGGTGTAGTGGTTAGTAAGGTGGTGTAGTGGTTAGTAGGGTGGTGTAGTGGTTAATACGGTGGTATAGTGGTTAGTATGGTGGTGTAGTGGTTAATACGGTGGTGTAGTGGTTAGTACGGTGGTGTAGTGGTTAATACGGTGGTATAGTGGTTAGTATGGTGGTGTAGTGGTTAATACGGTGGTGTAGTGGTTAGTATGGTGGTGTAGTGGTTAATACGGTGGTGTAGTGGTTAGTACGGTGGTGTAGTGGTTAGTACGGTGGTATAGTGGTTAGTATGGTGGTGTAGTGGTCAGTACGGTGGTGTAGTGGTTAGTACGGTGGTGTAGTGGTTAGTATGGTGGTGTAGTGGTTAGTAAGGTGGTATAGTGGTTAGTATGGTGGTGTAGTGGTTAGTACGGTGGTATAGTGGTTAGTAGGGTGGTGTAGTGGTTAGTACGGTGGTGTAGTGGTTAGTACGGTGGTATAGTGGTTAGTAGGGGGGTGTAGTGGTTAGTAGGGTGGTGTAGTGGTTAGTAAGGTGGTGTAGTGGTTAGTACGGTGGTATAGTGGTTAGTGGGGTGGTGTAGTGGTTAGTACGGTGGTGTAGTGGTTAGTACGGTGGTATAGTGGTTAGTAGGGTGGTGTAGTGGTTAGTATGGTGGTGTAGTGGTTAGTATGGTGGTGTAGTGGTTAGTACGGTGGTATAGTGGTTAGTAGCGTGGTGTAGTGGTTAGTATGGTGGTGTAGTGGTTAGTATGGTGGTGTAGTGGTTAGTACGGTGGTATAGTGGTTAGTAGGGTGGTGTAGTGGTTAGTACGGTGGTGTAGTGGTTAGTACGGTGGTATAGTGGTTAGTAGGGTGGTGTAGTGGTTAGTACGGTGGTGTAGTGGTCAGTATGGTGGTGTAGTGGTTAGTACGGTGGTATAGTGGTTAGTAGGGTGGTGTAGTGGTTAGTATGGTGGTGTAGTGGTTAGTATGGTGGTGTAGTGGTTAGTACGGTGGTATAGTGGTTAGTAGGGTGGTGTAGTGGTTAGTACGGTGGTGTAGTGGTTAGTACGGTGGTATAGTGGTTAGTACGGTGGTGTAGTGGTTAGTAAGGTGGTGTAGTGGTTAGTATGGTGGTTTAGTGGTTAGTACGGTGGTGTAGTGGTTAGTATGGTGGTTTAGTGGTTAGTATGGTGGTGTAGTGGTTAGTAAGGTGGTTTAGTGGTTAGTACGGTGGTATAGTGGTTAGTAGGGTGGTGTAGTGGTTAGTACGGTGGTGTAGTGGTTAGTACGGTGGTATAGTGGTTAGTAGGGTGGTGTAGTGGTTAGTACGGTGGTGTAGTGGTTAGTACGGTGGTGTAGTGGTTAGCATGGTGGTTTAGTGGTTAGTACGGTGGTGTAGTGGTTAGTATGGTGGTTTAGTGGTTAGTATGGTGGTGTAGTGGTTAGTAAGGTGGTTTAGTGGTTAGTACGGTGGTATAGTGGTTAGTAGGGTGGTGTAGTGGTTAGTACGGTGGTGTAGTGGTTAGTACGGTGGTATAGTGGTTAGTAGGGTGGTGTAGTGGTTAGTACGGTGGTGTAGTGGTTAGTACGGTGGTATAGTGGTTAGTAGGGTGGTGTAGTGGTTAGTAGGGTGGTGTAGTGGTTAGTACGGTGGTGTAGTGGTTAGTACAGTGGTATAGTGGTTAGTGGGGTGGTGTAGTGGTTAGTACGGTGGTGTAGTGGTTAGTACGGTGGTATAGTGGTTAGTAGGGTGGTGTAGTGGTTAGTATGGTGGTGTAGTGGTTAGTATGGTGGTGTAGTGGTTAGTACGGTGGTATAGTGGTTAGTAGGGTGGTGTAGTGGTTAGTATGGTGGTGTAGTGGTTAGTATGGTGGTGTAGTGGTTAGTACGGTGGTATAGTGGTTAGTAGGGTGGTGTAGTGGTTAGTACGGTGGTGTAGTGGTTAGTACGGTGGTATAGTGGTTAGTAGGGTGGTGTAGTGGTTAGTACGGTGGTGTAGTGGTCAGTATGGTGGTGTAGTGGTTAGTACGGTGGTATAGTGGTTAGTAGGGTGGTGTAGTGGTTAGTACGGTGGTGTAGTGGTTAGTATGGTGGTGTAGTGGTTAGTATGGTGGTATAGTGGTTAGTAGGGTGGTGTAGTGGTTAGTATGGTGGTGTAGTGGTTAGTATGGTGGTGTAGTGGTTAGTACGGTGGTATAGTGGTTAGTAGGGTGGTGTAGTGGTTAGTACGGTGGTGTAGTGGTTAGTACGGTGGTATAGTGGTTAGTAGGGTGGTGTAGTGGTTAGTATGGTGGTGTAGTGGTTAGTATGGTGGTGTAGTGGTTAGTACGGTGGTATAGTGGTTAGTAGGGTGGTGTAGTGGTTAGTACAGTGGTGTAGTGGTTAGTACGGTGGTGTAGTGGTTAGTACGGTGGTATAGTGGTTAGTAGGGTGGTGTAGTGGTTAGTATGGTGGTGTAGTGGTTAGTATGGTGGTGTAGTGGTTAGTACGGTGGTATAGTGGTTCGTAGGGTGGTGTAGTGGTTAGTACAGTGGTGTAGTGGTTAGTACGGTGGTATAGTGGTTAGTAGGGTTATGTAGTGGTTAGCACTGTCGCCTCACAGCAAGACCATCCAGGTTTCAATTCCCAGTCCGGGCCATTCTGTGTGGAGTTTGCATGTTCTCCCCGTGCTTGAATGGGTTTCCTCTGGGTACTCCGGTTTCCTCCCAGACATCCAAAGACATGCATGTTAGGTTGATCGGTCACTCTAAATTGCCCCTAGGTGTGAGTGTGCGTGAGTGTATGTTGGCCATGCGATGGACTGGCCACCTGTCCATGGTGTACCCTGCCCATTGTTGCTTGGATTGGCTCCAGCCCCCCTGTGACCCGGAGTAGCGGGATAAAGCGACAGGTAATGGATGGATGAATGATTTTAAAAAGATTTAGAAGAGGCTCTCAAGTGGTGTAACTGTCTAGTACTGTGCCTTATTTTATGCCTTACACTTTGTTCTAACAAAACATATGCATGTCATGTGTCATCAGATATTAATGTGACGCATCTGCAAGCTGCAGTACCGGCATAAATTCTGGACGCTGTATACCATGATGTGATGTGATGTCACCAACAGTCGGAAGAAACCATAACAACCTTTTTTTTTCTCATCTATCTCCCCAACTGTTGCCTTGTTGCTGTCAAGCTTATTGCAGATAATCAGTATTAATAGGTTTCTGGAGTGAACCCCTCGCAAGATGGTTTATAAAACTGTTCCCAGTCATTTTTATAAATGAGTTTACAACTTCCACATTGCAGTTGGAAAAAGTATACTGTACTTCAAAATAGAGGAGACATATAGAAGGCTTAAACGAATTTGTGAATTTGTTAGGTGAGACCACCACTTTTTAATTATTGTTGTAGGTTTTGACATAAGCCAAAAACTATTTACAGACTTCTATTTTTAAAAGTGTAGAAGAAAAGTGTTCTGGTGCAGCTTTGTTTCTTTGTTTAATCTTACAGATGAGGTTAAGGTTGTTTTTAAAGGTCACCCTACTTTAAAGAGATTACTAGTTCAGATCACAAGAATTGAATAGAAAAAGCAAAAACTGATTATTATTTTTAAATGTGGCACTTCTAGCACATTATGTTGGCTCCAGCTTGGGGTACACATACTTTCTCCACATCGCCCACCTATTTCTTCATATAGGGATTCAATACTCAGCCTTGTGCCTTGGGAAATGACCCTTATTGAGGGTAATGACACGAATGTCTATTAAGCTGAAAAATACATGTTCCGGAATGACCACACTAAAAATGAAATCTGCAGTATGTCAGCGAGGGAGGGGGGGAAATATCATAGCGATAATGGCGTCTGCGATAAAGATGAGAGGAGTGGGAACGCCGGGGGACGGCGCAAAGTCAATTCCTGCCTTTATCTCTTTTTCCTTTACCACGTATTTCTCCATTGGTTGCTTTACACCCCCTGCTGTTAATTTTAAATACCTAGAGAAGTGCGTTTTTGATACAGCTTGCCCTATTGGAAGCCATGCAGGCTTGCTGCAAAACACATTATCACGGCTGGAAGACTCTACAGTACAGTGTGTTTCTCTGAAGTCGCTGGAGTTTCAGCACTGATTTGGTCATCTGAAAGCGGCTGATATGTAAGGCTAGCCTTGAATTCAGAATGGCAATACAGCAATTGCATGAGGTGCGCTCTGAGAATGAGGTCGCAAGAGAGTGTGATCGAGGTGAGAAAAAAAAACGAAAAAAAAAAAAACGCTCCCAGCTCTCAGAAGCAGACGCTCCAAAGTTCACACTCAGTAAAACCAGGGCAAATCTCACGTCCACATGCACCGTTGCATTCCAAGGCGTGTCTCTCTAAATGATTTTACCTAAAAGCAATTTAGAGGGATTCTCATGGCTAAATATGCTGCTAATACAGCGTGGTTATTACTTATTGACAAAACGTCCTTCAGCCCAGTTGCTATTTTCTGCCACGCCTGCCTATCACGATCGCCTCCAAAGCCTGGGAGAGAGAAAGAGAGAGAGAGAGAGAAAGAGAGACGTGAGCAGGATGTGGGAACAAACTATCGGTACAAGACAGTTGCCCTTGTTCCCCGAAATTCAGCTTTCCGCACTGGAGGTCATATCGTCATTTGACTGGTTGCTGGCTTTAGTTTAGTGAGCGTTGCCGAATATCCATTTCCCACCTTCAGAGAGATGATTTTGCTGGATGGAGGAGGCCATCAGACGGCCGAGGAAAATCATAATCCGCTCATCCGTGTACACCGATCCACGCGGGGCATCTTCTCAAACATTGAGGATGCGTACAGGGCTTACATGATGATCTTGTAAGCCGTAGATTGAATTGAATTACCTTGGCTCAATGTCAAACCCCCCTAGTTTAGAAACTTGAAAGCATCAAAAATGTGGCGGCCTCTTACTTTGCTTATGATGAGCTAGGGGTAGGCAGCAGGGCAAAATACATCTTCATGATACACTATACTTACTGTGATCCCAGCCAACATGTACATGTCTGTCCCGTATGGGTTTTGTCTGGGCATGTATGTGGGCATGGACTTGTAGTGGGTGATGAAACATGAGCCCCAGTTGGACTACAGTTGTGGGCTCCAGTTAGAACTCCACAGATATCACAGACATCTATGGCCAGGAGTCTAACAAAAATTGGATTCACTCTCTTTGGATGGGTAGAATAATCCTCCTCTTCTTCCCATCACTCAATGCAATTCGGTCCAACTTGATTATTAGCAGTTAGGGTTCACTCGGAGGAAGCATGTACTTATCACCCTAATTTTGAAACTTTGTAGTATGGGGACGCCTGACTAGAGGTTAAAAATTGGACATGACTTAATGAGAGAGAAAATATTAAAAAACTAAAACAACAGCAGCAAAAAATAAGTAAATAAATAAAAGAAAAGGTACTGCAGATCACCACATTCTAATAAGCGAGTTAAGTTGTGCTGTCTTGGACATCTGCTGTCTTTGGGATTCAAACTGACAACTTACTGGTGATAGGACAAAAAGTGATACACCACTTATGAACCCCTCTAAAAACAACTTTTAAAGAGAACACACATTTAGTTCTTCACAGACTGATTAGAGCTATAATTTTTTCAGATAAGCTTTTTTTGATAGTATTGTGATAATATATATTGTCATATTATCCCTACAATAAGCATGTGTTCTACTGTTTGTAGCTGTATGTAGTATTTTGGCTTGTATCTTTATATATATATATATATATATATATATATATATATATATATATATATATATATATATATATATATATATATATATATATAAAGATTATTAATATGTATTATATATTCTACCAGCTACAGCATTAATTAATCGAGTAATTTGATACAAAATACTTATTAAAGAGCAACAGTAAATATACAAAATTAACATTTTATTGCTTAAATTGCAGCAATATTTACTTTCAAAACTAAATCCATTCAATACACTTAAGTGCCATATAACACACCCTACTTACTGCAGTCAGACTAAACTGAAAATACCTGCTGTAGGGAAATGCTGTATTTTAGGTCTCAGTTGCTGCTTACACTAGCTGATGGTTTGCTTTCTGGGATATTTTATGCATCACTATGAGAGAAGTAGGTGTGTGTGTGTGTGAGCGGTACATGTACTTGTTTATGTGTGTGTGACTGTTATCTTAATAATAACAAATGCACGGCTTATTTCACTTACATAACAACCAGCTACCGTATTGATTTACGTCCTGAACTAGCCAGAGCATATAGTCCTAATTAACATACATTCTTTACTAGCCTTCATCTCAACTAGCAATCATATTGATTTATGCAAAATGTTAATGTTAACTTCATCTTGTGTTGGGTTCGGTGAGTGGTTTCTGCTGAATTGCTAAAGCATTGGTGCTGTGATTGTGTGGTAGGCTTGTTTGGTTTCATAGGAGACACATTGTACAGAGGTGTTTTTTTTAGATTAAAAGGATCCCAGACTTTGGACACTTTTTGTTATTTTTTCTGGACCTCTGCCTCTGAGAAAAATGCCTTTGCTTTAACTCAGTGAATGCTACTGGTATGTTATTGTAAGCTATTAACATGTATATACATTTGTGCACACATGGCCACCACACTGATGAGAATGGCAGAAATCACATCTATATTCTGTAAGTATATTTCAACGGAAAGAAAACAGGGCTGTAAAAAGTAAACTTAAACAAATGCCACAAAATATTATGTAAACTTATTTTGAATAGAAATAATCCTTTAGATTTATTAGCTTTTTATATGTAAACTTTTAGCGGGTTGCCTAGTTTTCCATCCACTCAATAAACAGATTGCATTTTATTGTCGTTATGGGCAAAAATCTAGGCAAATGAGCGACTGAAGGAAACCCAGCATGACTGTAAATGTCCTTTTTTCATATTTAATAGAGTTGCTGTGCCTGTGCTATTGCACAATAAGTTGCTTGCACATGGCAAACTGTGAGCTTCGAAATTTTACGTATGGTAGTAAAAAGTGCTGTTGTCTGCTAGTCCTTGTCCTCTGCTTCTGCGGTCACCCTCAAAGGCATGGACGCTTTTCTTTAAATCTCTCAATCCAATATTCTCTCTCTCTCTCTCTCTCTTGCTCTTTTTCCTCTCACCCTCCCTCTCCTTTCTTTCTGTATTCACCTCTTCCTCACTTCTAAAGTCAAATATAATCTAGACATCAGCACTTCTGCTCTGGTATTACCCCTGTGGCCGTTGCTAGTAAAAGTGGCTGGACGGCCTTAATCTGGCCTGGCACTGGTCCTCTCCTCTGCGTCCTTTTCTTCTCTGGGCTGCTTCTGCCCCTCTTCACATAATCAAAGGAAACAGATGCTGCGTGCCAGCTGACCCCACAGGGAATGCTGGGAAATTTAGCTGGTGTTTGTCTAAGCAGACTTCTGGTGTGCTTTGGGATTACTGCCGCTGGTGTCAGTTTATTTTCCAGTAGCAATGAAACATAGTGAATTCTGTTGAGTATTGATTTATGCAGCCTCTTTCTGTTTTATAAAAGATTCAGGAAAGTGGAATGGTTTTGTAATAAAACTGCATAAACTGTATCTAAGATTTAATCTTAAACTGACAATATAAGCAGGTGTAGTGCGTGTCCAGTGCAGCCTAAACATTGATTATTGTCTAATTTTTTATTACATAACTGATTGTATGAGCCTGTTTACACCTTGCATTAACATTTTGTGTCAAGATTGTGTCTGAATAAACTTTGACTGGATTCTGTTGCACTACTCCCTGATCCAATGTTACTTACCTGCATAAAAAGAACATTAACAGCGATTCCATTTAACTTTTGTGTATTGTGTACTGTATTCATGTTATAGTACAAGCTGGCGAGCTCGTCTTAGACAATTTCATTGACATGGGGTGCATGAAGGCTTTTGGTTTAGGGATAAATCCAGCTATAAGTATTCTTAAACTTTCGTTTCATTGTTTGTCCTCTTACCTGCCAGTCAGGACCTGGCAGATGCATTTTTGCTCATGTAATTGTATATGTATATTAAAAAAGCGTCCAGATGTGTTTTGAGCCATCTGATCGAAATCTTTGGGTGTCTTGGGGCTACACCTTGCATAATAAAACAAGTGTAAACACACTCAGGATGCATTGTCATTGGATTATGATCAGATTACTCAATCCACAGTGGTTAATGGGGTGCTATTTCTAATTGATATATATCTAGGCTGGAGTCTGTGTGCACTCTGGGTGGTTAAAAGCACCCAAGCCAAGCTTCTTGAATTATACTGTAACAGGGAAAAAGTACATGAAAGTGTTTTTCATGTGGAATTGTAGTCTAGGATCTCATCTGTTATCACTGTGGACCGGTGCTATAGCCTGCAACAATACTAGCATCACATAAAAAAGTTTGACAAGTTACCATATTCTTATTATAGTTAATGCTTTAAATGTTGCATGAAACTCTAAAACAAACAATTAAAACAAACAACAAATATTATTTACAGAAAATCAGTCTGTCCACACATTGTAGTTTAGATAGATAATAATCACATAATAAAAAAAAACACATAATAAAAGTACTTTGTAAAATTATTTTCTAATAGCCATCCTGCTACCCCTAAAAATGTCAGATTTTCACATTTGTACATTTTTTTTCTTTAGAAAACAATTCAGTGCATCATAACATTTTTAAGTTTATAACTATTTAATTGTGTTATATTTCTAAACATGCAAATCTGCTTTGGGAAACTACTATACTTAACATTTTATTTTGGCCATAATCAATTATAATGGACTCAAAAATGCCAAATCTAAACAAATTCAGTTGCTTTTTTGTGCCCCATATAATGTATGCACTGAAACAGTCAACAGTCAACTGGAGGTTCTGCCCTGTCCTACTCGGCCTGTCCTGACCTAACCCTTGGTCAGGCGTTTGATTGCGCTTGTGCTTGATTGCAGAAATGGAGCTGGATCTCCTGCGGAGAGGACTAAAACCTGTCCTGGTATCTGTGAGGTTACAGCTTCCTTGTAGGAATTAAACCCACACTGATTAGGTTGATTTCATTCTTCTAGTCAGCAAAGGAACCAGACTTCCTGATGTTTAAAGATTTATTTTAATACATTTTCTCCTCTTGTGGAAACAAATTAAGTAGACCTTTTCAGCTGTCAATATAGAAAAGAGCTTGTTTTTTACACTCGCTCGCTATCTAATTCTCTCTTGCACTCTCGTCGGTGTCCCGGAGCTTGCGCTTTTTTTTTCCTTCTTGCGATCAAGCTGAAGAACAAAGCTTGCTGATTAGTTGAAATGAAGAGAAAAACAACAACATTTATTTCCTCTTTGCGTCTCAGATGGGGAATATATCACGCAAGTCTCGGTAATTAAGGACGACTTTGCCCAGGCAAATGTTTGTGAAAATGGTGCGGAGCCTCTTAGGGGCCTATGGAGGGGAGGAGAGAAAGGTCAAGCCGCTTTGTTTTGCCGAACGGGGGAGGCTCAGGGCTGTACAGGCTGATTTGTGAAGGTGCCTGGATCATGATTGGAATAGTAATGTGCAGAGATGCTTCTGTCAGGCTTCCCCACAGGTGCATCTGAAGATTCATCTGCGGACACCCTGGGATGTCACAAGCGCACAGTGATATGTTCGGTGATAAGCTGAAGCTACCAGGCTTATCTTAATTCGTGTTTATGTATTTGTGCACGAAAAATGCTTAGCCTGTATGTTAGAGTCTGTGGTGACAGATGGGCTTGAATTGTGTTTCCTGAATATTATTAACACATACTGTATGTACGCATAAAAACCCCCAGCTATACAAATGTACTGTACTCAAGTTGTATACATTGCATATACTTTAGTTTGAATACAAGTGGTGCAATGTGTTGTTTTGAGTGGGAAGTAGCAACTGCTGAGGTCAAAAACCTGAGGTCAGAAACTCAACTGTGGGCAGTTTTGGGGAAGCTCTCAAACATTGTAACAGTGTACAGTGTCAATGTTTGCTACTGTGGGGGTGTTGAAAGAAGCAGTAGAAATATCATATCAGTTGATTTCCCATAATCAATACCAATGTTTCACTTGCATGGTTGTTACTTTATTTCAGAATAAATGTTGTCATTTATATGATATTAAGCATATATGTTGGCATTGACAAAAACCTTGTATATACGAGATTTAATTTAAATACCTCCAACTTACTCAAACTGGGGCTTCAACTTTCAGTTGAAGATAAAATGTAATATAGATATTTGTATACAATTGCCAAACATAGCGTTCACATTTTATTTTTTGGCCAAAATATAATTTTCAAAGTGAAAAATACATTAACTTCAGATGCCAAGTTCAGCACAGCTGAGATTATTGATAACAGTGTGTGGCAGTATTCTATAGTTGTTGGCTTTCTTGATCCCTAATTCCCTAAAGTCTTGCAAACTTAAATATTAGTTCGGGGGTTTCTTTAATATGGTAATGACACCTGATCTGTGGGTAGTAACAGATGTGAAAAACAAACATATATAATTATTGTTTATATTATGTTAGTAGTGTGATCTTTAAAGAATTCCGTCACACATGTCTTTTGACATAAACGGAGTATGTCAAATGTTTGTATTAAATATAAGCTAATGTAAAGAAATGATATGTTGTTGCTTAAATTCCAATGTATGTAATGCGTTTGATGACACTGCCTATGTACGACAATGGCTCGTCCTCCACTTAGTTTAAATGGCTCTCTTGCTCTAATAGTAATCTTGCTGGTTATTTGAGTTTAGTAAATTTGGGTACTTACAAAAACATTTGACCAATAATTTATTTATAATGTATTATAAACTGCTTGCCAATATCACAGTATATAGTGTAATCATAATAAATTATGTCACAATACAGGATGTTTTTCTGAACGTATCTACAGTATCATCAATATTTTCAGTAGTAAATTGCAGTAAAACACTGACAAACTGAATGTTTCATTATAAATGGAGAAAAAATTGTCCCGTTCAACTGGATTTAGCACAATACAGTATGGGAACTGTTGAATATAAATCATTGTAATCACACAGTTACTTGTTTTAATGTAGCACTGCTGGCCATTGTTCTTTAATCCAACAGACAGATGTCTGAATAAATTAAGATATTGTGACATGTTGTGTATTGTGAAAATGTTGCAGTCTGTTTGATTGTTAACACAACTATATTTGTGTAAAGTATCATTTTTAGGTCCTTAAATATAGTGGCAATGGTAAAAGGTATTGCATTTAAATGAGCATATACTGAATTCTATATGGAGCTCACAGCTTATACTGACATTAGTTGAGACTTTTATGTAGATATGTATAAAGCTCAAAATGTGATTCTGGGTCAGAGTAGAGAAGCAGGTGGCTTATAGTAACACTTCTATATCCTTATTATTAAAAAAACAGTGAGACTGTCTGGTGTGATCTGTTTGATCATTGTGGTATCTATAACTATCCGAGCGACACAGCGTCTTATCACCTCCGCTTAGTTCCTCAGCCTAAACATGTTTGTGGTGTGTGAGTGTATATATATATATATATATATATATATATATATATATATATATATATATATATATATATATATATATATATATATATATATATATACACCTTCTACCCCCTTCCCATCTTGTGTCTCCCTCCTTCTCTCAACCCCCCCTTTTTTCTCAGTGCCTCGTGTTCACTGAGGTGTAAAATTATTCAGGGACAGAGGGATAGATTTCTCCCTGTTGAATTGAACCGCTGGGTAAGACTTTTGTGCCAGCCCACTGTAATTGACTGTCGCTTTATTTACTGAATGTGTTTGTGTGTGCGTGTGTGTGAGAGAGAGAAAGGGGGGAGAGAGAAAGAGAGAGAGTTGGTGTGTTGGTGTATGCATGTGCATGTTGTACCTTATAACTAGGTAGGTGTTAAGAAATTACTGCACTGGGTTTTCTGCTTAAATTGGTGCATTTTCTGTTTATGTTTAACCCCTTAAAGTGTGTTCTACACTTTGGAAAAAGGTGGTTTGGGGGTTCTTTAGTAAAACTGTAAACCTTGAATTCTGTATAGAGTCATTTAATGCTTAAGTGGTCCTTTGCATGGTAAAATGGAACTTCTGATTGATATAAAATTTGCTGTATATGGTTTTACATAGAACCTATGTACAAATGGCTTTATATTAAGGAGCATCAAAGGGTGCTTCTATTTGTATTATTTCAAGCTAACAATAAACAGATTAACATTGTACAGAAACATATTCAGAAAGGTTCTATACAAAGTGGACATCCAACTTTTTTTTACATGTCTGCTGATGCCAGTACGAATATATAAACATATTGAAAATTTACATTCACCTGGATTAACATTTCATTGCTGTCTGACAGAAATACCTTGTAGTTCCATTATTTAATGTAAATTAATGTAAGATATTCTTATAAATCATTTTAAACTGTAATCCTAGTGATTTGATTTGCTCATGAACATTTGACGTAATAAAAATAGCAGCTGGCTTTGGATTCTTGTGGATTCTTATTATTTTGCTTATATTTGTTTTACAAAAGAATTGAAAAATAATGTTTTTTTTCTTTTCTCATAACAAGATTCAGATTTTGAAAGTAAATCATAAAATGTCCTGTCATCTACTAACAAACACAACTCCTGGAAGAATTTCAAGTAAAAATTATTAATATAAAATTGCAAATGCTTTTGTTATTACCTCAATAGCTGAGACTCCACAACAGATAATATTCTATCTCCAGTATATTTAGTCACATGATCACAAGTAAAGCCGTTGAGCAGTGAATCAAAACACAGAATAGCCATTATTAAAGCCTGCATGACAGACTTATTTCATTGCATGGGATCAGTCAGACCGTTCTAGTTTTATGATATCCTTTAATCCATACATCTTTCAAACACACTCTGGGGAAAAGTGTACTGTGATTGGCAATAGTTGCATCCAATTAATTATTATCCTTCCCCCACTATTCTTCCAGCTGGCCTCTTAGAGAGCGCACAAACATGGCACTGCCCTTTGGATACAAATGCCAACAACATCGTGTCTCTGGCAGTGTAGAACTGGAGCCTTTTCCCTTTTGCGGTTGTTGACAAATGGCTTTAGATTGGCATGATGTCAAGCGTTTGAAACGTATGCCTGTTCTGAGTCAGAAAAGTTAATGGCTTTTCACACTTTGCAGTTTTTCATCTATGAATGTGTGGACTGTGCTTACAAGTCACTTGGACATTTAATGGACAGAACACACAAAGATTTTAGTATACTTAATGTGGTCCGAGTGCTTGCAGTCATGCGTTTGCTGCCAAAATAGTGTTTTGACAATTTTAACATTTTTAATGCACAGATTTTCATGTGTGTGATCACCAGGCATTTTCAGTCATTGGGGGATACATCTTTCCAAAATCTTGTCATGGTTTGATAATTAGACAAAACACAATCAAAAACTTGATTGACTTTTTTCACTCATGATAACTTAAGAATAAAAGGTTTTCGCACAACAGCAGCAAGACCTATTTGCACAGTGGTATGATTCTACTCCTGCAGACTAACTTAGCATCCACATGCTCTTATTTTTGCAGCAGTTTCCCACAGCTGCTAGAGGAAAAGTAGCTGTCAAATCTTATTATATTGAATCACACCAGTCAACGAGCGGGTACGCGAGTATGTATGTCTACAACAATGAAGACTGTGTACTATCCATATGCCTCGTGACATGTGGTATTGATTGATTGTGTTGCCTAGCCTTTGAGAAAGTATAGTCTTAATGTTTTGAGTGCATGAGACGGAGAGTGGGGTCATTTATAGGGGCTGCTGTAAACCACTGTGGAGAGTTTATGAGGAATAAGGAACTGAGAGCAAAACAGACAGAGTACTTACAAACTGAATGATGCATTGGCTACTCCCCTCATATCCTGCACGTCTTCCATTTTTCTCTTCAGACCCGCTTTTATTAGATGATGGCCATGATCTCTTAAGGTTCTCTTGGGGGGTGCAGGAGAGTAGGGATTGGGGGGATTGGAAGATGTGGCAGGGGAGAGGGCAAGAATTGAAGAGGCAAGTGGGATTTTCCTTTTGTCTGCTTGGATTTGTGCCTGTCTTCAGCTCAGACTATGATAGACAGCTGCAGACTGGCCAGTCAGACGTTGCCGCTTGGCAGTGACTCTATGGGCTTTTAATCTGATAAAACCAGATTTAATTGTCATGCTCTGAGACTGGCCTGGGGGACTGGAACCAGAGGGCCCTCTGAGTGTCCTTGACCAATTTTAAGGAATCCACGCCTGGCTCGGCTCACATAGAGAAAACACTTACAATTGTTTCATTACCAAGTGATATCCATCCAGTTTTTCTACCTGAAATCAAGGGTATCAATTAGGGTTGTCTGTATCTTGGATATTGAAAGAAAAAAATATAATGAGATGTAAACAGTTTGCCTAACCTCATTGCATAAATGCTTAACTAAAGCATTGTTCTTTAATTTTGATTTTAAATATTTAAATGGTTCTGACCTGTCAAAATGCTAAAAGTTCTGCGTGTAAAAAAAGGAAAATAATATCCCTTAAGTGAGTCACGACATGGGCTATGTATTCCTTGACAGCTTAGTTGTTTGGGGGGGGGGGATGCTATCTGAGTGGTATACATATTGGCAGATTACTCAAGTTTGCAGTATCAGTATCATTCTGGGCAACAAGTATTCCAGAAGGATTGTTTTTAAGGAATGTTTTTCATTCTGTGGTGCAACATTGCTGTGAGGATGTGTTAGCCACAAGACCATTTGTGAGGTCAAGTACTGGCATTGCATGATTAGTTCTGGATCACAAACACCAATCCAACTCATTGGATGGTGCTCCATCGCTGTGTTAAACCTGTCGAGGCTGCTCCAGAGGGTCCCATTCTATTGACGATGCTTTTCTGTTAAGATAATACGAGCTCAGCATACGCAGTTTAACACCTGTGTCAGCAGGGTTAGGGCTGTGTGGGCTGTAGGTTTTTACAATGTATTGATATATTTTCAGATATGGGATAAGACCATTCCTTTTATATTTATATAGTTGATGGTACCTTAAATGCATAAGCCATTTCCGTAAAGTCCTTGCCAAGTTTTTGCTTTCTCAGACACCCCCCCCCCCTTTTTTTTTCTCTGCATAAAAACCCAGCATTTTAAGTTCTCCTACAACATGGAGGTGGATGTTGTGCCAGTTAAGACCTGGGGCTGTATTACAGAAACTTCCTATCTTTAATTCTAAGTTAATATTTTTACAGATTAATATAAGGAAGATAATTTTATCGTCATTTAGGAATTGTATCTTATCTTACAGTGTCTTAAATCCTAAACGACTCAACTCTGGTTGACAATCACTTCTATTACCAAATAACTGGCCATATGCACACTGCTGAAATGCAAACACACGATCAAATTTTTTTTTTAATGTAGGTTACAGCTGCCGTTACTCTGCTGTTTATCAGAGCATTGCCGCTCCTCAGTTTCAGTTTCTGTTTACAAAGCTTTAACCGCATGTTAGCCGCCGTGTCAGCTACGCTAATAAACAAACACACGTTCAGCTCTGTTTGTTTATTGCTGGGCTGCTTTATTAAGAGGAACCACGTCGTCCCTCCTAAAAAACAAACACACGTTCAGCTCTGTCATCTCATTATTCACCACCATCACTGTAACATTTTATCTTATGAGGTTTTATTAACATTAACACATGGAGGTAAAAAGAGGGGACTGGTAGTGTGCCTTACGAAAAGAAAGGTGCCAAGTAGTGGGTTAAAGTGAAGGTGTTGGCCTACCACATCGCAAACCATAGGGTCCTGGTTGCAACAATCGACAAAGAAAACTTAAAAAGATTAAAAAATGTACTTCTTTTATTTGGTATTTTGTTTATTACACGTGACATCTCACATCAACTGAACTTTTAGTCCACTTTGTTGAAAATAAATGGATATATATAGTGTTTCCCCATTTAGCTTAAAAATACAGAGATTTTTTGTCCCTATTACTCAGCCCTATAAGGAGTGCATCTGAAAGTACATGCAATCACTTATTGAAGGGGTATTTGGATATCTTTGGACATACAGAGTATATTGTCACTGTCATATCAAAGCCTTGTTTTTTTCTGTTTGTATAAACGCAATATATAAATCAGTGTAAGTAAATCTAACTGTACAACAGTCGCATTGAATTCACCGTGTCGGCTCCTTGTTTTTATGAGTTTTATGAAAGTCATGATTTCTCAGAGCCCTACAGAATGTGTGGAGCTGACAGGCCAGAGTCTACTCTCCATAAAGAGATCTCTCTTAGCAGATAGCAGGTGCTCTGTCCAGCAGCCCGAGCAGCAGCCTTATCCTTGCTTAGCATTTATGAGTTCTGCAAATCATGTAGCAGCCCAGGCCTTGGCAGCATGACAAGATTCTCCAGACTGGAGGCTAACGGGCCTGTCATTCAGCGCTGGTTCGGCCCAACAAAGGCCTGTCAGGGAGAGGTCTGCTGCTTACACTTAGCGAGACATCAAGCTAACTCCACTTCCCTCCTTTTTTCCCCCTTTTTCTTATCTCATAAGTCAGATGTAAATCTGGAGGGCCAGAAGAGTGAACAAATTCATGCTATGTTCGTACTGGATCGTACTGGCTCGAACAAGGCCGAGTGGCAGAGGAAAGGTCAGATTGATATGTGCATGTACGTCAAAGCTAACAAGGATTGGGAAAAGATGACCGACAATAGTCATGGATTGCAAGGAGTTTCCAGCAAGACCAATCTTCAAGGGTGCAGCTTGCATGCACAGGAATTACTCGACATGGTTCAATTCCATGTGGTCCATGCAGTGAGAAGTAAAGTTGAGAAATAAACAACAGCTTTTCGTTGGGCTCGCAAACCACAGAATGACGAGTGTAACAGGCATAAAGGAATATGGAAATTGAAGGCCTGGAGCACTCTGTCTGGCTTTCAAATAACTTGTGCTGGTGTCTGGGCTCCAGTATGTGCACTTTCAGACAGTTAGCCCGAAGCTGTGCACACATCCAAAGACATGTAGTTTAGAGTGCACTGAGATGGGAACGCACTCTTCCATGACATAGGACATCGTCTGAAGGATGATGGGGTGCTTATCTCTCTGCCTTATTTTTGGGGATATCGAAAATGGCCTCCCCTACACTGATTCTAGGACAATTATCAAATCTGACAAAATTCACTTTATGTAGTATACTCTTTAAAGTACCACAAAGAGCTCACTGGAGCAAATGCTGTAGAAGAGCCTACTTTGGTTCCTAAGAAGCATTATGTAAGATTTTTGTATTAAGTAAATATATTTATTACTACATACAGAATGTGATGAACTACATACAGATTTGATAGTATATTAAAGCATCTATGTATTGTATTGCAGAGATATCCACTGAAGATAGCATGCTAACCAACTAGTCCCAGCCTGTCCTGTCTTGTAATACCACTTTGTACCTCAAGAGGCGATAGTGAGTCACTTTATTGTCAAGTCCAACCAGTCAAACATGAGAGGATAAAAAAGTAGCACTGTCCGTGCACATGTTCTAAAAGAGTAATTGCAACAACAAATACAAATCACAACAACCACTGTCCACTCCTGCTAAGAAACCATGTGTGGCGCAAACAAAAGAAGTACAAATAGGAACTAAAAAGATTGCTCCTTTAAAAGGAAGTTTATGGAACCTTCTTTATACCGTTCTTGGTTTTAGCACCAAGAAAAATGTATACTGCTTTCCCAGAACTGGACATTCAAACCAAAAACCATTTAGCAAACTTTAAGAGTGTATACATGAATCAGTGTGCACTGAGGAGTAGTAATGCTCATGTTAACACAGTTCATAATGCTGCTGCTGACCAGACATTAGCTTTTCTTCACTTCCTGTTTGGGAAACCATGTTCAGGCTCTTAGAGCTGCATATTCTGCAGATATAATGTAATTATGGTAACACAAAACCAAAGTATTTAGCATGGCTTTTATATGAACAAAAGCATCTGCTGCTCAGGCTTAATTTGGCATCTAATGTGATGAAATTAAGCCAGCACCTTTGACCTCTAATCAAATCTTGTTAAATGAGTGATTCAGCAGGATAACCTTTGGCCCCCTGTGCTGGCTTTGGCACACACTTTAGAACCATATGGTCGCAGTGCATCGTGGTGCCAAAGCTTTAACGGAATTAGACAAGTTCTTACATTAATGTCAAGTTATTTACGGTAACACACAATACATTTGTTTGATTGCATTAGTAAGCAAGCTAACAATTTCTTTAAATATGTTTTTGAAGAAGATGCCAGTTAGTAAAACTGGATTTTACATAAAAATTACAAAATACTATATGGGAAAAAGATAAATTAGGAAGCCTTACAAAAGCCTAAAACATAAGAATGAAAGGTGTAAAAAGATACTTGGCAATAGGCTTATGAAATGATGGCAAGGAAGCACAAGCTGTGTTTCAAAGGACAAAAAGCTGCCTTCCCACCTGAGCAGCACACATAGAAAAAGGAGCTGCAAATACTGACTGAGAGGTTGCGTTTAACACTGATGCATGGAGGATCGGAATTAACCAGAGAATATCTTTGGTCAGAAATTTGTAGGCAAACTCTATTTTTTGTTATGCTTTGGTAGTTTCTGCTGTATGCTCAATAAATCTGGTGATTACAGCCTAAAAGTTTCTCCTTGTTAAAATAATAAAATTAGTATAACTTACCATGTGAGGTAGCCTTAAACGTGCTGTTTCCATAGCCTAATATGATACTCCATCCATACATCATCTTCCACTTTATCATGTTGGAGCCAAACCCAGCATCATCGGGCAACGGCAGGGTACACCATGGACTGTTCACCAGTCCATTGCATGGCCAACATTCACTCACCTAGGGGCTTTTAGATTGACATATCATGCATGTGTTTGGACCGCGGGAGGAAACTCACTCAAGCACGGGGAGAACATGCAACCCAACATGCAAGTATCATATTAGTTTTTAATTTAAAAAAATTTATTTTTTAAAAGATTACCAGATGATACACAATGAAAAACACATTTTAGTTCTCTGATAAGAATGATATTAATCACAATATATATATTCTTATTTCTTGTATGCATAAAACCCACTTCCAGCAATGTATATAATGAGAAAGAAGTCTATAATGCGGTTTGGAATGAACTCTCATATCTTTATTGAAGTTTTCATTCACCGAGGTCATTGAATTGTCTAGTAATAACAAGTCAAAGCGACTGGAATAATCTGGATGATTACACTCCTGCCGTCTTGACTTGCAGTTACTAGCCTACTGTGCATAAGCACCATAATGCTACTCTGAGCCTCTATTCCTCTTTCCATCTTCCCTTTCTGCTGTCCTTTAGCAGAACCTTGAGGCTTCATTAAAATTCTGCTGAGCACCCCCCATTGCACGCACGCACACAATCTCTCACACACCCTTACATACGCGGCACCCTTTGTAATGTATACATTTGAGAGGAAATTCACAGCTTCTGTGCCTCCTCCACCGCCGGGCATTTCTCAAAGTCATGTTTACATAATTAGTGTGTGTTCCGGTCGCCTCAGCGATTTCAAACAATGAAAAGGTTAGTATTATTCTCTGGTGCGGGTCTAGGGATGGCCGCCGCTGGTGATGCGGGGGGAGTGTTTGTGTGTTTGTTCGGTGGGAGGGAGTGGGCCGTTAGGAAGAGAATGCAGTTCCCCCTCTATGGAAAGAAACTTTGTATTCACTCTGAAGTGCCACTTGGTCTGAGGAACCAGTAGGACTCAAATCTCCTTTTCCACCTGTGGTACTGGAGCTGTTTCTACAATGCCTTGCCCGGGGCTGCCTATGTACACTGGATTCATTCATCCGTGATGCCTAAATATACAATTTCAAAAGAGCCATGGGGAGCACAGGGCAGGGGCCGAGACTTTAAGAAGTGCGCTCGACTTCATGTGTCAAAGTTCCATGTCAGTTGGTGATGAGGTCTGTTAGCTTGGTAGAAGTAGGAAAGGAAAATGCCATACTTTTTAATATGTTTTGCTGTTGGTGGCCTAAACACACACTTAAGTAAAAGTAATGTTTAAAAAATTGCAATAATGACAACAAACAAAGTTCTGCGGAAAAAAAAGAAAGATATTCCTGATCTCTGCCAGTGCCGGTATGGAGTTTAGGTAGTATCTGTTAGAGCCATTTTTTGTATTTTTTAGTTGAAATCGTATATTGTAAGATTAGATTTAATTCTTCATTAATATGTGTGGCTTTTGCATTTGAGTAATATAAAGAGGAATGTAGCTGATTTAATATGATGCCATCTGATTGGCTGCAGAGTTTTAGTAAAAAGGCATGAGGATGCGTAGAAGCCAGCAGAAGCCTTGAGCCTCAGAGTATCACAGTCTTTTTGACCGTCATGTTGTTTTATCTAGAAGTCAAGAATTCACCTTTTGTTTTGTATATTTTAAATTCATAATAAAGATACAAACTCCAAAGAAAAGTCTGGATTTAAGATATTTTATTTTTTCAAACGTTGTACTTTTGTATCGATTGCCTTTTTTTGGGACTTCTTGATGACCTGGATTGACCTATTTTCCTCCAATTGTAATTTAAAATGTGATTAGTCGATCCCACTGTCAGTTTCTGATTATGTAAGTGTTAAATCTGACTTGTAAGGACTGCAGTTTGGCTTCTGAGGTCCTCACCAATAGTAGAGCTCGCTTTACTTTATCTGTCCAAATACCAGGGAGAAAAAAACGTACTAGAACTCAATAAAATAAGGCCATTACTACAATACATGCACTGCAGTAATAGCATTTTCTCTAAAGTCCCAGAAGGCCCTGACGTTTCCCCACTGAACTTCTTTGAACGTCCAGAATCTAACAGAATAGGAACAGAAGCTTGTTAAGTGCTATTTTTTATTTTGTGAACACTTTTAGTCTAAAATAAAATGCCTCAAACCTCAAAACAAGAGGTGCGAACAACAGCAAACCAGTGTAGGAATTAACCAACAGCATACAAAGAAATCCAGTGATGAAAGACAATCAGGAATATGAATGGTAAAAGCAAAAAAGACATTTTTCTTACAAATAGGCTTAGGTAAATGTATTATCATTTGAACGTATCATTTGTTACTACCCACCTGTGGTGGTGAAACAAATTTGCAAAAGACCTCCCGATGTCATCTGAGAAATATATCCTCTGTCATGTGGAGGCAGGTCGGAGGGTGTTTTTTCTCCACAGCATGAGAGAAGAAGAAAAAGAGGCTTCGTTCCTTTTAGAAAGGGCGCCTGCCGCGGCATCCGCTGTTAATTACCACAAATTGACTTTTACTTATCAAGTTGGTGCAGTGTGCGACTCATTACTGTAAACTCCTCTCGCCACCGAGAGCTCCTCTGATTTTTTAGCAGGAAAGAAGAAAGTATTTGAAGGCGCAGACGTGGCACCTAGGCTGAGGCCCGGGCTGTGACATTTCAGAAAGGGAGATATGTGGAAGTGGGTGACACTTCTCACACGGCGTCGCAGCTGAAGGCAGTGCGGGTGACAGATAATGGCAGGCTGTTTACATAAAGCTTAGTCACAGGCCTCCTTCCCTCCAGCCAGACGTTGCTGCTGCCGCATGGCATGCACACATAGTGTTGCGTGGCATCAAGCAACACAGAAACATGAAACAACAACCCTTAGAAAAACAAAGGCTAGAATAAAATTGATGTTTTTTATAGAGAAAATGTATTTGTTTGAGATTTCTTTTTTTTGCAATTGGTGGTTTATCATCTGCCTATGAGCGAATTGAATTTTGTATTTATTATAATTTTCCCAGACAATTTCATTCAGTTTATTTTGATGTAAACAAATGGCAAGGCAGCAATGTAAATGTAAGTTTTTGTTTTGGTCTTATAAACAAATCTAAATGATAACATTTAAATGATAATAAAATATCTCCTCTGCACCTTTTACGAATTTCTTTGTACGGGTGTGCCATATCGTATCGTACACAATAATATTGCCAATATTTTGAATATGGTGAACGATATTATACCCTGAAATATCATGCCATATCACCCATCCCTAATTATCACATCAGGGTACTAATTATTTACTGTTTTTAGCAAAAGAAAAATTCACACTTTTCTCATTTCCGATTATATATCTACTAGAGACAGATATTATCTCTCCAGTATCATTCACTTTACCTCAGTCCTGGATATATGGAGATATTTGGAGTGCATAATTTAGTATCGTGACATTCTGGATCATTGACTTCTGTTACAATCTGATGAATTCTTGTATTTTTTAATATCTCAGTTAGGAGTGTGCCATATCATATCATATACAATAATAAAATCTTTTTTTTTTTCATTTTGTTGCAGTAGTGTATTCTTGAAATCTTTTTTTTAATTCAATGTTTTGTCATATCGCCAAGAGTATCGTTATCACAAAAATAGCCTGAAATATTGTGATATTATTGTAGAACCATATCGCCCACCCCTATTTCTTTGCTTGTTTTATTGGACAACGTGCCATGAATAATGCACTCACTAAAACCTAAAAAAGGTGTTTCAGTATACACCATGGCAGATCTAAATGAGTTAATAAGTACCTTTAAAGTTATTAAGAACCTTTGAGAATGAGCCGCTTTGAGAGATTTTCTGTGCCTCCTCTGACAGCTCAGTCAATTTAAGAAGTCAGTCTGTCAGACTTCAATTGGGCCACATCTTTGCACAAGAAGACTCTCGGGTGATCCCCTTCTCCCACCGCTGAGTCTTCTTTTAGAACAAAGGAGGCCTCACGCACAAATCTGTGAGAGGTGGGGTGATAAACCATTAATCCATCTGTTTGTGGATTTGCTTCCCATTCATCATTGTACACCCACAAATCCTGGTAATCACATTAGGTGAGACAAAACGACTATTTGCATACTCACGGACAGGAAGAAATGCGAACACGGAGCAGTTACTTGTGGAGTTATAGAAGTAAAACATGAGAATTCAAAAGCTTTAATGCCCCCATTTTCACATAATCCCTAGCAAAATTGGTAAACATGCAAAGGCGTTTTCATGCGTTCCATTTGACTGAATGCATACTGAACAGCTCGGCGAGCTCTCTCCAAAGTTACCCACAAGCCTCGCACAGCTGTTACCCTGATGATGGTGGATGTATCTAGGCCCCCAGGAAATTAATGGTTTGCATCTTCCTTGCACGCTCGGCCAAATCCCAGGACTCGGACCCACAGGTCTTCTTAATGCACCGCCTTTCATTCACACCATTTGTCAGGGTGTCTCCAGCGCTAAATAATTTAGCTCCCCCCCCACCCACAACAATAACGCTTTCCTCTTTTTTAATCATTATTATCATTTTAAAGAATAGTCCATTGAGCTTTTGCCTTTCTCCGTTTGTGTTTGGTTTGTGGCCACAGCTGATCGATATCAGTTGTATGAGCTGCCAATGAGGAAGCCAAATTCCCCTGCCTAATTACAGAGATGGGCTACGGGAGAGCCCTCGCCACTGTGTTTACTTGCACGCTTTATTTTTAATCCTCGCTCCACCGTCTGGAGTCTCCAGTGGCCTGAGGCCTGCCTGTGGCAATAACCATGCCAACGGACAACAAAGGCCTAATGCTTACGGTCCTGTCCAAAAAAAAAGGAAAGAAAACTGTTGTTCGCATTTACTAGAATAAACTATCGGGTTTGTTTGGGGGGGGTGAGGCACAAGCGCAAATACAGCACCAGAGGGCCCTTTTCACAGTTCTCTCTATGTATAATTTATCGTCCTTTATTTTTTAATCATCCTTCTTTCTTTTTAGTTGGAAAAATATTTCATGTGTTTTGAGAGCGCGGAGTAATAATTGCTAATTAGTCCTTCAGGCTTTTGAACAGAACGAGAGAATCCCTCATCCAGTGATTGGGATGCTCCTGACATGTGTTGCATACAGAGAGACAAAGAGCAAAGCTCGCACTTAGACAAATACATAATCATCCCATCAGCAGGTGTCAGAAAAACAAAGTGAAGAGCATTGCAATGCTAATCTGCACTTTTTGGCGAAACGAAGACGTGACATCTGTCGTGCCTTATCCGATGCTTTTGGGTGTATTGTGTCTGTGCTGACTTTCACCCCCAGCCCCCCCAACCTATACTTTGCTGAGACTTGTACTTAGTCCGGAACACACCTCCTGTGGCTTGGAATTGTGAACGCACCATGCCCAAGTCTCACACAGAGGATTAACAGAGAGGGAATTAATGTGGAACTGACAGAGGGAGGCATGCAGGATGCGCAGTGCTTCAGATGAACCTTGATCCGAATTCCCCCCTTGGCCGGAGTGCACATCCACCAGATGAAAGCCAAACATGTCTCTGATATGTTGATCAAAGCCGTCCGGCCCAGGGCACCAAAGCAGCACCTGGAATTCCAATGGAGAAAATTCCAATATTACAATTTATAAAGGGAGGTTTGAGTTACACCTATGTAAACACTTGCCTGAGGTGTTTATCTGTTGTTCAATTATCTGAAAACACTACAAACAACTAGCCTCCATTTAGCATTGTTCTTTTTTTTAACGAGGAGTAAACAAGCTAATTTGGATGCATTAGAAAAGGTAGCCTTGTGGTATGCACTTCCATAATGTCTTCTAATGGCGGCACTGCCTCTGGGGCTGGCTCCCCTCAAAGCCATCAAAGCTGCTCCCTCATCCACTTGTATAGAGAGTGGGATATTCACACTGGATGTCCTGTGATGTTCACCCAGTGACAAGACCATGCGTGCTTAACCTTGCCTGCCAAACAGTGTCATCATCATTGCTTATTAGTGTAACAGATAACTCTAGGAGCGCTATTAACATACATCCATCCTAGAAGTCACATATCGACCATATAGGTTAAGTGCACTAGCGCAGGGATGAGCATTAATGTCATTCCACATCGCCAAATGGGATCACTGAATGGAGGCCTGGGCGTATGATGGCACTCTTTTGTCCATGCTGGAGAAACTCGGAAGTGCAAGAGCCCTCCAAGGCCGTAATAAAGACCATTTCCTCTGTCACCTCGCCCCATATCAGAAAATAAATCTTCCCCCTGCCGCTCATGCTTCTGTTAGAATATGTCCATACACCGGTCACTCGCGTTCAGAGGCTGATCTCTCTGTGAACTTGTGACATTGAATAAGCAGCCTTATTTATTTTCTGTCAGTAAATAAAGTGACAGTAATTCAGTGGAAGTATATTCTTCTCAGAAGACAGAGTACAAGTTTCATCTCAATAAAATGAGTCAATGTTCTGCATTTGGATACTTGACCTTGTGTGTTGACTGAAATGTAAATATTTACTGCTTGATATTGTGTGCTGTTGTATGCATGAATGTAGTGAGTGTGGTTTCTTAACTGTCACTAGACTGTGTATGATCATCCCTGTAGTTTTTAGAACAAACTTTAAGGTAAACATTCACCAAAATGATCTGATGTACAATGATCTGGTGTCATTGTATCATATCATGAAGTTGTCCAGGCTGAGAAGGACATTGACTCTTGTGCTGCTTAGTAGGGGCTCTCTGAATAACCAAGGTAATTTTGCATGAATGGTTGTAAGTGCTTCTAACAGTGGTACTTTATTGGTCATGCCAGTGTAACATGGACATGCAAGACGGTCATAATGAAGGCCATTTCCTCTGTCGCCCCACTCTATATCAGAAAATAAATCTGCTTCCAGCTTCTAAGGCCTCTATTAGAGTGTGTCCACATGCCGGCCACTTGGACTCAATGGTTGATCTGAGCGCGCTTGTACCCAAAGTCCAATCCGAAGGCACGCTTCAGAGCCGATCCACTTCCACAGTCCATTAAAGGGAGCGTAAAACAGACGGTGGCTCTAGCCACGGGGAGGCCACATGATGGAACGTTCGGAGAGCCTTGGAGGAGCTCTCAGAGAGGGAGCCTGCTTCTTATGCACACTAATTTGATGTGCTGGAGCCGACACTGACCATCGGCACTCGAGCAGTCTCTGGCTGTTGCAGTCACCGAGCTCCGGCATAAGCGTACTTAATTCAGAGCAACACTGTCAGGCACTTGAGTGGAGAAATAGTTTGGAAAAACAGCTGTGCTTTGTCTCAGTTTTCCTGGGGTGTTTTTTTTCTGACCATTAATGATTCTTTGTGTTCCATTGAATTCTAGCTATGCAATTTAAATGTATGTATCTAATTACGTAATTAATGAAATGGCTTATAATGCACTGAAATCCAGTTGATCTAGTTTCTGCATCAACAGGCCTACACTTTCAGCATTTTTCACCTTTTTTAATGGAAAAGTTTTTTTTGTCATTCCACATTCTTGACGAGTTCACATAAAAGATGACTTTTTGTGAACACAGATGTAGTATTGATTGAACATTTGGCATCTACACTTTGGAGAGATTTTCTCAGCTTATTTCTATGAGCCGCAAGCAAGAATGAATTAAAAAGAAATTATAGCATGCTTATATTATTGCTGGAAATAAATGCACTTTCTAAGGGTCATACCTAACCTGAAGAGAAAAATACTGTGTGCACCCCTGAGAACATTTTACGAAGAGGAAATTAGAAGTCAGCTATTAGAGGTCATTGGCCTCTTTGATGCGGTGCTAAAAGAAGTGATTGCAGAGCCGTAGTAACTATGTCACTCATCTGTGGCCTCATGTGCCTTTTTGCTTTTTATTGACCCCTAGATGGTTGAGTTTACGAGCTAAACAGACTATACTGGCGAGGTGACAAAGGTAACATGTAGCTCATTTCGAGGAGACACAATTCACGTCAATACAGGGCATGCCAGGGCTAAGAGAGTATATAAATAGCTTATGACTGCATAACAGGACGTAATATTCGGAGGAAGTAACTTCCTTCATTTACAAACACCTTTATGACTGGCCTTGACATGCTTTTACTAGGTCTATAATACCCGACTCACCAAGTTACTGAGTTCAGTACACTTACCAAGTTCTGTCCAAAACAAAACTTCTTGCTTTTGCTGTCATAGTGATTTCTCATCTCTGCAAAAACAGCCGTATCAAAATTTCCCTTTTAGAACGGCTGTGTTTTTATCAGTAGTCAGTCTGTGTGCACAAACCTCAGAAGTTCGCTCCCTGGAGCCTTGTACATTCCTTCAGACAGGAAAGGCCTTGATGTGAAAACAAATAGCAGCCTGCCTCACCCCTGGCCAGAGGTGATGGGGTGCACGGACAAAGCTGCAATCTCCACCGTTCAAATCTGCTGCCGGACCATGAGCCAGAAATCACATTCTCACCCCTCGCAAGAGAGAGCAAAGCTAGTGGGAGCAGCGGGGGGACAGAAACTGGAAATATTGGATATCCCTGGGTGACAGACAAACATGAATAACCTTCAGCCGAGCTGTGGATCAGTGAATTCACATTGGGGAAATAAGATGGAAGGAGAACTGAGAAGGAACGTGGTAATAAAAACATATAATAGCAGAGCACAGCGATGTGTGGACAGTGGAAGACTGACAAGGGTGACTGTGGCTTTTTTTTTCGTTCAGAGAAGTCAGCCTGTCAGGAATAATAGCGAAGCTGTGTAATCCGCAGATCTACATGTGAAAATGTGTGTTTGCGCTAAGATCGTACTAATCAGGCGTTGATCTGCGTGGTCATGCTCCATGGTGTCGGTACCGTTCCGCCCATAAGAAGCTGTGAGATTAGCGCTCCCTGTAAACTTGTAGCAGTGAATAATCAGGCTTATTCTTGTTGTATCTGAGTGACAGTAATTCAGCGATATTTGTATTTCATCTAAAAGCCATATCCCAGTGGCTTAAAAAGCATGCAAGACATCATCTGTTGATTTTAATGTTATCTTGTGTGTAATGGTAATTCTGCAGAAAAAGCTTTTTCTCGTTTTATCTGTATCAATGGGTATCAATAATAAAATGTAATAAAATTGAAAGCGGCCCAGACTCATGTTTATAAACACATCTAAGATGTTAGCTTTGATTTGAACTATGAAGTGTCATTAGCTAATGTATTTGGTTAGTATTAAAGTATGTCTGATGTTTCTTAGTATTATTATTCATTAACATTCATTTAGTTTGATTGGTTGTACTTGACCTGTTTTTTTTAATCAGTCATGTTATGACCCCCTTATATTTTAGTGTTCATAATTATGTTTTTGGGGTCTACTGGACTACATTTACATGCAATGCAAAAAGTATTATTTTTCTCACACTGTACCTCTGTATTCACCTTCTCCCTGGAACATTCTGCTAGAACCCTTGTGTCTTTTTTTAAGTTAAGCCGAGTCTAGAAGTATTTTTTTAAGTCAGTGTGCATAACGTTAATAATGTTTCAAAGGGGAATTATAAATAAGGGGACCAAAAAAATCTTTTTTTTATTTTGGTGGGATTATTCAGCCTGCTGATTAACAAATCGTGACTGGCACTGGTGGTTAACTGATGAGAGAAACTAAGATGGAGAGGTTGGTGAGCTAGGCTAGCTATAACCAAGGCTCGGAAAAGACTGGCATATCGAACTAACGAAAAACTCATAATTAACAACCAGCTGCGTCAGCTTGATCATGTTAGTGTTTCATTTGTATTTATTAATTTATTTTATTATGTTTACAGAGAAGTACAGTAGCGTATTATGCACAGCCTGAAGAAGAGAGGAATTTATTATTTGAAAGTGGATGATGCAGTGAATTTATTTAACATTTTAAGGCCTCCTGTTTAATTTTCATCTGAAGAGAAATAATAATGTAGGTAGATGCTGTTAAAGAAAGGTTATTTCACTGGGGGAAACTTGTTAATTCATATACACAAGTTTAAAGTGAAATAAAAAAAGACAGTAGGCGATAGGATCATGTTTTGAACATGAAGACATGTGCGCTGTATGTCTCATTATTCCACAAATGTATGCGTTAGCCCGTCATCATAAATAAACCACAAAGCCTTCCTCACACACAGCAGTCTTTTATTGATTTTTCCATACTCAAAAATATGTTCCCATGTGTTGGACTATTTGACTATGTTAATGTGGTCAAATCATCATTGAAGCTCATGCCAATTGATTTTCTGATTGCTAGTTAATATGAAAGAGTCATAGTTGTGTTTGAGATGTAAATAAGCAAACACGTTTTTTTTCCAATTGTCTGTGCAATGATAAATATTGGATCTGTTTCTTAAAACAGAATCAAATATCTCCTATTTCACTGACATACTGAAATGTAGTATGGTATCAGGTATCAAATTCACACTTCCTGTAGAGTTTTTCAGCTTCTTCTAATGATCAGGAGCTAATTTCTATAAAATTACAACACGCTTTGGCTATTACCAGCGATAGCCACGATTTCTAAGGCTCAGTGAGTGCTTCCTCCTGAAGAGAAAAACAGTAATTTGGTGATATTATTATCCTCTTCTAAGAAGACATGTTCCAGTGGCTTAAAAAGCATGCAGGACATTATCTGGTGACTCTTGTGCCACCTTCAATGTAATTATAATTTTCTAAATAAGCAAATTCTGCAGAAAGGCTGGTAAACAACACTCAGATAAAAGCATGATCACCCATATCCACTTTTGCTGGTTAGATGAATGGAATAAGTACGCCAACTGTACAAAACAACTGTTGCCACAGCTTTCAAGTGGACAGCTCTATTATTTACAATAATGACAAATCACAAGCAAGCCTTGCCTTCCACCAAAGAGGAGTGTACCTCATAAAACAAAGGTGCTTCTGCCGAGGGTTCGTTTCGCTTTGAAGGATGGCACAGAGCTGCATTAGCATTGCTCACAGAGAAGAATCTGCAAGTAATAACTCAGAAAATAGAGTAATTAGCACAAGCAGCTGTAACACAATGACCCCTATTCATCAAAGCCATTTACTCCTGGGTGCAGTTTGAAGCCATCTCCTTTTGTCTGGAGGGAATGCTCAGCAGGTACAGCTTTTTTTGTGTTGAGAAGCAGGGGACCAAAAAAGGATGTGTTCATCATATCTTTTTAAAGATATCATGCAGAAGTTGAGGACTCGAGGGTGCTAGCAAGATGCTACCTTGGGGCAAGCTTGGAAGGTTTGGGAAAAGAGGGGTAATTATCTTACCCAGAGAAGAAGACGGGGAAGGGGTAAAGTGTGGATCTTTGCTAATTGAGATACTTTCATACACAAGGAGTTCTGATGTCATCTGGGATTATGCTGACTAAAGGATCTGAAAAGGCAGGGTTCAAAGGCAGTTTATGTGTGCAAGCAGGGGAACAGAGTAGGCAGATGGTGCTGGGGAGACCACAGAGGAGTGCCAAGGCCAGATTTGTGAAACAGAATAGGAACATCTCAGAAGCAACACTAATCCTATTTGAAAACCCCAGATCACAGAAGTGCCTCCTGTTCTTATTTAGTTTACTTAATATTGATACTGAGTTTCTTCCTAAAGCTGATGTTTTATATTTCAACCCTAGGCATGATAAGTTTTTTTTTTTTTTTCAAAGCATTCTAACCGTACATAGTGGTGTGGGTTGAAACTCATCTGCTTGCGTGTTGTATGTTGCGGTGAGCTGTTATTGTGGATCACTTTTTAAGAACTGTGCTGGACAGCGCTTGTGGGAGACTTGAGGATAAATCAACAAACAGCAAACTAACAAAGGCAACAGCAGTTCCCCATGAGAACCTCCAGTATAATATGACAGCACAAGCTGTAGGGCTTTGTATTGACAAGAACCTGGCGATACAATATGTATCGTGACAAAGCGGTCACAGTTCAATATATCACGATATACTGTGATACTGCAAGAAAAGTGATATATTGCAAATTTTTAAGTCCTACTATTAAAACACACCACTATATGAACAGGTTTATCAGTGCTTACAACAGCATTGCACCCTTGTGCTGCTTGTTAATGTTGGAGTGTGGTGAGGTGAAAATGGATTACAACACTGTCATCTGGTGGTCAGGGGTTTAAACACAACACACAATGATTCACTGTCTCCCAGGAATCTGTGTATCAATACTGTGTTTTTGAGAATCAATACAGTATCACAAAACATAATATCCCGTTATTTCAATATTTTTCTACACTCCCAACAAGCTGTATGAACAAGAGAAAGAGAGCTACAACAATAGAGCAACAATTTGTAGTATGACACAACTTGATGAATTCATAACACAAAATGTAAAGTCCCTCCCTCCCATCAATTCTTACTATTCAAGAAGAAACATGAGTTCAGCATTAAGCTTTATCCCTTTACTTGCCAAGAGTGCCTCCACTGGTTTTGCTTCAATTTATATCACTTGTTTTCTCAGCTGCCAATTGTGGATTCTTGTCAAGCGCAGACAGCAGTGGTCACTCACCAAGAACTCGCCAATTATGTTGCGTTTACGTTTTTTTCATTGGCCACCTGTCTTAAAATTATTACGTTTTTTAAATTGTTTTAATTGTTGTTAGTTTTATATATATATATATATATATATATATATATATATATATATATATATATATATATATATATATATATATATATATATATATATATTTTTTTTTTTTTTTATATAAATGACTTTTTCACACATATCCCATTGAAACAAGTGGAGAAATTTAGGTGAAAGATTTGAAACTTTGCAAACGTAGCACATTTCTGTTAATAAGTAGAAGACAATACATTTGATTTATTTATTATTAATTGAATTTGATAAATGTATAATTCTTCATGTTACAAATAATGAAAAACTGTTTGCAGCACCTTTTCTTGTCAACACAAGTCAAAATGTAAATATAAATGTAATTATTAACATTATACAAAATGTAACTAGTCACACAATTATGTAATCACAATAAAAGATGTATGTACTTTTAGCAAAATGACAGTAATAACGTTAATAAACCAACTTCTAAATCTATTCTACATAAACATTTAATGCAATACAACTACAAAAACAATCCATTTACCTATAGTGGATTATAGTGTTTCTGGCAAGAAGCCATCACAGAGAATTACCACACATTGTCACGCAGAGAACCTGGTTTTTTTTTTGTCTCAGAGATAGTGCTTGCATTCTGTGCAACATTTTAATGCGGCAATTTGTTTATCCTTTTGCGTGATAGGATGCCGTCATGTTGGATGAGCAGGCTGTTGGCCCCTCTTTGTCTTTGCCATCCCCTTCAACCTGCAGTCAAAATCGAAATCACAGAGCTGAATTTTTTTTTCAACAGAGAGATAAGGTGCTTATCTGACTCAATCACCATTTGCTGTTGATTGGAAAATCAATGACCTCATGTTTTTTGTGTACCTTCACTGTTTCAAGTGTGCCAATTTAAACAGTGTGTTCACTAAGGCCAGGTCCCGCTAGTTGAGAATGTTTTCTGTCGGTTGAACAGCCATTGATATCTTGCTGAGGATAATATATTTTGTTTGTATTCATCTAATAGGTGGGGATTTAAGCACGTTGAGCAACATTTGTTTTTTCAGTTGTGGAGATATTTGCTTGGCCCATCAGTCCACTTAATCATTTGCATCAGATGTGAGCTGAAAATGTTTTTTGTAATTATTATGGTTTCCTTTTACACACAAAGCATATTTTGATCCTACAACTAATTATTAAGTCATCAGTGCTATTTTGCAAAGAATTAAAACAATCAATGGAAGGAACAGCAAATCAACAGCCAACAGTCCTAACTGTACATATAGGTAAAATACAAGTCCACAAATATGCATTCTCCTCACCCTCTTAATACATACGTCAGTAGTGTCAGGACATGGGTAAGCAGCATTTTAATTAAGTGTCTCATCTGAAGTGATAATAATGAGTTTGGCAGGGATCTGTGGGGGAGCTTGTGGAGAAGAGAATGAATTGCTGTCCTTTCCCTTTTGCAGGCTGATGCATACACACTCTATTGATTGCAATTCAAACGGAGATGACAACCGTTAATCAGTGCCAAGGTGTAGAGATTAGTATCTTTAAATGAAGTGGTGGAAAGGATTTGACCTGGGCTAACTTTAATAACTTAACTTTAGCACTTTGTCATGTTGGCCTGCGGGCAGAGAGAGAGAGGCGTCCACTTAGAGGAGCACAAACATCAGGAGAGGAAGCAATGTTCTCTGTAGTACAGGAGGTTGTCACTTTTTAATGTGAGATTATCATTCACTGGTTGGGTTTATCGTCCCGACCGCTCACATAGGAAATTCTGTCTTAGCGTTAGATTTACTGCTTGGCAACTGGCTAAGAAGGTTGGGACATGAAGCTTGACAATGCCTCAGCTGTGGACTAAAAATCACAGTGCCACAGTGCCAACTGCTGCCTTTCAGATGGAAAGGAAGACGTAGTTTTCTGCTGTTGATCTACATTGGCGCTGCCCAACCGTAGTAATCTACCAGCTCTTTTTTTTATCAACTACTAAGAGGTTGCAAGCAATTGTAGTGCACAAGTTTTTGACATAATACAGAAACGTATATGTGTATTTTGTATGTGTGCAAAAGGTCATAGTGTTGCAAAAGATCAGGTATAGTTTTTATTCTGTAATTTAGTTGTTTGCAATTTTTTTGGACTTCAACAATGTAGTTAACATGCAACCCCAAACCCAACAAAAGTTGGGACTGTATGGAAAATATAAATAAACTATACAGTGTTTCTTACATTTATGGCATCACATCAGTGTCAAAACTAGAGCGCACAAAGGTGAAAAATACAAACCTGCACATTTTAACGTTTCACACACATATTTTTCACTTGTGAACGCAAATGTAAAAATCAAGAGCACAAAAAGAAGAACTTCATGCGCATCTTTCCTAAAGATGTTCTTAAACTGTCTTTTTTCCCTCCTTTAATGTTTTCTGCTGTAGTTCACAGACAAACAAATCTTCTAAAATCTCTGAAATTTTGTTTTCTAAGTGGTGGTGAACCAGAGAACAAACTACAATCACTACTTTTCATCACAGTTCCCAATCTTCCCATTTCTCAGAGTAGTTTCTATCGAAGTAACCGGAATCGCCACAGCGATGCTGAGGACATTTACTTTAACTTTTATTTAATTGCAGACAGTTTGAACTCAATGTATTCTGGAATATCTAAGAATGTATATTAATAAATGAAATGAAAACAACATCTATGTCATCTGAGCTCTTAAACTTAATGTTTTTTAGGTTGAATCCGCATTCTGTAAAGCTTGGTCAGCCTTCCAACCTTGCTCAGACCAATGGAATGTATAATTTGGCCTTCTTTATGCGCATTCAACTGTGATAACTCAGGAAGATAAGAAAAATACATATTCAGGTACTGCGATTACAAAAGCTTGGGTGCAGCCTGCTAGATTTTAGGTTTTGTAGGCTACTCTACTTGTACTCTACTTAAAATTTTAATACACAGTTGTTCATTTGCTATATCTCACATAATGGGAAAACCTAGATAAGTTATGCCACATTTTAAAAGTTTTATTTCCAATATGTTAAGCTCAGCAAATGAGTTTAACTGGTGCACTAAAATTAGCAGAGCATTCCATTTCATGCAGAGGACGTGGCAACTTGCGTTCGTGTTGAAAATAAGCAGAACATGTCATTTGGCAGGGGATGTTCACACCTTTGCATACAACTGTAGTTTATAGCAGATGATCAGTCCACTACTTGGACCAGATATGTTATATTTAGGCTGGAGCTAAATTCTGTAGATCTCCATGAGCAGTGTTATTGACCACTGCCTTCCATTATTAAACCACAACAGCGAACCCTTCATTTGACGTATTCAGCAATCGACCAGCAATCGGCCTTGTAAGCGGAATTATTTACGTTTGCTGCATCATGTGAAGGCTTCGAATCATCAAAACACATCTGGACCATCTGAGGTTAGTTACGCTGCTCACAACACTCTCCTACAATAAATCTGTTAAGGCCAAGAACAGTTAATGATATATAAACTGTATATTGTGCAGCCCTAGCGAGCGGTAGTTTGGAAATTTATATCTCGCTCGGAAAGCCCATATTCACTTTCACACTTTTAGATGCTGTACAATAGACAATAGGCTACAAAATGTAACTATTTAAAAACCATCTCCTCTTCTGTAAGTAAGAAACGAAGAGTATAGTCTGCGTAGAGTATATAATGTAGCATGACGTGTGTAGAACATGACATTTCTTTGCTGTTATAGTCAAAATAGGTCTGTTTTTGTGACTCACTAAGATCTATTACAGCCTTCCTTGTAGTAACTACCCTTGACACAAGCTTCTAGAAAGAGTAAGCTTTACTCTTTCTATCATCATGTATCAGAGCTGACATGTACTTAGGTTGCTGTTTAGTCTAACATGTTTTGAGAAAAGTAACTTGCTTGTTTTGACATATAGGTGGTCCTACATCTATCACGGCCATTGTCTTTCCTTTCTTTTTGAAGAGCCTTTTATTCTTGTATTAATGTTTCCCTACCTCTCTTTACCTCTCCTTTCAAGGAACCTGTGTTCACAAAAAGTTCCTGAAAACAGTGCTTGTTGTCAGAGGTAATTACTGCCTCTAAACAACTGCAAACAATTCACCCTTGACTTTGCCCATTAATTCCTCTGTAGGTATAAGTATAATTTACGGTGAATTGCATGTGGTGGTCGCAGAGGGCTGCCTAGTCGGGCTGTGCCAACCACGGTCACTTCGAAGTAGGTGGAAGCTTATCTTTGCGGAGCCCATCAATCAACTACCAATGACTTTTTTTTTTTTTTTGCGTGCACATTTTGTACCCATAATGACCAGCCCTCTCCTGCCTCCCCTCTGCCCGCAGGACACAATTACCGCCTCAACACAGAGGACGACCTCTGTCATGTAAATGGATCAGCCACTTCACATTAGACTGTTTTAAAAAAAAGTGAGAAAAAGTTCCCATTGCCCTCAGAGGGACATGGTAATGTACCTTTTTTTTTAGCACTGGATAAGCTTCATGCAAATAAAGGGACAAACTCGGACTCACTTCAAAGAGATGGATTTGAAATGACCTTTTGTGATACATGTACGTAGGACACACAAAGATCAAAAGTGACCTTTCTCTAATACATATTCATGGCCAGTGCATGCACAAAGCTTCGGATGAGTGGCTAGAGATGATCGGCTTTAATTGAGGTGTTTACCGGAGCATGTAACCTCGAGTGTGAATCAGCCTTGATGCGCACAACTGGTCAAAAAGTGCCTGTCCGTGTGGAAGGATACTGCTAGTGAAAGGTTTTCAAAGCCTGTGAATTCCATCTCTTGCCTATGTATTGTAGAGCTGGAGTTAGTAGGGCCAACTTGATCTTGATTCCCATTGTTGATAATACTGGTGTGTTTTTAGACATCTTTAGTAAAATAGGTTTTTCCACAGTTTAGGATTGAATTGAATGGTTGGTGCTTTGGTACACTAGGTGGGTATTTGAAACTTTATCTCACTAGATGAAAATAGAGGAAAAAGTCTAGCCATTCACTCTGAGCAGCACAAACCCCTGGGACAGAGTTAGAAGAGCTAACTCAGTGCCACCTCTTCATAATACACAACATAAGCAGATGTTTAGGGTTATTACTGTATATTATGTTGTCTAAGACGAACCAGTGAGGAGGAAAAGTGGTTCATCATGTCTAAATAAAGTAAATGTTTTTAAAAAGGAGTTTATTGGGTATGAAAAGTCAAAGAACCATCACATAATGCTACTGTTCTACCACATGTGCCAGGCATAATAGAAAAAAAGAAATATTACGAAATAGAGTTTATGGGGTAAAGCTGATTGTTTACTGTGAATTTCCAAACTAATGGTAATGATGCATTCTTCTAAAACAACAAGGTAAGTAGTTAGGTAACCATGGTGAAATGTACAGTTATCTACTCTTTTCTAGAGTTAAGAGTTCCTGTTTAAGTTTAGATTATCAGGCTGTGATTCATAAGTATGTGTAATGATAAAAAAGCAAACCAGTCACCACTGATTAGTTCAAATTCAACCTAAAGTGCTGGGTTAACTGGGTTAACTTAATTTAACTGTAACTTGTTAGAGCCCTGTTGGGGATTTATATAAATTATAGCATTTTTTAAAAGTGTATATTTACACATGGCCAAGAAAGCTGCAGGGCTCACGGGAAGGTCATGGCTTTGTGACCCTCTCGGCATTTGGGGCTTTTCATGACAGGCAACGTTAGGCCCAAGAATAAGACCCTGCAACGTTATTGTAAGAACTTTTATTCGAGAACCACTCCACCTGGGAGGTGACGACTTGGCCAGGTGCAGTGGACCGAAGAAGCAGGAGGGCTGGCCTATAAAGGGACTATGCAGCCGGTGAGACGATTGGGGTAGACCAGGGTGTGAGAGCTCAGAGAAATGTCGGTACCGCAATCCCAAGAATAAAAAGCTTAAACTCTGAACGAAGTTATGACAATCCTAAATGAGCATCCAATAACCAGCAATAAGCAAATGAGCCAATAACACTTTTTTGCAATTTAGACAGTGTGTGGTTTGGTTTAAATGTGAATAAATGTGTTTTTTTTTAGATGTAAAAATAGAAATTAGAAAACACATATATGAGAAGACTAATAATGAATAGTAACTGAATGGTATGTAAAAAAGGTGTCATGTTGAGACCCTAGAACCTGCACTTCGTGGCTGCTGCGTGCCTGGCTCATGGGGCCACTGCGCATGTTTCTCAGAGCTTTTTGCTGGTAGCCTGCACCATCTGGCCTCTAGAGTGGGTTGGGGGCCCATTTCACTTTCAGCAGCCCAGCCACACCTCCACTCTTCGTAGACTCTCCGCCTCACCACCTGGGCTCCGGTGGTTCACAGCTTCTGCTTCTGAGAGTAAAGCCACAAATCTCAAATCGTGCTTTCGCTCTCTCAGACATCACACGTCTTCCTGTCCCACTAAAATTGTATGTTATTGGTGGGCGTTTGTATATGTGAAACAAATTGTCGAAGCTTCTGCTGCTGCAGTGGTGGCGGCCTCGGAACGTACACCAGCTGTCTTGTTGCTATGTGACAGTAGTGGTTGAATGAAAGATTTTTTTCTTTCGGTTGATTTGATTGACAGGCCTGTACTCAAGGGGCTTTGACAAGACTTTTATGGCACGAGGAGATGAAATAGGATATGTTTACACGTATCACAACATCTTTTTAACGTGATTGGATGGAGCTCACACTTGCGTTCCTCAACAAAGCGGTAGTGCTCGAATTTGAGTGAGCAGTTTCAATTCTGGAAACACCGGCTGCTTGATTTGATGAGAATTGAGTTCGTAATGTTACCTTTGTTCTGGGAAGGAAACATGAAGATCTAATCAAGAAACATCAGTGTGTGTGTGTAAGGTTGTTTCCAGGGATGATTTTTTTTTTTCTCTGAGAGAATGTGAAATAGTCATTATTCTCGAGATGAAACATCTATTACCACAGAAAAGGTCTACCGTGTGATGTTTCTCCACGTTTAACAAGGGCTTTCAAGGTTGGCAAGACATCATTAGTGTGGGGGGGCATGCTTACCTGATAGACTGTCAAAGGACAAGTGAACTCATGAGTCTCATTTTCCCTTCTCTACCTGATGCCCAATTATCTTTCAAGGGGGTTGTACAAAAACACAATTCGTTTTTTTTTCTTTTTTTCTTAAAGTGCTGAAAGCATGGTGGAGTCTGGTGTAAGCATTGCTTTCTTCCCTCGGCTGTCAAGCTTGATTCTAGAGTTCTAGCATTATTATTTCTATTTTTGCCCTCCAAACAGAGGCGGACTATTTATCTTGTGGTTTGTAATTTGACACAAAACAATGTTAAATCCAGAGAAATTGTGAACATGAAATATTAAAATCTGCCTGGCTGGGTTTGCGGGGATCTTGACTCAGCACCAGTTGTCTGTGGGTGATCTGTGGTAATATGTGGGATGTCTGTGCGGCTGCAGGTTTTGCTTTGTCTGAACAGTAAATTCAACAGCTAATCTGCCATTTTAGGTATTAGTCTTTTGTCCATTTGTCCCTAATGGCATTATGATAAATTGGGTACAATTAAATTATCCACAGCCTTCTCCCAAACAGGTGCAGCTATTCCTCTGTTGCTGTCTCTTGGAAAAACAGCAATAACCTGTTTACTTTGTGAAAAAAATAAGCTTGTTTATGGACAGAGTAGAAAAGTTATTGTTGCATCAAGTAGATCAGAAGTAGCAACAATTCACTCTAGAACTACAATGGTACTTGTTAGTCTATCCAGCATATATGTAAGTAATTAACCAATTAACCATCAACTGACAAATAGATACATGCATCAATGCATGTATACTGCATAAGGATGCAAGAGTGCAACTAATTCCGGTAGGCCTACTTGTTTATTTGTGACTCCAGGTTTTCCCACAGCTAGAGACAATGTAGTTAAGGGAAAAAAAACAAAAATCCAACAGCAGAGTACTAATCCCTGCTCAAGAATGCTGTGGAGACTGTAACCTTATCTATGTCATCCCTGTCTCACAGAATGTAGTAGTTTTTCCAGATGCCTAAAGACTTCTAACCTCAGTCAAATTTCAGGCTTGCATGCAAAGAAGCCTGCAGTCATCAGTTTTTCTCAAGCTTACACCAAATATAGCATGAAAACTTACAACTTATATAAAATAAAACAATTTATTGTAATAATTGTAATATTACTCTACCTTGTAAGTCCACATGGTTCTTTCTCTTCTCAGATGTTGTCTTTGCTAGTGTTGGACTTAATTCCGACTCCCCATGGTGTACATATGGATGCTACAGAGATGTTATCTATGTGTAAACCACAAAAATGCGGAGTGCTATTTGTCTAGATGGTTCTTTCTCTTCTGATTTGCCAAATTCTAAATTCGCATGCATGCATATCAAACAGACGATTTCGGTTCTTCACACATAGACAACAACACATTCATGCAAAGGGGCTGTCAGATTTGGTATTCTCACAGAATCTTACAGAATGTATTACACTCCACGTCTATAGAGGGGGCCCAAGAGTAAATCAAACACAGTTCTCTTCTGCTTTAACTGTGCTTGTCGTCACTGTCCAAAAAACTTTTCATCATGAAATTTTTGGACGCAATGTAAAGGACAGCTCCTCGAATGAAAAATAAGAACAAAATAAAATGAAATAAATAAAAAATACTCTTTTTAAAAACATCAACGATATGGACTTTAGATCAGCCTCAGTCTGGCTGTATATATTACTTAACTTGGTCAAATAATTTATAATAAGGAAGTAATGTGGACTGCTTTATGGTACTGTCATATCTGGTATGCTAGGTAGCATTTTTACATTTAACAAAGCCTAAAGCCCTGTTTGTTTAAAACACAATACTGATGTTATACTGATGTTTTTATTGGTTGTGTCCACAGTTTTAAGTTTGACAAAATTGGTCCCAATCACTAAAGTAACTAATGTCTGTTAGGTGCTCTTCATCTTGTTCACGGTGCTGTTCTTTTCTTTTTGAGAACTATAAAATGCTAATGCTTGAGAATGTAGGATCGTCAACAGAAAAAAACTAACTCACTCACTCACCTTCTAAACCGCTGATCCTACGGCGTCACAGGGCTTTCTGGAGCCTATCCCATTGACACACTCACGCCCAGGGGCAGTTTAGCATCTCCAGTTCACCTGACTGCATGTCTTTGGACTGTGGAAGGAAACCGGAACATCCGGAGGAAACCCACGCAAAGAACAGACTAGCCCGGGGGAACCAAACCCAAGACCTTCTTGCTATGACACGATACCACTACCCACTGCACCACCGTGTCTCCCAGCCGAAAACTATTGGACACTAAATATAAAAGTGGATCTGAGTAAAAACTAGATTAATTTCCTTGCTTATAATTGAGTACAGGTATATGTGAGAAGAACAAAGCTACATAAACATAGATGTAACTTGTTTCTACCTGCTTCTGTACACGGGTGATGGTCCTCAGCTGCAGCAGTTACGACTCAATTCACTCTTCTCTTTTCCACTAAAATATTTGGCATTAGAGTGAGCCAAATCGCAAGTGCAGCCTCAGTGCGCTGTGCACACGGCTGTGGAAGAGGCCCGCGCTCTGCTAAAGCCTTAGTAAATCTGGCCCTAATCTTGCCGTGTGCGAGTTTACAGATATTGATGCAGGCCATCAGTGTGTCAGCACTTAGGCCTGTTTCTGTGGAATCCCTGATTATTGAGACTGCAGAAGAAGAGCTCTTTTTGTGCCTGCTTCTTTTCTGCTCCAACGCCTAGCAGCCATAAAAGTCCCTATCAGAGCAGGCATGTGGGGCTTGGGCTCGCTCGGCCCCTACAACTGGCTCTCTCCGTTCAGCCGTGACACCTCTCTCTCTCTCTCTCTCTCTCTCTCTCTCTCTCTCTCTCTGTCTGCCTCCCTGTCTCTCCAGTTATTTTTGGGTACCGCCCTGAGCTGTACCTTGCTTCAAAGGCGAGCGGAGGTGCTTTGTATTTATTTATTTATTCTTTCTTTTCTCTATTTATTATTCATCCGTTTCCCCTTCAACTCACACAGACAGTCGACTTGAGTTGATGTCATGAAACTGTTAGTGGGAGCTGATTAGGAACAGGGAGGGGCCTCAGGCTTTATGGAGTGGAATTCCTTACTCCTGGATTCAAGATGAGCTCGCTAGCCTTGAGAAGAGTTGAAATTAGGCATGGGCAATATGTATTTTATCCTTATGACACAATATGCTTTTCTAAACTATTGTGGATAGTACTTATTGTGGATAGAATACTGACCAGCTGCATGTTTCATTACAAAATGAGCTTTTTATTGCTTGTTTTTTTGTTTGAACTCATCAAATCCCCCTGAGAATGTTGCTTGTATATGCTAATCCTAACTTAAGTACCTGTTTTAGCAGATTTAGGATAATTTTATTTAAGCTATGTGAACATTGCACTGCTTCTCTCTGATAACTCAAAACAGAATTTCTGCTTTTGATTCAGATGAGTGTCAGTTACAAATTAAACTGCACCTTTCACATACAGCCATTTATTTCTCTTGTCTTAAGAGACACATGTTTGTTGCCCTTTCAAAGCTGAGATCAAAAGGCCAGTTCCACATAACACTTCATCAGAAAAGGTCAGCTTATCCCTGTTTCTGTGAGTGACAACAGACTGGACAGAAAGGTCCTAAGAGAGAATCACAACACTGTCCTCAGAAATCCTATAGAAAAAAGAAACAAGTAGCAGTACAGAACAAAATAAGTGCAAAAGTGATGGTTTGAGCAAAAATCGAATTTACCCAATTTCCCCTTTACCCCAAAAGTAGTGGATCAGCCAAAATGTGTTTGGTATCAGAAATTTTCTTCTCTAGTATTGCATGGGAGATGTATAATGTAGCTCCATGTAATGGAATCACAAGGCGTCCAGTTAGTAGGGTGTAAACTCCATCCTTCAGTGATCAAACATTTCATTCAGACTACTTTAAAAAGCCAGACATGTCTTAAACACCAAACACGTCTTAGCTGATTGACTACATGTTTGCAAATTTGACTTTAGGGCTGCCACCTTTTCAGTAAGCTAATAATGAAAGCTAAATTTCCTTTGGGATCATTGAAGTATCTATCTATCTATCTATCTAATGGACACCCAAGTCAACCCAGGCCAACAGACCAATAAGGTTCACTGTGTATTTGACCTTGTCATGGTCAGCTGTAGTTTGTTCTTCCATCATACACTAAAGTTAGTTAGTTGAGCAGCTGGGATGCAGTTTTCTTCTTCAGTCATGTTTTTCTCTTTTTAATTCTTTGAATCTTTATGCCTTGAGTTCATTATTAAGGCAGCAGAGCAGTAGTGCTTCCTTTTGAAGAATACTTCCTGACACATGTTGTGACCTCTGGCATCTACTTTTACGATTGTGAGTTGTGTTAAAAATGTGCTAATTATGCCTATTATTAATTATAATTATGCTAAATTACACAATTAGCCTAATATTATTCCCAGTGTGGGAAGTGGGACGTGCACACAATGCAGAAAACCACTTAAAAAAAACAAAAAACAGAGAAATCAGACAACCAGACACTCAAAACCAGATGGCTGGCCAAACCAGCCGAACTACAATTTGAGAGCTACGGCCCAGTGGCAAGCTAAGTGTAAGTTGAGTCCGTTTTATTTAGAGAGTTAAAGGCTGTGAGTAAGGACTTTGCGTTTAACTAAATTCACACACACTGAGCATTGTGGGAAGTGGCATTGTCCTTGGGCATTACACAATAACGCCTCCCCGAGCCTCAGCTCTTACCCTTCTCTCTTCCTTATGTTCACATACAGAGGGTGAGAGGGAGAAAGAGAGGGAGGGAGAACGACGTTCATCATTGGTGCCTTTTTTGCGACTGCAGGGCTAAAACAATATAAATAACGTGGGCCCTGAAGGATTGGTGTGCTCCGCTCTGACAGCGAGATGGAGTATTGATTCTTGGCACGGTGCTAAAATTGCCTGCCTCCCAGCCTCCAGACACACATGTTGGCAGGTCTCAGAGAGTGTGAGGCATGCCCTAAAACAGGAGAACGTTATCAGTGATAGACCTAAAAAAAGAAAAACAGGAGATCTACAATTCCATGTCCATGTGCTTAAAATGATATTTCAGAAAGGCGTCTCATACAGTCTATTAAGGCAAGTGAAGAGTAATTGTACGAGGACATGTGCAGTCGTCTGCTCTTTGCAGAGGTTGTGCACTTGTTTTTACTTTTAATTCGACCAGGGGCACCCGAATGTTGCATTTGATCATATTTACCACCATTCAGATGTTGACATTTTGCTTATTTTGCGACACCGTATCAGTTACCTGCGTCCCAATATCCTCTGCAATTCAGCATCACATCAAAATTGTCAAGATAATACACCTGCCTTATTCAAACACCCAGATAAATAAATGATCACCAAGATGAATTTGAATATTTAAATAGCCATGCCCAAACATAATTGTAATGTCCACTCTTGAAGTTGGTCCAGATTCATAAATAGATTTTCTGTTTGGCTATCCAGCTCTCATTTGGGCAAGACATCCTACTCTGTCAGGACGATTTTTGCATGATTAAAAAAATGTCTAAGACAACCTTGCATTACCTTGCTGGTCCATTAATAATGCACTGAGGAGTGATGGGAGTTAGTTCATGACAGCAGCAGCAAATCATGCCACTTCAATCTTGAATTCATAATCAGCCTGTCCCTTTCCTTTCCATCAGCAGGCCAGGTGCATTCCTGCACCCTTCCTGTGACAAGGTGTGAGGCCTAGGCGTTACCCAGTCTTTGCCCCCAAATCGGCAGCCGTTTGGAAAGGCTTTCAAGTTTTTGGAGAGGTCGAAAGGCCTTGCTGATGCGTGTTTTTTTAATGTAGGTAAGGCAGCTCAGAGAAAAAAAGACTAGGAGATAAAAGGAATCCGTGGTAATAGACTTTCAATTCTGCCAAGAGAGAATTTGCCCCTGAGGTAATAGTTAAACTGCATTCTGAGTAATTATATATCTCGGTCTGATATAGCCATTGAAAAGTTCTCACCGTGATCATGAATTCCGAAATATTCCCAGATGCCGAGAATGAATCAAAGCTCATTCATTGCTTAACACCCATCACTTTTTGTATGAAGTCACACTATATTTGATGTTCAGTCATGTCACTATATATATATATATATATATATATATATATATATATATATATATATATATATATATATATATATATATATATATACTACCGCTCAAAAGTTCAGGATCACTTTGGAATTTCGTTTCATGCAATTTTCATGCAATTCACAAACAATACTGTCCATTTCACAATTTATGTAAGTGTATCAGATGAATTTTAAAGAATACAAATGTTTGCATTAAAGTCTATTTTTGTATAGAGGCATATTTTACATATAGTCCTATTATCAGTAATTCTCAGTCCTCTGTCTGAATCTCCTGGTACGACCACCAATCCAAGTTAAGGATGTTGTTGGGCTAATTGGTTGTTAGGACACTCTTGCTCAATTGTGATGCACAGCTGAAAAACATTCTACTAATAAGTGAGTATAAAAGAGAACAACATTCTAGGTTAGTTTAGTATCTGAAGCATCAGCAGTTGATGGCTTGCTGACAGACTTAAAATGACCAGAAAGAAACAACTTTCTTTAGAGACCAGTCAGTCCATTGTTGTGTTAAGGAAGGAAGGTTACCATTCTTCATTGAAAACAAGAAACTTTCACTGTGATCCCAAACTTGAGCGGTAGTGTATATATATATATATACCATATATAAATATGGTATAAATATATCCGTGCTCTTGTATCTGGTAAAATGTGGACTGAGACATCCGTATGCATCGTTTCCTTGACAGATAAACAGCTTGCTGTGATATATTTCATGTAGGTAGTCTGTGATACATCAGCAATGCCAAACGACTGGGCTAGGGTCTAAAATTCTGTACTTTAATCAGGAACATCTGAAGCCTAGATTCGACAGTAACGGCACACTGTTTTTAGATGATAAGTGCTGTCATGTTTGTGCAAAAATGGGAGAGGAGGATGAGGAGGAAGAAGAAAAAACAACATCAAATGGCTTTTAGGCAAGGCGTTTGTCTTCTCAAGAACACCAGAGCCCAGTTGCATGACCTCAAGTGGCACTCTTAAGTGACAGGCCACTCCACTCCCTCAAGCGACAAGTGCAAAACCACATCACTTTAAATCCACACTCGCATTGCTTTAGGATTTAGGACTCTTTCATATCCTCCCCAAGTGACAGTTTTGGCTCTGAAAAGGGCAGGACAAGTGACAGAGACTCAGAAGCTGCCTTTTGTGGCACTGGCATTGTCAGAGGATTGCCTTGTCTATAGCGTCAGCATCTTTTGGAGTATTGGTGCACCTGAGAGAAGAAAGTGGTGCAGGCGTTGATAGGCTAAGCTAATTTATTGTGTACACAGCACAGGTCAAGGGAGCGTATTAATCCCAGCATGCCTCCAAGCACTGTCTAAATGAGACCGTCCCTGGGCAAAAACCTCCACTCTCGTTTTGTTTTTTGTTTTTCTCGTTCCTCTCTATGCTTTGCGTGGAATTTCAATGGTCTCTGACAAAGACGAACTGTTAAAAAACAACACTGCCATGAATCCGTCTGGGTTTGGAAAGAGAAGAGTATCGATGCAGACGCTCAAATTCGTATGCGTCATCACCTAACATCTGACCACGAAGCCCAAAGGAAGCCCAAAGGGTATCCTAAAAAAAGGCAGCCAGGGATAGGTCAGTTTATCGACTGTTTCAGACTGATATGTGAATCTTAGGATTACACAGAAGCCCAGCTTGTGACATTCTCTTCTGAGTCTCAAAGACTGTTTTAATGAATGGGATTCTCTTGTCAGACAGAATCCTTTATTATTTCCTCATACGAATTCATGATTGAACATGACCGGCGTTTGTAAAGATTACTCGAGCTTTAGAGCAAAGGGCATCTTTGATGTGCATAGATTACAGTAGCTCTGATGGCTCTGAGATTTCACAAGAACAAAAATGAGCACGCATGAAACAAACCCTTTTTTTTCGTGGGGGAAAGAATAAATATTTCATATTTGGCGGCGCCGTTCGTCTGTCTGGTGGGCCAGCGGTCTTCACATGCTCTTTTGTTTGGCAGCGAATGGAGCTGGACGACAGGGAAAAGTGTCTCATCAGAGGCAATCTGACGGCCTGATAAAAGGCCTCATGCAGCTTCAGACCAGCTTTACAAAGGGCTATGCCTGAGCGCATGCTTACGTCAGGACCTCAGCTCATGTTCTTTCCCCCAATTTTAAAGATATCATTGCTATTAAGCCTTTCAACCCCATAGTATGGACTGTGTATGATTTAGAACCTCAAGGTAGAGCCTTACATGAAAAATAGCAAAGCCATACTAGACTTCTGCTCATCTCATGCTGTGTTTTGCCAAACAAAACATCTACAGACACCGTCTGTTATCCAGGACACAAACATATGTTAGAAATCATTAAAGTATCTAATTTATTGACTCTGGCCTGGTAGAAACGTATTTGTTTTCTGTTTCCTGCTGAGAGGTCTGGCAAGGCACTTGCTGATGATAAGACAAGCCGTGCATCAAAAAGATTTATTAAATTCATCTTCCTGAACAACACGCACACTGTTTGCTAGTGCTGCTCATACAAGCAAGATTAATGATGCTTAAAGCACCTTCTTTCAGGTAAGAAGGAGGCCGATAGGAGCGTATACTGTACAGGGCATTGCAATCAAAACTATATGACCGCTATCTTCAACTGAGTACCCAAGCCAACCTGCTCCATTGGGATATAGACTTTGAACAGAGCACATCAGTCATATCTCAGGTCAACTAAACCCAAAGGCTTAGCTATACCGATAGGTTATATAAAGGTTCTCACAGAGGACTTTGTGACTGAGTGCATAGAATTAGAGGTTGCAACAGAACTATAACGCTCTAACCTTAGTGCACCGGGTAGATGGATCCCTCTGATCTATTGTTCAAGGAGGCTGGTATTCCCTCGATGACAGCTTCCATTTGAAACCTATCTGCACCGGTGCTGTAGCATCAAACAATGGGGCAATTTGTTTTACCTTATCTCGCAAATGAGCGACGCGCCCACGAGTGACAGCATCTTTGTGCTGCGCTGTAGCGTCTTAGCAAAGCGGAACTTTAATATACAAGGCTAATTGATGGCAATTGTAAGTAGGTGCATACTACAGCGATATTGGAGAGGCTCTAAAAATTGTCACGGGAGAGTGCTTGGGTAGAGATGATGATACGGTGCAAAATAATGGCCGGCTCCAGGCTTGCATGTTCAAGAAGGTGTTGGAAACTGAAAACTGCTGAGGCATTTCGACATCAGGTCCTGGTGTTATATGGATTCTTGTGCTGTTTGGAGGGTGCAGCATATTTTTGCAGGATTTTAAGCACTTTTGGACTTTGTTTAAAGAAAGTTTGCAAAACTTCTACCCTTATTGACAGCATCTTAGCTGCCTGGTAAATTGATCAGTAATGCATTGAATAGTGAACTCAAGGAGCAGTTTTGTTTCCTACCCAAACATACCATTTCAATATAAAGGGCTTCTTATTGAACTGATTCATTAAAGGCACAATTGCAAGGTGATTGTTTCATTGTAGTTCATATACACTACCGTGAAAGTTTCTTGTTTTCAATGGAGAATGGTAACCTACTTCCTTAACACAACAGGACTGACGGGTCTCTGAAGAAAGTTTTTCTTTCTGGCCATTTTGAGCCGGTCAGCAAGCCACCAACTGCTGATGCTTCAGATACTAAACTAACCTAGAACGTTGTTCTCCATTTTATACTCACTTATTAGTAGAATGTTTTTCAGCTGTTCATCACAATTGAGCAAGAGTGTCCTAACAACCAATTAGCCCAATAACATCCTTAACTTGGATTGGTGGCCGTACCAGGAGATTTAGACAGAGACTGAGAATCGCTGATAATAGAACTATATTTAAAATAAGCCTCTATACAAAAATAGACTTTAATACAAACATTTTTATTCTTTAAAAATCATCTCATACACTTCAATTAATTGTGAAATGAGCAATATTGTTTGTGAATTGCATGAAAATTGCATGAAATGAAATTCCAAAGTGATTCTAAACTTTTGAGCGGTAGTGTATGTAGTTTGCGGTCATTTAATTCTGATGTTACATAAAAATCCATATGGAGGGCAGGAAGTGAAAGGCAGAATGGTTGGGATGGAGGTAAGTCCGTGTTGTGCTACTTTAGACAATGCTTTGAGAGAAAGGTACAGAAAAACAACCTAAATTGGATGTGATCACACGTCCACAGATGAAATGTGCAAAATGTAATACTCTGCTTCAGAACTTTCCTATTCTGTTTTAAACAGTGCAGCGGTCACCAGAATGCAACTGCTGCATCATTTAAGGTGGAACAAGAAACTTCTAGCAAGAAACTGATTAATACGAAGCTGACTTCAGCCTTTTTGCCAGCATTTTTTCAGTCAGTCTCTTGGCCTTTATGAACAATGTCTTTTGATATTCGATTAAGGTTTTGTGTGGTTTCTTGGTTAGATCGATTTGAGTAAACTCTAATTTCGTAAAAGTGGGTGCCTCTTGTCTGAAAGAAATGGCAAAATCCCCAATATAAAAGCAGCCTATTTGTATTCTCTGTTTTTAATACACTGAGCAGCAACGGCAGAGTGAATGCATGTTATTACAATGTCAAAATAAAATAAAACCTCACCCCCTCATGCCCCACAGCTCCCTTTATCAGTGTGAGTGGGGAGAGGACACATCAGCTGGCATACTGATGAGCGGCAGATCAAACAGTCTCCCTATCAGAGCGTTCTCTTAAACATGTGCTTGTCATACAGACCTTGCGTGCTAGCATGGAGCATAAAGTGGCCCAGGCAGATAAACTGTGGCTGTCTGGATTGTGGCCCTTCTTTGATTGTGTTCAGAAGAGCCCGACGGCAGAGGAGGGGTCAGGTCTGAGGGTCAGCCCTGATGGGGCTTGTTAACTTGGCCTATAGGGCAGCTGTCATGGACCAGTGTGCATGCATGGCCATCCACTCCTGCCCAAGGAAGATAACGGGCCATTGTTTAGAGGATTGAGGATAAAGGGAAAGTATGAAAGCTGTTGTCTTTCTCTCCTTTATTACATCTGTTACGAATAGCAGGCAATAGCCTTACAATGTCAAGCTCTCCATATTTAGCCATGGAATGCTTTCTGCTGCTTTATTTTTAATTCTGCCCAAAAATACAAGCACACCTTTGCAGGGTGTACAGTACTGTCTTGGGCTAACTGAGAAAATGATAAGTAAAGCTATGTACCTGGCCAGTAAGCATTTATTTGATTAAAAAAGAAATAAATAAACAATATAGTTTATATCTGTCAGTGTGTTAGCTAGACTGTTAGTATTATTAATATCAATACTGAACTTAGTATTTACAGTTACCATACAATATCTAATTTAGTCATGCGTTTATTAATTGAGGTGAGGTGTGCTGGTGAAGGAATTAAAGAAATGTATATAATGGCTGGATATATTTAAAATAAGACAATTAAATCTTTTTTTTTTTCAAATCTTTTTTTTCCTTTGACCTGTTTATCATGAAAATGAAAACAAATATAGAGATACAAGGTACTGACTCCAACAATATTAATATCTATTGTATTATATGTATTATATATTAATGTAATATTGTCACCTGTAGTGTAAGTTAATATGTTTTGTGTGTGTGTGTATATATATATATATATATATATATATATATATATATATATATATATATATATATATATATATATATATATATATATATATTTATATATAAAATGAAAAGGAGGTTTGAATCACTAATAGTTTGAATCACTAAACATGCTGCAAATGAAGTAAAATAAATCATAGCTTAAATTTTTACTTGTAATTGAGCTTAATCTGATTCAGAATGTAGTTTTTTAGTAGGATTAAGTCACACTTAGACATGAATAGTGTGCTTCAAACATTTGCTGTAATTTTGCAACAAAACAAAAAAACAAAACAAAAAAAACCTCCAGATTTGCTAGTTACTATTTACTGTGTTTATGTTTATTTGTATTTATTCAAATATTATACAGTGTTTTTCACATAACCTTCCAAGATGCATAGTTTGAAATGCTTTTTCATAGTTCTGTATATTGTTATTTCATCATTTTATCCCAATATTGAAATATCTATTGTAGAAGTTTGCAATATGCAAGTAAGCCAAAAGCTTCCCTATGTACTTAGGACATCTTCATCAAACCTCAATATAACCCATAGTTTCTGTGGGTGTTTTGATGAATCAAGGCATGCCCTAAATATAAGCCATTTTGCTCAGAATGATGCAGGCTTGTCTTTCACCATGCAGCATCAAGGATTCTTATCAAGTGTGTTTTAATATATTTACAAACGCATTATCTACCAAAATAATCATGCTGGGTAATTTTGTCCATATTGTGCACGTATAGATACAGACCTAATAGACATGCTTATAACATTAACCACTATTCATTAAGACATGAAAAATTCAGTAATGAGAAAATGAAAAGATTACCAAGGTTATAAAGGAGGCAACAGATGTCAGCCTCAGCAAAAGCTGTTGCAGACTCTGGAGGAAACAAGTATTTGCAAAGGATGAGTAAAATGTAAGAAAAAACACAAACAAACAAATGAAAATCATAAAGCTACTAAAATTCACAAGAGTATTTGTGACCGGAACAGTCACTGAATAGCCATATGCAAATTCCCAAATTGAGATCTTATGCCATTTACACAGTGAAATGGTAAACAAATAAACATTTTATCTAAATGTTAGTTAAAGGGAAGTGTATTAGTCAATGCTCAAGAGGGAATGAAGTCTAATTAGTCAAATGTTGCATTCAAATGAGCTGGTGGGAAATATAGGTGTTGTGGACAACTTTAGGGCTGTTGTCTATTTGTCTTTGCAGTGTTGTGCGTCTACATAATTTATTCCAAACCACCACTGAGATTAGAAATAACATAAAACTGTTTTGCAGTGTTAACCTCAACATGCATATAAAACCCTGCTTATCTACTTCATGTGTGATTTGTTTTCATACGTTACCATCAACTATTCTTAGGTTTAATTAAGGATTACTACAGCAACAGGGGACACAATGCTTAATGTAATTATTGTCCACGCCTTGAATGCCTGCAGTTTTTGATTATCTCCTTAAATGTGTTTTTAATTGTAGCTGTAGAATTATCTTTCTCTGCAGATTAGTATCAAGACATTTATTTACAACTGTGGAAGAAAGAAATCGACAGCTCAAGCTATGATGCAGCTAGTCCACCTCTTAAGCCTGGTCAGCCTTTTGATTCTGTGGCCGCATGGAGCTGAATGCAAATGAACGCTTGCCGCAACTAAAATATGCATGATCCCTCCTCACGCCACCCCCCCTCCCAAGTTTTGCTGCTCTGAAACACCAGCCAACTGCTGAAAAACAATAAAACAGCTCCAAACCTGCGAGCCAGCATTTTTCCTGTTTTTTTTTTTCTTTCTTTTTTTAAGGGATGTTTTGTCACAGACATGGCAACAACGCAAAGCCATCAACCAAATGAGATAGTGTTTACAGGGTTTACTGGGATGAGAAACAGCTACAGTAATGTCTCCCGTTCAGTGGACTATAAGTGTTCCTCAGCAATAGACAGAGCAGCGTTAATGGATAGAAAAGATTAATGTTCGTGCCATAATTACAACTGTTTCGGCCTGTAATTGTGAAGGCTTCATAGGCCCCGACAGAAGTGCTAACAAAAGCAGCCTATTGTTCTTGCCTCTTCAACAGAAATCCTTCCTCGCCGTAATGATAAAGGAATCTCATTTTCCAACGCACATTATTTCTGAATATATTTTGAGCAGTAATAATCTGCTCGGTTGTAAATAATCAAAAATAAACAAATAACACTGATGTTGTTGATATTATTCCACGAGTTGACCCAGCTATAAAGGGAGACGGAGAGCTGGATCAACTTGTAAATGCCTCACTGTGAAAAGTATATTACAGATTTACAGATCCAAAGCAGAACTGAGCAAAAAGTGTGCTTTACTTAAAGAGAAACGCCACTGATTTCAAATGATTTCAAAATGTCTACGTAACTAAATGGTCATGATGTAAACAAAGTCAATCGGAGTGGTTTGATGTTGCTTTTGCCTGTCTAGAGAAACTAGAATTTAAGTCAGAATTGATGACAGTGGTGGTGATAGGAACCCAACGTCTGAAGAGTTTAATGGTTCTCAAAGCTCACAGAAATAGCAGTGGTTGTGGCCTATACATTGTTTATGATGGATTTGAGATAATAGTCTGGCCTGAAACATATGTTTTAATCCATTTATGGCATAGAGCTACATGCAAGGTGTTAGATTTCTGTTTCTCTGCAACATCATCACAACTAAGATCAGAAAGCAATGAAGCAGAAAGCAACAGACAGCATCACTCTTTACTTTCCAGCATGCAACCCTCTTCATGTAATAAAGCAACGATGAAAAGGAGTTATTGTATAGTAAACTGCACCAACTGCAGAGAAGATGGTTGGAGAATGTTTAATATCCTGAATATAGGATTCACTGCTTTGTTTTCGATAACACTGTCTTCTTTTCTCATTACTCTCTGTCTTTGTTTTTTTCTCACATACTATGCCGAGTAGGGCAATTTTTAAAAGTTGTGTTTAAACAACAACCGACAAAGCCAACTCATTTTACCTTTAAAGAACCTAATCGGACAAGGTCTATTTCATCACTGGCTGGTTCTCACTGTTCACATGGAGAGTGGATTGGATTTATGGCAGGCATTGAAATTTGGGCACGACATAAAAAACAACGGCTCATGGGTACGACTCATTTGAGTCATCGAGCCCCGTTCATTTGGTCCAAAGAGCCATTCAAAAAAAGTAACGTCACAACATCTGATATTATCAAACAAGGAGAAGATAGATAGAAGTTACACCTTATGTTTCAAAAATGGTCAATAAAGTAAAGTGTGATAAATGGGAGATTAGGAATACAGGGACCACACACCATTACAGCACGAGGTCCCTTTTGTAAAACATGATCAAGAAAGCTTTAAAAAGCTACTGAAATCCATTGACCCGAGATCCCAGCTGCCCAGTTTTTATTATTATTATTTATCTACATATCTAGAAAGCACGGCCTCTGCATTTCATTTTAATTGTAGACTGTTTTAATAATAGTGCTTGTGACATCTCACATGAGAATTTAACTTACAACTGAACATTTAGCCACTTAAGAAAATATTAAGATGAGTTTTAATCTATATTGTCTAATCATAGTAAACATTCACTATAAACATTGTATTACAGCATTGTATGTGTATCAGTAAATATTTATGATGTTGTCAAGTATATTAGTGATTAAGTAATCAACCAATTATTTGTGACAATCAAGTAATTAAAGTTTTAAAGTAATAAAAGTAGTTAAAGATCCAGACACATAACACTGGATTTAGAAGCCTATTCAAAAATACTGAATTTTAGTTTTTAAAGAAACAGACTTCTCATGACCTCTCTGTTTATTTATTTGCAATAGCCATCAGCACATGAATCAGACTTTTATCCCCCTGGCCAAAAGGTGGTGGGGTGAGAGAGAAGTCCACCAGTCCATTACAACTTCAGAGCATCTTTGAAGACAAATGGTTCCTCGGCAGTAGCCGGACACTCTAAATGAGATACAAAGTCTCCCCGGTGCTTATGGACTCCTTATGTAAGTGTCCTCCCTCCCTGCAAGCTCCACTTGAACAGTGTACATGTTCAAATCGCTCACCCACTTACCTCCCGACCAATCTCGGAGATTGTATTACGGTGACTTTTACAAACACGGGCTGTGGATCAGAGGAGACATGTACATTCATCAGCGTGGGCCCTCGAGTGACGTCACACAAGGAGCTCATTTTTAGCCCGCGCCGTTTTCTCTCCAAAGTACAGGAGCGCACACGGGCCGCAATTACTTGTCCTCAGGGAAGCACGCTCTGAATAGCTCATCAATACTTGTTACTCTGCTACGACACCAAGGCTAGATTTATTTATTCCCTCAGTTCTCTCACGAGATGCACACTTTCAACAAAACCATTGTGGGGAAGCGCAGGATAATTAAAAGTGCTTGCTAGGTTTATCTTCACGGTTTGGAGAGAGTGGGGGCCCTTCATTTCCCCTGATGGTCTGGTGTTTATGAAGGTGGTAGAGAATGTTAGAAATGTTTAGGGGGAGGAGATAAAAGGGTAAGATCAGGGATGCAAGATGTATATCTGGGGCTGATAAACTATCCGTGGATAAATGGGTATAATTTAAATAACATTATTTTAAAATTGCAGATTATTTCAACAGATAATGTAGAAGCGGTGTGCAAGTTTTTCATGGTTTCAGCAGAAGACTCATTTGCTCTTAGCATTTTTGTACAGAAATAAAAAGCATTTAGGAAATGTAACCACTCTGTGCAGTAACTAGCAGAGATGATGACTTGAGTCATGACTCAACTCACCCCTAATCGTCTGACATGTAGTTTGGATAGCAGGTGTGCTCACTAGTTTAGTTAGCTGGAGTCTAAATGAAGTATTGGCCAGTTACCCACCTTCTTCCTTAAAAATCTAACCTTTATGGTAGCTAGTAATTGTGGTTGCTACACAAACTACAGACTAACCCTAACCAACATTGTCCAGTTGTTTTGCCTCTTTCCTTTAAAAGTTACATTTATTGAAGTTTTATAAATAAAAGGCCGACCATTACAAAGCCTAAAGTTTTCAGTAGTGGTTACTCGTGTACAATGTCATGCTTGCAGCTAGACTAAGACTAAAAGTCTCTTCTAAAGATTCAAGGAGCAATCTTTTTTATAGCCTAAAAATTGGCTAGCATTAGAAGCTGTAATCTTTGTAGTTTTAACCAGTCTAATATGCTGGCCCGTGTAACCTAATATAAAAAAGAGTAACATATATGTTTTTAGTTACCTTATTTAGCCAAATCATTAGGAAATTAACAGGCACCATGTATACCATTGACATTGCACTGGAATATGTTAGAATGTGTAATGAACAATATTGATTCAAGAAGTTGCAAAGATAACTTGGGTTAAGTGCCATTCATATTTGAACCAGTAGCAGTACCAGTACCTAGAATTCAGTACTTTTCTCTTTATAACAAAAAATAATTTGTTTTTAAAAAAAAAGTTATTCTCAATTTCAGTGTTTAGTTATTTTTAGGAACATTTTACATTCCACACATTCCCTTTATCTTCTCTTCCCCCCAAAACCATCCCTACAACGTCCAGCCTGTCACAGTTTGTTATCCATAGTTCGTTATCCATAGAAGCTGCAGACATCCTGCTAACGTTACTGATGTAATTTTATTGAAAGGCAACCCTAGCAGCCACCCGTTTTGCAGTTGAAGTCTCAAGCTATGGGATGATAGGTCACATGTTTCATTTGACATATAGACTGGATTTTTAAACATTTAAAAATCATTTTTGGTGTTTGAATTGCCCAAAACAAGACGTTAACAGCCCAGAATTTCTATATCGGTGTGTTCTGTAGGTGAGCTGTACACATCTTGCCCCACTATTTCAAGTCTAAGAACCTTTTATGGCTGAAAGGTGCACAACAGCAAAGAGGAGTTATCCCAGTGCATCCTGGCATATCCTCATAGCACCTGACCTGGGCAGCCTATCACAGCATGCAAATCACCTCAGAGAGTAGCGTCAAGAAGTGTGTGTCAGGCCAGAGGGTCACACAGGAGATGCCCTAGCTGCACTGAACATGTGTCTGCTTCAGAGCTAAATTTCAGAGAGGGCTCTTGGGTCACCGTTCTGAAAGCCACGGATGGCCAGCTCCAAGATGTGTGCTTGTCACACCTGACATAAAGCGGGAGACCCCCTGAACTCTACCCCCATGTGTGTGATTTATATCAAGTCACTGTTAAGTTAAAGATATCCAGAGCGTGTCATCCATTTAATTTGTTTTCTATTTAGGAGTACACAAAAAAATAAAAAAGCTAGAATGAAATACAGTTCTCAGAGTAGTTTCAGATGTATTCTGTATTGTGCTTCTGTGTTCGTCTCTGCTCTAGTTTTAAAAATTCTAAAATGTACCAAAGTAAAACAAGGTAAACAAATGTTGAGATTTTGTAATGATTTCCAAAAGAATCTAAATTATATGAAATTGTTCAATAGGATCAAAGTAACTGTTAATGTAGGCTTCTGAAGGCTTCTGAATTATTTGAAGAGGTCACAACTATTTTCCTGTTTGGAAATCCTGTTTATCACACTAAAGAGAATTTTGTGGTGTCTCTAAATCACCACAGCAGATTTAGGGAAAATATATATTATAAATCTAAATTAATATAAATATAATATGTAAATAATTAGCATCTCTCTCTCTCTCTCTCTCTCTATATATATATATATATATATATATATATATATATATATATATAAAATATATATATATATTTATATATAAAATGTCTTCTTTTTACAAAATTTTTAATACTATCACTGTCCTGAATCTAAATCTGCCTAAAAAGTAGTAATGAAGCTGCATCACCTAGTTGTACGTTCAGATTGCATGTCCTTTGTTAATTCTGCACAACTACAGAAGAACTGTTTTTGAAAGGGAAGCTGTTCTTGTTTTGGAAATCAGTCAGACACTCTTCTGTCTAATCAGTCTTCTGGCTCCATCAAATCAGTTATTTATTTGAAATGCTCCTTAATCGTTTAAATGGTTTGCTCAGCAGCATTTCTACCCAACCGTTCGTTTTTATGAGAGTTTGTGTGTTTATATGCGATTTTTGTGGCAAACTGCTGCACAGATAACATTCTTATACTGTCATCCGCTTTTAAAACGTGTCTTAACTCCTTACATAGACAGTCACCAACCGATATGTCCTCGTTTTTTTTTCAGGGCAGAGCAAGAACACACCAGGGTAAATGTTTGTGGTACACGTGTTCTTGAGTACTGGAGTTCAGAACCTGCCTGCAGAACTAGGCTCTTGAATCTCTGTATCCTGTGCAGTAAGGTTCAAAAGTGTTATTGCCTGATGTCATCTTCCATCTTCCACTGCCCAAGCTGCATTCCAGTACGTGTGTACGAGAAACAGTCACCCTGATGTGTTCTTACTCTGCCCAGAAAACCGAGCATGCATCGGTTAGTAACTTGCTGAAGAAAACGAATGGAAATATCCAGCATTCACTGCAGCTGAGTAAACACACCCACAGTTGTACGTTTACAAGCTCACTGTTTGAAACGAACAATGCTCCTAAATCTACATTAGAAATATAATGAGGCGAGAAAGAGACATTAGAATGGTCTAATCTTTGCCTATTTGGTACAAGACCTGATATGAAAGTTTGTTCTGATGTTTCAGTCTCTCCTCAGCCTGGCACAGCTTGGCAGTGATGGCTATAGCAGCTTTTCTCTTAATTTCTCCTACTTTTAGCAAATAAAAACCCAAGCAGTCTGTGTTTAAAAGGTCTGAATTCATCAGCTACTGAATGCACAGGTCAGTTCTTCATGTTTTTGTACTGAGAAACACCAGTTTACATTATCAAGCCAAATTCATTCACAGACTAGACTTTACCTTCTAGTTATTTGAACTACTGGGACTAACAATTTGGTCACTACCTTTTGAACATGAGACATTCTGCATAGTAATCTTACTCATCTTCAAAACTCTACAGCTTTCTTGATTATTATGGAATCATCTGCCTAATCTTTACAACTTCTAACCAGTTTAAAAAATTTGTTTCATAATAAAATCACTTAATACATGTATCTGTTACAAAATTGCTTGTATATAATTGAAAGCAGTGGTTCCAAACTGTAAACAGTGTTTCTAAACATTTGACCAGCAGTGTAATTCCAGAATGTCAGTGTAAGGCAGTCAGTTTGCATTGCTTCCCATGCACTTACTGAATAATAAGCCTTAGGGGATAGTAAGCCTGGTGATTTGAAGGGTTGACCAAGCTGTCTTAAAATTTAGACAGAATGTATCACACTAATAATTGCCCTCAGTGAACTGAATTCATTTTTTTAAGGTAGAACAACAAATATCTTTAACAGTGCATGCGCCCAGGCACTGAGACCGCTGGCTTTAAAACATTTCAGTCAGGATAGTTTTTAAGCTGTAAGGCTCTTTGAAGTACCTGCATTCAGCCAATCAGCTGATGACATTCAAGTTAATTTTACGGCTATTAACCTGTATTCGTCGCACCAGCTTCTTTTAAGCCACGTTAAGATCAGACATAAAATCCACAAGAGCATGTCAGAAATAGCGTGAGTGAAGTGGGCCGGGCGCGTTCCTGCGCTGCCTGTACAGAGCGCTGGCAGGGTGTTTGAAACGCTGAGTGAACTGAAATGAGGTAATCAGTTTGTGTTGCACTTAATCTGATCTTCCTGCTCCCGCGCTATCGATTTGAGTTCTGAATCCTGATTTTCTGAAGAGTGGAAGGATAATATAAAGGTCATTTTATGAACCAGAAGCAGCTCACAGAAATACATAAATTAGCTTTATCAATATATACCAGACTTGAAACTTCTGGGTTTAAAACTTACAGGCCTGAACAAGAAAAAAAAGGAACAAAATCAAAAGTCTGTTTATCTTTTCTGCAGAGCTTTGCTGTACCTTTAATGTGTTTAGCTTATTAAGGAACATGAAAGCCCTCTACTCTCTATAGCAAACTCTTGTTTCCATAAATCATTTTTCATGTACTGTACGCTATGAGACCTCCTGCACAAATGAAGTGTCTTTGTGCGTGTATCCTCGTGTCTTTCTGTACTAATTAAAATTCACTGAAGAGCAGCATCCTGTACTGTGATTGACATTTTTCCTGTTGTCGTTTTAGAACAAATTGCATCTGGATGTGAAGGTATGATGTTCTGCATGTTCGCTTGTGTGCCCTTTATATAAAGAGAAAGCCAGATTGATGTTAAAAAAAAAGAGAGAAAAAAAAGTAGTGGAGACAGATAAGAGAGGGGTTGCTGGGGCGGCCCTGAACAGAAGGAGTGAGGGCTGGGCCAATATAAAACCTCATTACTGTAGTGTCATGGAAAATGTGTGCACTTTACGCTCCATCTAGCAGCAGTTTTGCTGGATAAGCACTGTTCTTGTTTGGCACTTTTTTAAGACCTGTTTCATTAGTGGGAGGACCCTTAACAGGAGCACATTCTTTCAGAACAGGTGACACCTGCCGCCGCCGCCACCTTTATTTTTGAGACTTGAAATTGTTTTTTAGCGAACAAGCTTGCCTCCGAGGTTGCTCTTATTGCAAGTTGCAGTCATTAGCACCTAGTGTTTACAAAAAGCGCTCCGCCTAATGTGGTGCTTATGCTCCCTCTGGTGTAACGTATGCTTATTTTATTTGTTAAAGGTGACATAGAATGCGTTCGTTCAGCATTTTAAATTGTTCTCAGTTGTCTACATAGAAGGTATGTGACTTTGGTCGGGGTGAAAAAACGCCCAGATGCAGTTTTCTACATCTGTTTACAACTAAATGATTTTCCCCCAGCGGGGAGCTCATTAATAATTTGAGGAGCTTTGCTGTGATTTGATTGGCTGTTTTAGAAGGAACATGTCGAAATAGACGCAGACAGGACATAAAAAATATTCTAAATTATTATTATTCATTAATAAGGACTGGGGATCTCTTGCCCTCTCTTGGCTCTGCAAAGCCTTGATATTGTTTAATATTTTGAGAAACTGTTTGGAGGGAAATTTGCAAAGGCAACAACTTTCAATTCAAATTCTACAATCTAGTTAGAAATGTTTTTTTTTTTAATGAATTTTCCAACTCTATGGTGCTGCAGTTACATTCTGGTGCCTGCTGTGGCATTTAAGGTGGAACAGAACATTTGGTTAATCATTTTAGCCTCATTTTAATATGCTTATCAACCATTCCTGTTGACAGTTTGGTTCCTTGGGAAGAGTATGAAAAGTACCGACATCTTCGTCACAGCCTGGATGAGTATGTTTCTGCACATAGTCTACCACTTGTAATGCTGTTGCTCTGTTGTTGTTGTTTTATGGTCTGGTATATGTTAATTTTTGGGGGTGTAAATGTAAATGTTATCAGTTTAGAATTGGGCTGTTTTATTGACCTCTTTTGCAAATGCTGTATTTGCATTTGATGGAAGAAACAGCAATATTTAAGGGCCATGGTATTTCAGTTCCATGTGCCTAACTCTCATTATTCACCTACGCCTATGTAAAAACATTTTTCTATTCTATAGAACCTGTAAGTTCAGACTTAAGCTCTTTAGAGGCGCCAGATATCAGGGTCTCGTTTGGTTGTCTAGATTCTTTAGAAGACTGTGTTGATGCACTTTCTTACCAACCTCCAGAAACAACATAATGCTTACCCCCTTAGATTCTTAGGACTATTATTCAGTAATTATATGTTTAGTTTTTTTAAATTATTTTTAAGTTATAGGAGTGAGGCATTTAGACATTTACCCAGATTGAGTTTTTTTAGTAAGGCAGCTGTTGATTGTCTGCAGTCATAACACTCCTTATCATTTCAGTGCAAACACTGGACTGCAGTAGGCTGAATGGAAGATCACTTGTTTTAAAGCAGGAAATACTTGCGAAGGCATGCATTTATTTAATTGTCTGAGCTTATTAACTTTTTCATCTCGTTTTCTAACCAACAAAATCCCCTTTATTGAAGACCTAGATTGCTTATTTCTTAGTTTAGAATATTGTTTTAATTCACATGGAGAGAAACTGCACTGCAAAAGGAGACTTTAATCTTCTTTTTGGAAAAATGTGAGACTTTATTGGAAGCTAACAAGGCTCATAAATGCTTTCCACGTGCCTCTGTGGCAATGTGCAGGAATGGTCACTACAGCTTGGGGTGTGACATTATCATTTCATGTCCTGGAAGACTCAGAGGAAAACTAATACCAAGGAATCGCCAGTGACCATTACTGAATAGCAAAACACTACTTTGATTCACAGCGGCAGCACAAAGACACAAATAACACAACCAAGCAAGACCTGAAATGCTGTTGCATAAAATTTGCACCAAATGAAAACTGCATACACTGACGCTGCAATAAAAAAGGTCAGCGAAATAAACATTGGCAGTAATAATTACAAAGGCAAATGAAAACTAACCAGCACCCAGATAATTAAACAACAAACAAAGTCTATCCTGAGTCACAATTTTAACACTATCTACTACCAGTAACAGGCTGGGTGTTTAGGGATGCCAGTGTAGTGCTTTAGTTGGGTTTTGTTGCAGACATACCTTCTCCTTTGTCTGGATATCTGCAGGCTGCCAAGCTGCTAATCTGTGCCCAGATCAGAAGTATAAAATGAGAGATTCAAACCTGCCTGAGGCCCCGAAAAGCCCCCTGCTGAGTTTGGCAACTAGTACTTGGAAATGATCGAATTTAAGATGGCATTGCACCTTGACCAGGCACTCTAGGAAACACTGATTTAAATTCAAGTCTTAGACAGAGAGTTTGTAAATACGGCTGGAGAAAGACACACAGTCAGTTGCACGAGTGCAGTCATTTATTGCCACATGTACATTTACACAGTGCAACAGGCAGCTTCACACAATGTAGACGTGGTAAAGTATACAACAGCAAAGCAACCAACAATAAATATATAGCTTAATGTGCACATTCGCAAAGAATTTGAATCTGCATATTAGCTTTTGAGGATCTAGACAAAGGCTTAGAAGCCTTAAACTTCCTGAACATAGATGCAGTGTAAACATATTGACAGCCCCCACCGCCATAATCAAATTTTGCTTGGTTTGGACATTTTTTGAGGCAAATAAGTAAATGAGGCCTCTTGCTCATAATGTGTACCCTCAAATACTGAATATGCCTGAATTAAAGATGGCCTGGCTGTTGAGCTTAGGAATTGTGTGCTTAGTTTTTGCAGATAAAGTCCTTTGCTCCGCTGTAAATTGTATTACTGGCTCCGGGATGTTGTTCCCTAATTGGATCCTTGTAATTAGGCTAGAAGAGCTAAACAGCCAGATTGCTGTTTGTTTATACCTTTCCCCCATATTAGTGACGTGCTGGGAATCCTCAAACAGGCTGAGGGTTCACTAGCATCTCGCCGAGGCCTTAATTAGTCACCCGTTCTTAACATATGCCTTGCTTAGTAGCTCAGTCCAATTACCGTGTTTATGATTAACTCGACTCATCGCAGTTGCTGATTCATGCTCGTCTGTACCAATTCTGTGGGCACACAGTGGGTACTCGAAACTCCAGGGTTGGGGAAACCTATAGCTTTGAGAAGATGAAAGTGGTGCCCTTGTTGTCCTTGGGGCTGCTCCAGCTGCCAAGTGTCTGTCAAGGTTCTCAGGCTCCTGAGAGTGAGAAAATTGGCGAAGGGGAATAAAGACACTTTCGGCCGAAGATTTGTAGCAGCCATGTGAAAGAAGACCAAGCCTGTAATCTGAAAACAAGTTTAAAACTGCTTGAGTGGCGAGTACGTAGAAAGGGGCAAATAAGGAATATACCCCAGTAAGACGTTTGATAGTAAATTTACCTGAAGTTAATCCAGTTTTTAGATGTTTATGTTCTCACTTTATTTACAGCTGTATGCTAAAGTTTGTGCCCCCAGGCCAAGTTAATTGTTAATACAGTTACTTAATATTTGACACCCTTGTAAAGTCTCAGAACTTAAAGCCTTGATATTGTTTTAGATTTTGAGAGACTGTTTGGAGGCAAATTTGCAAAGCCAACAATTTTCAATTAAAAATTTACAATCTAGTTAGAAATCTTTTTTTTAATTAATTTTTCCAACTCTATGGTGCCGCAGTTACATGCTGGTGCCTGCTGTGTCATTTAAGGTGGAACAGAACATTTAATTAATCATTTTATCCTCATTTTAAGATTATTACCATTATTAAACTTAGAAATTATCATTAGGAATTGTCAGTTGTCTGACTCTTCTATGCAGCTGACTAAGGATCTGAAAATAAAGCTAATTGGAAAATACTAATTTTGTCACAGATACTTTTTTAAATGTTTTTTTCAGTTTTTGCAGTTAATTAAATATAAAATAATTCTGCATTAGCATTTGCAGAAACATGCTTCCAATGTGTGTACCAACTGTGTTTACTTCTTTTCTCTTTTAAAATCAATAAAATATGTAAGTTTGTAAGGGAGGGAGCAAATCTTTGCATACAGCTTCGTAACAGCAAAGTACTTTCACTTTGATCACCCTTGCAGCAACACTTAGAGAACTATTAGCGTCTTAGATTACTTTCATCACTGAATTCTTTTCTGCAGGCCTTATGTGGATATATCAAGTGTTATTCCAAACCACTGAAGGCTGACCCAGCTGATTATGGGGTTAATTCTGCCGGGTCAGTTGAGTGAAAGGTGCGTGAATGTGGGAGATGTGCACTGGACCCGATAGGTCTTGCTCGAATGTGTTTGGAGACATTTCCGTTTCCCTGCGGCCTCCAGTGTGTCACGGCATGAAGCATTCAGCTGGTGCGCCTGAACGAACAGGACTCCCCTCTGAGCTCTGGGATTGCTGTCTGGAGGGAAACATGGCTTCTAGAAGTTTCTGGCCGTCGCCCCTTTGTGTGCAACAGTGCGCAAACTTAATCAAATGGGCATACATAATTTTTAAGTGATCTTTGCACGTTCAGCCAATCGGCCCAGCATACTTGCGGGAAGGACAGGCCCAGGTAACCTTGAATGCCGTTTACTGTTGGCATGACTGCACCAGGACTGTGTAGGACCCGTGGGGAACTTGTTTCGTAATTATTTTGCAGGTAATTGACAACATAGTGTCGAATGCTGGCAACTAAGAATGGCCTGCGTCCAGTTTTGCTCGAAAATAAAGTTTAGTGCTGCAAAATGAAAAGAAAAAAGGGTGACATTGTTTATTATAGTTTGTTAATACTGACAACAAATGCCATCTCCTCTGACAGTAGGACAGGGCAGGAGGTTGAAAGGAAAATACACAACCGTTGTATTCTGACCTGACACCAGTGCCTACAACTGTCACTTCCTTTAAGGTTACAGTGAAATATGGATTTTAGGCTAGTTTTTTTTTTTTTTCTACTTTGGAGACAGTGGGCTTGTTTTTTGTCATTGTTGCTTTGGCAGACACTTCAGTCTCATGTTTCTCTGCATGCTTGCTGACTCCCATGCCAGACTGTGAGAGACCCAGCAGGGGAGAGTGGTTGTGACACTGACAAAGCTATCTGAGGCCAGAACCATCCGTCATCGCCAGCGGTTTAGCATGAGCTATCGCACAGTCCACAAGGCTTCAGTGAACCTTATCGCCAAGGAAACCTCTCAATAACTTATTCATGATTCGCAAGGCAATCGCCTGGGTTTGCTGTTTCACTTGGTAAAGTAGTCGACATTGACAAAACATTTCAGGAGCGGTCAACTTCAGTTGTATTCGCCATGCTTTGGATGGGGCTGAATATCTGTCTCTAGAAAAATCTTAGCACTCTCCAGTGAAGAGGTGTTCATAGGAAGTGATGGGTCTAAGAGTCTTGGCAGGAAAACGCTTCAAGAGCAATAGACGCTGTCACCAGATGATTTCCCCAGTGGTTCGTTGCCATCTTTAGGCATTAAACGAAATGACACCTATCGTCTGGTTCACACTAGCACTTTGAAAGATGGCAATGTTTAAAGATTAACAGTTGATTTTCAGGCTTATTTCTGTCTGTGCCTACCATTGTTTTCATGGTTATGACCAGTAGGTAGTCGAAAATAAAGCATGCGCAAATTCCAGATATTTGCAACATGCTAATATACAAGAAAGCAAATATATAAACACAAAAAACCACAACCTACCATTTCTTATCACAGTCTACACATAATATTGTGTGCTCTAAACATTTTGTCAGCCCTACATGTATAGTGGCGTTGTAAGGGAATATCTGGGTGTGACCTTTTTCAAGTCAGAGCCGAGACCATGGAGAATGCTTATTAACTTGCAGCTTTCTTCGCTTTCGGAAAGGTCTTGGCTGAGTGAGAGAAATAGGCAGAGAAAGAGAAAAAGACTGCACCAGCTGTGTGCCCCAAACCCATTTAGTTCAGAGACTGTGATGGTTTCTCATAGAACTGTCGCTGTCCCTCCAGCCATGTTGGACTCAACAGAATGCAGACACTCATTTTCATCTCTCAACAGATATTTTTTTATCATTATTTTCTTTCCTCTGCCCACTTTTTCCCTTCGTTGTGTGGCATAGCTTTTGCAGTGTTCTCACTTTCACTTGCGGTGGTCATTTTGACTTTTGTGATTGAGCCTGTGTGTTTTAACAGTCATCCTCCATTGCGTTGCAGCGTTTGCTCTGCATATTGCAGGTTCCCGCCATTCCCAGACCTGAGGCTCCTCCGCTGTGCTCCCTGATGTAACTTTCCTCCGTCTGTCGCTGATGAGCTTCCTATGGCTCCCACCTTCACAAGTCCCTTTATTCCTCTGTTCTCTCCCACTTCTCTCCCACTGCACATACTTCTGCAAATGTTTTTTCAGCTGGAGCTTCGTCAGTTTGGAAGTGTTGTTCCCAAAAACAATTTTAAGGAGTCAGAAATTCTGATAACCAATAATCAGTCAGCGTATTTTTATATGGTCTCTTGAAGGGACTACAACAGATTTAAATGTGCATTAATGAGCAATATGATTTTCAGGCTTCTTTTGACAAGCTTCTCAATCTCACATGAACAGCGGAAGCTTGTAAGGATTTAAATCCTGGTAGTCTCGTGGGACCAGACAGTACACATCTGGGGATAAGCTGGTAATCTTTTTGTGTTGTACTTCAGCAAAATCCACCGCTAATAAAAGTACCCCCCCTTTACAACCCACCACCAAGAAATAAACTACACACTTAGAAATAAAGTTCAAAACTGTTACTGCGGTCGTACCCCTGTTGTCACTGAGGTGGTACGCCTAAGGGGAGTATTTGGCTGTGATCTTGATAGTGGAAAACATTATGTTAGGTACACAGTTTGGCCTTAAAACCACAGATGTACCTTTAAGGTACATCTTAAATTAATTGTTTGCATCCTAATGAGTAAAAATGTACTTGCACAGTACGTTCTTATCTAACTGTATACTCTGTGCTGGTTTAGCATCCAGAATATAATGATACTAGTGATGATACATATTTAATGACTAGTGCATGGATATTCTTAGTTAACATGACTGTTAATTTTTTTTAGTTTACAGCATATAGTATGTTCTTCATAGACATGAAACACATCTACCTGCTCATGTGTAAGAAACTTGGACATCCATACATCCATGGGCTTACAGTAAGCATGGCAAATGCCCTATATCTCCCTACAATAGGCACCACCTTATTATTCTTCTTCTTATTATTATTCTTCAATGAATTGAGGTTATGGTTCATTTTATATTTGTTTGTTTTATATGGTAACTGTTCGACAACAAAAAAATCCACAAAACATGTAATTTGTTTATTTGTTAAATTTCCATTCTTCCATTCCATTCCATACGTTCTTCATTCCAGGGGTCTCAGGATCTCAGTTCCAGTGCCCTTTATGATTGTTATTCATTCCTGTCATTGGCTCATAAGTGTTAGCTATATTGTGCTTTTATGTCTGTATTGCGTTTAAAGGTGAGTTTTTGGTGTTAGCAGTTAGCAGTCATTAATACAGCACCCTCCACAATTATTGGCATCCCTTGTAAAGATGTCCGCTTAGACTGCAAAAATATATTTTTTAAATTATATAGGGCAACAATACAAAAAAGAGAAAAAAAAAATCCAGCCTTTAATTCAAGCGCATTTATTCAGTGGGGAAAATAAATTGGGGAAAATATTTTTTTTGACATGAAATCATCTGTGCCACAATTATTGTTACCTCTGATGTTAATACTTTGTACCACCCACTTTTGCCAACAAGACAGCAGTTAATCTTCTCCTATAACATTTTACAAGATGGGAGAATACAGAGAGAGGGATCTTCAACCATTCCTCTTTGCACAATCTCCCTAATCATCCATCCTGGGTTCTGGGTCCTCTCCTATGCACTCTCTTTACAATTGGGTTGAGGTCTGAGGATTGAGATAACCATGGGAGGAGCTTGATTTTGTGTCTGGTGAACCATTTTTGTGTAGATTTGACCACATGTTTAGGGTCATTATCTTGCTGAAAGAACCAGTGACAAACCCATCTTCAGCTTTCTGGCAGAGGCACCAGATTTTGATTTAAAATGTCCTGGCATGACGCTATGCATCCTAACAAGGTTCCCATGGCTTTTAGAAGAGAAACAGGCCCACAGCATCACCAAGCTTTCCCCATACTTCACCGCTTTGAGCGTTAGAGAACTTTTACTTTTCTTAGCGTCCTTCTCACTGTGCAGGGTGGCAAGATAAACCTGCATCGTCATCCAGGCTTGGTTGCCACTGTTCCAGTTGTTTTTACCTTCTTGATGATTCCTCTGACTGTAGATATGAGCAGGTGTAGGTAAGCGGCTATTGTTTTGTAGCCATTGCCTGACTTATGAAGGTCGACACACATCTGCCTTGATTGGTGTTCTCTTTTCATTACCCTGTTGATAAGTGGATAAGAGAAATAGGCCTCTGTGTCACATCATATTTGTACCCCAGGGAAAGAGGAAGCAATGAATTACTAATTAAAGGCTCCTAGATACTCTGATAACTTTATAAACTACAGTAGAAATGACAGAAATGCTTCAATTACATTTATTTTCTAGGAATTGTGGAACAGATGATTTTATGAAATATAAAGTTTTCTTAATCAGGGATTTTTTTTAATTCACTTCAGTTAAATGTTATAATTTCAACAGTTTTCAGTGTGAAATTATGCGTCTGCAATAAAAATGTCATTTATTTTAAGGATTTAACACGTCTTAACAAGAATAATTGAGGCGCTGTACATTTTATTCTATGTAAGACTGGTTGTTTAGTAACTAAAATTCTTTGAAAAGAAAAGAAATAGTTGAGAAAAGTCCTTGCAGGCCAACATTAGTTTGTGGGCTTTACTTTGAGCTGCAACATCTTAACTGATATAAAAATAAAACAAGGCACTTGTCAATAACTTATATTATTATAACTGTATTATTATCTTTTTGTGAGAAGCTCTGCCAATACTGATAAATGCTTGGACTCTTACCATTGTCTAAATTTGTCCTTATTGTCCCTAAATTAAGCTTCCCAGTAACTCTGTCCGTGGCTAGTGTGGATTTCTTACAATGGTGTTTATGCAGGCACAGGAAAAGCCTCTCTTTCCCTCTGGCCCTCTATCCTGTAAGTGTCACAGTCGATGTAGTCTGCCGGGAGCAGATGGCGGGGATTGGTCCTGGTAAATTCCACCAGGACAAGCGTGCTTAGGGCACTTTCAGTAGCATGAAGCAATGTTCCCCATATGTCAGCTAAGAAAGGGCAGTGGTGGTGGAGCTGAGCTTCCGCTGGGCAGCGTGTGTTACTGCAGTACCTGATTATCTCACCTCTTTTGCGCCGAAAGGACATGATCGCCTCTAGGGTCTTATTGTTGTGTTACTCGGTTGGGCTTGGGCGCATTCGCTAATTACCGTGTCGCATTTACATAGCGTTTAGTTTAATTAGCCTAAATAGTCAGGTACGGAGGAGGTGCTCCAGAATGTGGCGTTTGTGAATTTATAGTGTAAAATTAGTGATATGTAATTAAGAAAGTACTGTGTTTCGAAAATAAACCCGAATGAAGTGATTACAGAGCTAAACAAGTGCATCTAATTAGTCACTCGCAAGGTGTTCATGGCAACATGCCGTTGTTATGGAAACACTGAAGTCTTCTCAGTATCCAGGGAACAACTGACCCTAGCCATGTGCTGGGGGGCACTTCCTCACGCATGTACTCAATAACAGCAGTGGCTTCTTACAAACACGGGCATGCGGTGGTCATGCGATGGTATTTTTAGGCCCATGAACTGAAGCCTAACAGATTCCAAGAGGGAAGAAAAAGACGGTGGCCTGCGGAGTCCAAAAGTCACGCATGCACCTTGCTGCTCTGATAAACGGATCAAAAAGAGAAAGAAAGACCCCTGCATGAATTGTTAAGAGGGGTCTGCCAGGGACAGCGTGGCAGAGTGAGCAGTCAAGCTGCCCCACTAACAAGCTCTCCCTCTCCATCCATTTGCTCTCTCATCTTCTCCTCCTCTTGCCGGGCCTCCATTATACATGAGTCGTCCTATGAAAAAGTCATAAACGGCAGGAATCGTCTCTCCGTAGCAGAACCTGCGCCTCGTTGCTTGGCATGCAGATTAATTACGGGCAGCTGTCATCCATTTTCCCTGATTAATAGCTAGAGCGGTAGTGCTCCCAATCCAACAGAGGGTGGTCGGATGTGCACATGGGTAGAAGCGCTCGAAACATCGGCAGCCCGATGCTGTCTATTAGTAATTTGGGATCTCTTGTGCTACAGCAGATTCTGTAAACAGTCTGCATTTTATGCAGCAGACAAACCAAGAATTTAATGAGTTTTCAGTGCATGCCTTTTTGATGTGGACCCAGCATTCTTCTTTCCTGTAAATTGTTTCTAAAATAGTTTATTTATGAGGACATTTAGAGGTGGGCAATTTAAATAAATACGTTAATAAATTAATGAATTATATTGTGATACTTATAATAAAGTGAAACAAAAGAAATGCCACCTTTAAAAATGCTACAATGAATATGTTTGCAAGCAATTAATAATGTGATAACTGCAGAAAATCAGACTTCGTCAGTAATACGTTTAATTTGTTTACTTAATCAAGTATCCGATAATAGGAAAAATCCAGGTCCACTTGAGTCAGGTAGTAAACAATTTCAGCTTTGCAGCCATTGCTAAACAACAAGTCACTTTAGCCAAAAATATGAATATACATGACCTTGAAGATAAACAACATTTAAATCCTTAATGTAGTTGGTTTTACATAATAATATATAATAATATAGAATATTGTTTTATCTGATATATCACAATCACATATTGTCATATCAGCCACACCTACACAGGATAGTTTAATAACACTGTAAGTCTGAATTACTCAGTAAGTTTTGGAACGGAAGAACGGCAGAATATTGTTGACATTATGATTGTAATCTATACTATGACAGTACTAGAGCTTTCCTTAACACATGCCTTAATCTGCTTTGCTGACCAGTGTTAGTGATCTGTTATTACAGGACTTACGTGAAATTTCATTATAGTGCCTGCTCAGCAGTTCTGGAAAGATCCACCTTTGCTCAGGGATTCAGTGAGCATGCTCTTCTCTGAGGCTGTCATGAGCAGGATTCTGATACGTGGGGCATTTTGCCCATTCATTAGGCAAGGCAGTGATGAAGGGGATACATGAATGACAATTATAGACATGCCTCAGTGTGCTTTAATGATAATTTCCTGGCCAAAAAAGCAGCAGTGTATTAAAATGGCTTCTTCTTTAAATAGATCAAATGGATTAAGCTTGACTGCTGAGGCTTTGGTGTGAACTTTTTAAACTTAGCTTTAGGCCTATATTTAGAGGGAACGCTGTGTGGGATGTAATCCATTGGCCAAAGATAAAAAATCTGAAGTCTGGCATTTGAGATAAATGTATACAGAGCACCTAATATGTGGCATGTTTTGAAGTTTTGTGCTTATTTTGCTTTTGATCCGTTTTGTAAACTGCAAAAATGTTATTGTGATAAGTGAAAACATCTTAAATCTAGTCTATATGTCTTTATTTCTCTTTGTGAGTGTTGCAGGAATATTACAAGATCATTAAACTTAATTCTTTCTGCTTGCTTAAGTAATTTATCTAGAGAACAAGAACAAGAGAACAAGAGTCTTGTTCTATTGCCAGTTCATTTTTCTTGTTTCAAGACATATTGCTATCTTGTTTGCAGAAATAATATTTGAAACTAGTAAACCAATCCACCAGGAGAATAATAAAATTAATTAATTAAAAATGTATTTATGTATGTATCCTTTTTTTGTTTTGCATCTTAGAATTAGGTCAACCATTAATGTATCAATAAAGGACAGAAGTGGTCATTTGACCATGATGTAAATTTTGTCTGCTGTCTTCCAAGTAATGCATTTATTATACGTTTTAAAGGTTTTCTTGGCTTTTTTCAATCACTAGGTTACTAAAATAATTAATATCAATAGTAATAATGAGAACACAGGGGTCAGAATCTTGAATCAAACTCACCAGAGTCAAATTCCTAAAAGATTCATTGCTGAAGAATGTAATAGTGCAAGGTAACTTCTAAGTCTCACCAAAAAGCCCAAGTCCATGACAACTGGAAGACTTTGATGTTAAATTCACCATTCACCTTAACTTGCTCTTTTTTTGTGTTGTTATGAAGCCAATGAGTCACAGAGTTCTCTAGAAATTCAGTTTGCAATTTACTTTCTTCTCCAGCTAGTTTATTCCACACTTCACCGATCGCACAGATTGCAAGACAGCACAATAGAAACCGGCTAGATTCTTTGCATATCCATAGTTGCCCATTATAATGTCTGTAGATTTTATTACCTAAAATAACATTCAGATGCCTAGATCGATTTTATCGATGCTTTACATTTTATATTCCGATGTTTTTGCTAGTGAGAAAATGTATGGGGAATAGCATAGAACTATAAAATCTCAGAAGTTGCTGTCTGCTCTACTTGTTTCCTGCGTGAAATAACAATCTCCAGCATGAATTTGAGAGGAAACTGTGGAGAAATCATTACGGTAATTCATTAGTTCCCGGATGGCGAGACAAGAAGGTGGGATGTGGGGGATTTTTAATTAGCAACGTGGGTATAAACATTTAAGAGAGCATTATGGGTACAAGCATTTCTGTGTCAGGACTATTAAAAGGTGCACTCGCTGCGTTTATTTCTGTCAGTCCTGAATAGGGGGGATGGGAGGGATTAATGGTATCCCACTGTTAGTGAATGCAAGTAAACATCCTCAGTTTGCCCGCAGACATTTCTCAAGCTAAGCTGCTATCTACTGTGTTTCCATCACTGTGGACACGGTTTTTTCTGGGGTTTCTCACTCGCATAATGGCCAGCCATCCGCTTAAACCTCCCTTACACGTTCATACAGAGGTTATGCTCGACCAAAAAAAAAATCCTCACCCACACAAAACAGGCCCATCAGAAGCTGGTGCTGGGTTTGGGGTTGGCCTAATCGCATAGTGCGGTGTATGTTTGTATGTGTGTTTTTTTATTTTTTTTAGTTCAGCATGGCAGATCTGCTGAACCAGTTGCCAGAGTGGTAGCTAGGATGGGTTCAATGGCATTAGCATGAGGAAGCATTGCTGGCAGCCCTGTGGAAGTGGGCATGATAAATGAAAGGCTCAGCTTGGTCTCCACGCCTGTTCGAATTTTCGTTTATTATGCATTTATGCTCGGAGCCTCCATAGACTGCGATGAATTGAAGGGAAAAAAAAGGAAAAAAGCTTCCGCTCGGATCAGCTGGTGACAAAGACCTAAAACCTTCCTGTATTTTCCAGATATTGACTCCAAACATGCCTCTGCCTCTCTAAGTAATATAGCATTCGTAGCATTCATGAGAGGAGCTGTTAGAAAAACTGCAGCACTGCCGTGTCTTTAGTATCTGTTTGCTATGTTAAGTTGATGAATTGCCTAATTTAGCTAATAACCTTACATAAATATGTGACGCAAACACACAAACACCCTAAGACCTTTTCTCTAGTTCTGACTGCTAATCTTTGCGTCCCATTCTTTTAAGACCATTGGAATCTGTGCTGACAATGAGCTTTCTGAATTCACAGGCAGCACCCGGTGCATCTGCCACCGTAAGCCTTTGCCGCTGTGTTCCTGCGAGCCTTGATGTTTTAGTATGACGCAGGGGACACGCTGAAACATTTGGCTCAGGCTCCACACACCCCCCCCCACCCCCCACCCCCCCAACCAGAGCACACGAAAATCCCTTTCTGTTTTCCATTCTTTAAATAACTCTCCAAGTCCGTACAGAGCCAGAGGAATTGTGATGCACGCAGGGAATATGAGGACACTCTTATGTGCCCACATACAAGCTCCCCGGCTTTGGGGAAGGCTGGGAGTGGGGGTCTATACGCATGTGTATTAGGGAAGGGGGCAATGCCGTCAGCCCTGGGTGTGAACAGAAGCACAGAGTTAAGGGTTGAGTGGGAGGTAAATGGGGCACACATGACTGGAATGGAGCGAGGGCAGTGGCTAGCTAACAATGCAGCTGGAGATTCTTGGACTGCCTGCCAAAAGAAACCTACTCAAAACGTACTGTCCTGCCATTCACCATCGGCTCTGTCTTTCACCACACTCAGCCGTCAACTCTGCACGATCAGCAGAAGACATTCCATAAACAGAAAAGACTAGAACACCAGACTGAGTTTCTTACCTGCCACTAAAGTGAAAAATAAAAAGATGGCAAAAAGACTAGAGATCCTTCCAATGGATAATACTTTAAAGAAAGATTTTTTTTTCACAATGACTTGTGAGTATGTTTTTCACAATTGTACATCCAAGCCAACCACCATTTAGGAACATTTATTTTAAAGAGTGAATGGTCAAGCAATATGGCACTAAATTACATCGTGATGTACTTTCAAAGAGTATAATGGGTGTTGTCTGGAATTGACAAAAAAAGGTATAAAACACGATACATACATACAAATACAAAGTAAATGTACCTTCAAAGGTACAAGTAAGGTCCTACTGTGTACCTTAAATAAGTAGTACACTACTTTCAATTCTTCAGGGACCTTGAATACTTCTGATGATCACCACAATACTATTAGCTGACCATTGCAGACCATTGCTTAACACATCGTAAGCATCTGTCTGTTGATCTTAGAGACTTTAGTTTGACTCTGTATAAATTTTTAATATCCTGTATTACAATAACAGTGGCAGGCTGTGATGCTTGAGAAATTGTGCAATGCTAGTAGTCCACTAGATCTATTTTTCCCACATTTTCCAGACAGTCTTTGCAAGACTATTTCTGATCATCTTTTTATGATAAATAGAGTTATGCAATAACTATTTTGGGCTGGAACAGACCTGAAAAGCCCTTTTTCTTCCATTCTAACGCCCTATAAATTCATATCCTCTCCTCCCATTCCCATGACAACATTTTTGCAGTCCCCAGTGCCCTCCCATCTCCTCCCTGTTTCTCAGTCCTATATCAGTCCTACCACAGATGTAAAGGAGGCGTCCATCCTTTTAGTTACAGGCAGAAACCACCCGGAACTGCAGCCCAACTTCTTAGAGTTCTCCCATTTCTTGAATTAAAGCTGAGGTGAACTGAACTGAATGGAGGACCATGTGAGTCTGATGTGTGTAAACAGGGCTTCCTTAAAAAAAGAAAGCATGGATGACATGTAGCTCCATCGCCATCTTTGTTTCTCCAGTCCAAAGCTTTTGAGAAAAGAAGTCTCTTGACAGGCCTTATGAGCACTACCTTCCGCATCAGGCAACATTCTTGAATTTTACCCAGATCAATTTCTCCCTTAACATTGTCCTCACTTCTTCTTTGACTTGGAAGGGGGGTATACAGCCAGCTTTTTTTTGGTAATTAAAACGAGGAGCTCTTTGTGAAAATGGCTATTAAACATTGTAAACTTAACTAATAAAGTCAGTGTTTTAGGCACATGAAAGCGTTTTTATTACATGCATAGTTGACTTTATTGTTAGTAACTAGCTAAAAAAGCAGAAACTTATTGGGGGGAATTGAGGTGATAACATATTTTGAGTAAACCGCAAGGAGAACTTGAGGCCAGACTGAGCCACATCAGGTGCCTCAGTGCCTTCCCCAGGCCTTTGTTCATTAGAGATCTGAGGCAATAATTAACAGGGGCCTTCAAACAGCAGTAACGGCGCACCTGCAGTACCCCATCGCTGTTTTTGTAAGTGCTCTTCACAAAAAAGGACTGAGCTTACCCCGACTCTGACGTCTAACTATGGAGCACCCTGCCAAGATGAGCTTTACTGCAGTGAAAGCAATATCAATTAGTAGTGTCGGCCCACTGTGCACTGTGACTTAGATTTATGATTAGAGAGGGCTAGGGGGAGGGCGGATTAAATATGAAGCCTGAAGACTATTGCTTTTTTTTTTTTTTTTTGGAGGTGTGAGGGGGGGTGAATCACTCGAGAGTGGGGTTCTCATAAACAGCGGATATATACGCTGGGATTTTGCACAACACTGAGCATTATTGAAAACTGACAAAGCCAGCGCAAAACAAATGGCTAGCATACAACGTTCCATACCACTCCCCCCGGTTTTCAGATGGACAGACAAGCCTGAGAGAGATGACCTCTTCATCTAAAGGTCATCTGCCACGATAGCTTTCCTTCCTCCTTTTTTTCTGATTATGTCTCCTCATTTGTCTGTCAAGGGTAGAGCTGGAAATACAGCCCTCCCCTGTGACCTAGCGGTCAACTGTAATTTGCTAAGAGTTATGTGGGAGGTGGCATTCACCAGGGCCAGAGGTCTGGATAAATGAAGCAAGGACACGATAAAGCTTTCGGAAAACTGCGGGTGAGTTTCTACTTGGAGAGAGACTTGGCAGCCATGTCTCTGGGGGCCTGTTTTTGCTAGTAATGCGCTCGCTGCTCTTGCTTCAGCCTTTAGCTGCAGCAACACTGCGTGGCTATCTGGGTTAGTGGTCTCTAATTACTGAGTGCTGGGAAAAGGAGTGGGGAAACAGTGAGTGAGTTATACTCTCGATGAGGATTTACATGGGATTTTCACAATTCCTGCCTAATTCAGTGATTGAGATGTAAACAGTGTCAATCATATAATAATCATCAATGATTTGATGTGAAGTAGTGCATCGTAGAGAAACTTACAGACTCATTTGTTGGTAGTGGTAAGATTTGGGTGTTGCAGTGTCCTTCAGAAATATAGCCATTTTACTCCAAAACTTTGGTGAACAGATGTGGCAAAAGAGTGGCAAATTAAAAGTATACTTCCATTGAGCTGTCCATTGGTCTTTCCAAGAAACCCCTTTTTTGACATGTTGATTTGTAAAAAGGTTGCAGCACTCTCTCTATTTAACCTCACACCTGAACGCCGCTATTGAATGGTGACTCAATCCCAGCATCCACTTTGAACGAGCGTGTGTATGTGTGAGCAGTCCGCAGGGAGTGTGAGTGACACAAGTGAGCTGTGTCATCAAACGAAGACTACATGGCTCCTTTGAAGGGTACTTATAGGGGGGAAAAAGGGAAAGCAGTAATGTCGCTTTGCTCTCCAGAATCTCTCTGAGTGGAAATGCGAAAGGAAGGAGGGGGCAGTGAAGAGAGTGAGGAGATGAGTTAATGGAATGAGAGCGGCAAACGTGAGATGGAAAAGTAAAGAGTTTTGAGTGAGCCCAGACACGGAGGCATCAGAAATCCTAGGCGGCCCCCGTCACATATTCAGGATTAGTTCTTATAAACCTTCAAAATTGTGAGTATTCTCCTTCAGTTTGAAAAAAGAAAGGATTCGATTAGCGCATATAGTTAGAATAAAGCCAATTAGGCAAACTCAGAGACCGTTCACCATAAATGATTGAAACAATGAGGGAAAAAGAACGTGAATGAAAAGTAGCACAGTCCCAAATGCACTATATAAAAACAGCACTTTTGAAACATCAACACGTCTTTGCACTTGACAAGTGATGGCTTGCTAATTAGCAGATAAATTGGTTCAGCGTGTTAAACTGCAAATCTTTTACTTCGTCCCAATTCCCTTTTTTATTGCTCCCGAATTCCTTCTTTGTCTCATCGCTCACCGGTCTTTGTAGTCCACCTGAGAAATGTAAGTACATAAATATAGACCTGAGCAGAGCAGTTTTGAGTATCAGTGGGCTAGATGGTGGTTGAAGTGGTTCTCGGGTGAAGGAGAAGATGAGCGTCTCTGTGTGGGACTGGGTGACTCAGCACAAACAGAAGAGAGCCTCCGAGTGATTACAGGAACAAAAGGAGACACGATGGGGTGCTCAGGGTGGGTGTTTGTCCTGGAAAAAAGAAGGAGACTTTTTACGTAACTGTGCCGCGATGTTCCAGGAACGACTTTGTGGGTTTGTGTGTTCTTTTGAAACGCAATTGCCATGTGCTGGATTGTGGCATCCCCAAGGAAGCATTGCGGACTCAAGAAGACCTTTTGATGTGGAATCACTCGGATCCTGGCAAGCTAGTCAAACTGCATCAATTTAAAAACTTTACAGTCAATTAAGCATTCAGTCATGTTTCTTCTGGCTCAGTTCAATTCCAGCGCTTGATTTTTTAAATAGCTTTCATTTTGAGCTACTTTTTTATTGGTAAAAACTCCTATGTTCTAGTGTTGTAGTATATACTGGTATATTACTTTGGGCCAATGTGGAATTCTTAAAGAAAAATCCATTTTCAGCTTAATTAAAAATAACAACTATTAAATAAAGTGCTATTGAAAATAAAGGGCAGCTTGTTCATTAGCACAGTTCATGCATAATTATGTTCTGATATTTTTAGAATATGTGTAGCTGTAAAAGTCAGATCAAGCACAGGTGCACTTACCTTTACTGTAGTCCAGGAGGACTGGATTTTAGAGAAGTTTGGTAATAAGTAGAGATGGACCGATCAGCTTTTTTGAGGGAGATTCCGATTGCCGATCACCATTCAACGTGATCGGCCGATAGCCGGGCTATATGCCACGGCAGGGCTACATGTAGTTATAAGCGCAAGCAAGTCATGAAACAGTCTAAACTGGTTTATTACCATTTTTAACGAGCTCATATGAAACAGCATAATATTTGTAACAAAATTAGCAGTAAATAAACAAAGTAAATCAAACAAATATCCCCAAAACTGCAATCATTAAATTTAGACCCTTAATTTAAAACAAAAAAAGCAAATTAAATAAATGCAGTCAAAACTGCAGTCATTAAACGCAGACTCTGTTATTTTAAACAAAAAACTGCAATCATTAAATGTACATCTTGAATTACTGCTGCTGTTCTGTTCATATTCTGTTCAGATCTGGTCTGTATGGTGTTCTGGGTTATTAGTTTTGTGCTAGCTGCACGTGCTAGCTCTGCTGGTTACTGATACTCACTGTATTCAGCCGCAGGGTGTACCCTGTATCAGATTAGTAGTGTTAAATGTTTTCCTCTCGATTCCCCCACGAGACACGTTGATTTTACAAATTTCAAAACCGTCCTGGATTAGTCTGCGTCACATACGGTAAACAAATGCCAGACGGACGACATGTTTTCTGTCAGCACGTGCAGCCGTAACCTGGTCTCGCGAGGCTGCTGCGTTAGTCAGTCTGTCGAAAATGAAACAGTGTGTATTTCCACCTAGTGGTTCAGATAGGAATTGCAGGAAGCTGGCCAGAGTGGGTTTCAAGGAGGTCTCCTTTTCCTAGATGCAACGCTAGCTGTAAATACAGAAATTAGGCTCATTTGTTTAACACCATTGATCGGCTTTCGGGATCGGCTAAATGGGAGAAATATCGGCCAATCACATATTTTGATTACAAATTGGCTGATACCGATACATAGCCGATTGATCTTTCCATCCCTAGTAATCATCCTGCTCAGACAGGCCTGATTTAACTCTCAGAATTGCCAGGTTTAGTTGGAGCGTTAGAGCAGGGAAAACACCAAACTGTGCTGGACTCTGGCTTATTTAAACCAGGTTGAAGTCGAAGTGTGGGGAGGTTTTTTTAACACCACCCCCCCCATTACCATATATGCAGACGTCTTTCTTGCTATTAGAACCACAAGCAAAGTAAGATGAGGTATATGAACGCTGTCAAATTGTAGTGACTCCTGCTGGAGCGTATTCAGATACACAGGAGATTCCTCTTTTTTTGTGCTCTATCAAAAGAGGCTCTTAATTGGGTAAGGTCACAGGGTCAAAAACCCGTCCAGCTGGAACACAGAGAAACTCGTCTGTCAGAGAAGACAGACTTGCCAAGTAAACTTGGAGCACAGCAGAGCATGCCAGCCACTGACACGTTTAAAACAGCAACGCTGGCAAGGCACATATGTGCAGACGCTTATACCTGGCAACATGAAAAGTGACTTTGAGCCAACAAAGTTTGTAGTAGATTGGAGTACATGAGGGGAAAAAGGCATCGGTATGTATTGCAGATGCAGAGGAGGGATTTGTATATGCTCTTAGGGAAGGAGCAAAGAAGAAAAGATGAGAGATGACTTTAAGTTTTCAGGGACGCAGAGGACTCGGGCCGCCCCAAACCAGTTGGAGTTTTTATTTGATGACTCTGATTTTGCACGACCTTAACTGAGTAGCGCACGCCTTTGGCTTCGGTTTCTCTCCTGAGCGAGCTAGGTAACAGCTTTAGAGTAGGGGGTCTACGATCAACCATCCATGCTGTTCATTAATCTTCATTTTCATCCTAATAAATTGTTTTCCAGAGAGCACTATTCCCAGGTCTGCCATGTCGAGGGTTTTATTTTCCTTTTGGTTAATACCTGCCAGATTTGAGTCGTCTAATCTTATGATGAGAGTAAAAAATGAAATGAAATAAAAATGAGTCATCCACTTTCTTTCAAATGACTGCATCTTTAAATTAAGGACACTCTCCGTTTGATTTTTTTTCCCCTTTACAATTAGTTGCTGATAATGAAGTGGTCTTCCAGCAGGCTTATTTACTAACTGGCTGAAATTGGATTTTGTTACACAAAAAATACCTAATTAAGAGGACATGTCCACTGTGGGCTCCCAGTGGAGAGAAGCTTCTCTACTTCATCCCCAGTCTCTTCTCCCTCTGTCGCTCTCTCTTGTATTATTCTTTCTACTTATCCCCTGCCTTTCTCTCCACACCTCCTTTCCTTATGACTTAAGGTCCTGCTGGGCTTCTTGGTCCTTCCGCTTCTGCCACATGGGTCTTATCAGCTCATATCAGTCTATACGCCTTAGCTTTCCGTATCTCTCTCTCTTTCCCCTCACTCATTTTCTTTTAACCTTGTGACTATTGGCCTGACCTTGAATGCTTCCTCTGCTTCCTTTAGAGAGAATAGAGTGAGTGCAGGCATCATCAGTGTTCTCTCTCTTCACTGCCCTCACTACTACACCCCCCGCCCCATCACCACCACCTCTTTTGTTATACACAAGACAATACGCATGAAAAATCTCTCAGCCACACAGTTCTTGCAGTCCTTGGCCGTACTTTCACTTTGCTACTCTATTCAAACATAATTACATAATTACAGATTTAATTACATTTGCATTTGATTTACTTTCTATATTAGCAGGTTTTCATCTGAGCATTTTATTTCCATTCTTTTGATAATAAAACATCTTTTCAAATCCGTCTAAGATAAGCATGCAATTGATTGGAAGTTTGTAATCTGCATTTTTAACAGAATCTCTGATATGATATGAAATACACCAATTGTTGTTACCAATGGTGTTAAGTGTGCTAGTTTTGAAGGGGTTTAAAGCTGGGGTCTGGGTTTGGGTCTACCGGCCCTGAGACATATTAACATTTTAGACTTTTTTGTTTTAAAATACTGTGGCATTTTTTACTTTACCCTTTATTTATATACTGTTTACCTTACGTAAGCTGTATAAATAATCAGTTAAGACGGCTGCTTGTGCTGTTAAAAGCAAACAGTAGAGCACAGTGTGCAAGGCGAACCATTCAAACCAAAAAACCTGACACAGCATGAACGCACCTCAATGAGCGGGTTGGACTGTAATAAAAACGTAGCTATATGTAATTTAGACGGATAGTTAAATCTTCATCCATGGGTCAGGACATAGCCGTAGACACAGCTTGTCAGAAATGAAAAATTTATGAAATTTTTAAACAAGTCCATTGAGAACGTAGATTTAACCTCTCTCACATTTCACTCGCAATGTTATTCACATTCAGCAGGAAACCCAATACTATTACAAAAAGAATCCAGTTTATTCTTTGTTGTTTAGTGTTATGTAGCTTTTTGTGCATGTAAACAGTCTGCGAAGAAATAAAGCCCCAAAGAACAGAGGGAGAAACTCTCATCCACAGAAACCAGTTATGCCAGCTGCCTTGATGGAATTCCAGCTCTTTTCTCTGTTACAAGGTGATGCCGTCTTGTAACACAATCCTTATTGCTCAACTACTGGCTAGCTTGCCACACCCTCACACAACACACAGAGCTAAAAACTTAAAACAGTTAAAACTTACTATCTGAAACGTCCTGTTGCAGTCTAGCCTGTGAAGATGGATCAGGCGCACCAACTTGCTTGACCTGACTTTCAGGATTGGACTCTGTCACTAATAGATATGGCAGAACCAAAGCCATTGTAGGAATAGCCACTGTGCTGTGTGAGTGGAACTTGCAGTAGGATGTTGCTCTGGTGGTTGACCATTCATAGTGGGCGAACTGACTAGACTAGTCGAAATACACAGGGTGGGGCTTAAACACAGAGGAGCTTTAACAGCACATTTCAGACAGAGGGTGAAAACAGGTGTGCAATATAAGAAAAGTACTATGTTATGGGAAAATTTAAGCATGTAAATCTTTTCTAGTGGACCCCAAACATACTGTTATAAACATTAAAAAGCACTGGTATTATCAGTACTAGTAAAAAAAAACCCAATAAAAATAAATGTATATATATATATATATATATATATATATATATATATATATATATATATATATATATATATATATATATATATGTAAAACTTTAAAACAGTGGACAAACAGTGTCCTCATTGAAGGAGACCACCTGCCCCCATCTGGGGGCCCCAGATGATTTGATTTTGAGACCCCAACTTAAAGTGCAGTTTTTCTCTACAATGTTTCAAAGCAGTGTGTCTGAAACCTGTGAAGAATGTGACACGTTCTGCATTAATTCTTTCTACTAAGCCTCAATGTTTAGCAATATATCTTCTCGAGTTTTGATGACGACCTTCGAATCATCAGCTCCGGTTCATTAGTATGCCAAAAAGATCTACTAAATTTCCATAAAGTCTGGCTTTTAGGTGAGAATAAACTTTTTACAGAGGCAGTAAAAAAAGTTTATTTTCTACTCGGAGCGCCATGATTTTTTTTCTCCGTGGCTGCTTGTTGGCGTATCCCCTAAATTGGATCAAATGGGACAGTTGTGTTTTCTTTTTTTCCCTAGATAGAATTTCAATTAACCCTACTGCACATTTTCAAATTAGTGATGTTATAAATTAGCATCACTTACCTCCATGTGCATTTTATATCATTTCTCACCCCATACTCACCCATACCATTCCGGTACTTAATGAAAAACATGATTTTCCTCAGTTTTTTCATAAAACAACAAACAACGATGATAAGCCCCTATTTCCTCATTTCAGCACAAAATAATGCTTTATCAAGACAATTTGCATTGCAGGGAAATGCTATATGTGTTACTTACTGTCATTTGGACTAGGCAATTATGTATACAAATAATGTCACCATTGAATTCGGAATATTTGCATATTTGTGAATATGTATAATATTGTTAATTAAGACACCGTTAAGCCGTGTGCTGTTATTTGAACTTGGTGGAGGTTCCTAATGGTACTGTTAATGATGTACAGTGCAAGTCAAGCCTCCAAAGCCTCACTCTGTCACACTCAATCAGCGCTGACGATGATGAAACATCTAAATGCAAAGCCGCAGCTTAATTTGAAGCAAACGTATTCCGTATAGAATGGGCTAAATAATGCACATATGTTGGCATTTGGAGCGCTGAGGGATCACGTGGCCCTGCTTCAAGCACAAATTGCTGTGAAACAACAACCTTATGAGTTATACTTGAATTTGTTCTCCAGAGTTATAATTGAAGGCACCAGAAAGGGTCCTGTAGAGCAATGCCACAGAAGAACCGCTTGTGGTTCTTTAAAGTTTCCTGTCAGCTGAAGAATCTTATCTCTTACTTCAAATGTAGCTGTTCTGGCACTGTACTGTATAAATTGTTTAAAATATGTTTTAGAACCACTTTTGTGAAAAGGATGTGTGAAAAGGTTTCTAAAGTTAGAGAACTTTTAACTTTAGAAATGTGTACCATTGTTAGGGTTGCTTGATGATGTTACAGTCATGCTGATATTGATACCTGCACTTAATCCAGGTGGCTCTGGTCCCTGGTTCTACATTTTGTCTGTATTTATGTGTCAGCATTAGCAGGAACACCAACTGCCCACTTTGTTCATTACAACTTCTTTTATATGCATGCATTATCCATTTTATCAGCTCCATTTACTATATTTGTGCACTTAATAGTTCTCCAGTTACTGCAGTCTGTTTATTTCTCAGTATACTTTGTAAGCCCCCCCAAGAACCACCACAAAGCAGGTATTATTTGTGGTGGCGGATCATTCTTAGCACTGCAGTGACACCGATGTGGTGGTGGTGTACATTTACATTTAGGGCATTTAGCAGACGCTTTTATCCAAAGCGACTTACGTTAGTGGTTTGTGTTCAGTCAGAGTATATATCTCTAGCTAGTACAGTTAGTGTGAGTGGTGCTGGTATGTGTGGATCAGATGCAGCAAGGCTGCTGGGGTTTTAAACACTGTTTTCACATTAGATACTGTATTAGACAGTAGGTTTGATTCACTGGCCTGTGTAGTGTCTGCATGGATTTCCTTCCACAGTCCAAGGACATTCTGTCACATACTAAATTGCTTCTAGGTGAGTGTATGTGTATATGTGTATGTTTTTGTATGTGCCTTGTGATAGACTGGCAACCTGTCCAGGGTGTTGCTTGTCATCTACCCAGTGAGCACTGAAATAGGCTCCAGCAGCACCACAGCCCAGTAGGATGTGCAGTTTAAATAATAAATGAATGTGTAGTAAATTGTGAGAAACAATAATAGCTATTGTCAGAACAAACATGCCTATTCATAAGAACTTTTTCAAAGGAATCAAATATTTATTTATTTATTTATTTTTGTAGGTTTACACAGAAAATAAAAATCCCCATTGTCCCTTACCAAAGAAAGACATCTCCATTTTTGTCCGTTTAAATTTTTTAATATTATTTGAACTCGACAGCTGTTTTTTAGATCCTGTGAAAGTTTCATGATGAAAGGACATGCTCCAAAATCAATTAGAATAAAACCTTTTTACGTTAACTCATATTGAAAGTAAAAATTGTTTTTGTAAAGGTAGAATTTTGAAATTACTTAATTTTTTGGACAACAATGGTATTTAAAACCTTCATTCTTGCTTATTGTTTGAAGCCTGACTGCGAGCATACAGAGAAAATGTTGTTCAGGGAATCCCGACTGGTTTGAGACTGGAGCACTGTAAGGAACTCGCTCACATTTCGCAAGCTATAGATTCTCCACAAGGGGGTGCCAGTAATTGTCAAATAGCGTTTGATGTTTCATTGAAGCAACGTTTTGCACAATAAGGAACTCTTTTTTTGCTATTTTGGGGAACCTTTTGGTGTGACTATGCCTACAAGATAATGCTCTTTTTAGGCACAATAAATTATTAATTTGATGCCTCAGATTTAGTGACAAAACACAGGCATTCGCGGGTGAAACTTGATAAATATATACCCTTATTGTAAATTACACATATATTAATCTCTTCGATGAAAAAATGCACTTGCTGTCTTTTTCCATATCTCTTGCTACCCACTCTCCTTCACTTTTCCCCAATCCCTCCCCCATTCCGGCTGCTCCTAATGAACCCAGTGTAGCTTAGGTGAGAGGCTAATACAGTATACAGCAGCATAGCCCCTGGCAAGGGTAAAGCCATAGCTCACCCTGCGGAGAGCAGTCATTATAGTACATCACTGACAATGATTTGCTTTTATTTTCTGTTTGCTTTTCCCTAATAACCCTAGTAAAGCATACTGTAGGGGGTCTCTCTCTCTCTCTCTCTCTCTCTCGCTCTCTCTCTCTCTCTCTCTTTCTAGGGTGGGGGAGAAGAGGAGGGGTGAGGAGCGAGCGAGTAGGAGGTTAAGAGAGAATAAGTCAGAGAGAGAGACAGCGCAAAAGTAACCCTTATTTAGACGAGCCCTGCAGAGCACAAGCCCAGTTAAAGAGATTCATGCGCACCATAACGCAATAAATATTACACACCGCTTAATCAAAAATGCATATCGGTTTCCCAACGTGCACAGCTAGTCGAGACTGGCTCCATCCAGCAATGCTCTGTGTGCCGGAGAGAGTGAGAGGGAGAGACAGAGAGAGAGAGAGAAAATGTGTTAAAATATGCACAGCCATAGTTCAGAGATTAAAATGTCCTCATTAGAGAAACTGGACTTTGTGGAGGTTACTGTGTTCTCCACCACCTGGTACCTTATTTTAGCCCAAAGGACTGATTAACATTGTGATATGCATAGCAGTGAAGTTACAGCGTGCACTATAGGCCTGTTTGCGTGTGTTTTTCTCCCTGCTTTTAGAAAAAGGGGCCAATCACGCTAAAAGTATACAAGGGCAAGGCTAATAAGACAATTAAAAGAAGAGGACGACGGTGCTTAGAAAACAGTTTAGCTAATGGTATAAGCCTGTGCTGTGGTGTCAGCGTATGTGTTTATGCTCATGGGTGAGTGTCTGTTTTTTTCCTGTGTATGGCGATATTAAACACCAAAGTTAAATATTCAAACACGTCTTCTGTGATCATGGCTAATCCAGAAAAATCTTCTGATCAAATGCAGGTTTAAGTAAAATTGCTGTTTTAGGGTACATGCTTAGTCATGGGCATTTTTACAAGGCTTTTTTTGAAATGCAGTGTATGAAATCCCAATAAAAACAGAAAGCCGTGATTAGTAAATTCTAGTAAGTTTTAAGTTTAGAACTTTACAAAAACACAATTTCTGATGTTTTGTCTTATGGATTTCATTATTTTTTGTAATTATGTGCTCATTCCAAATTTGATGCTTGCAGGAGCATGTTTACTACTGTGTTACATGACCTGTCCTAACAATACTTAATAATTGTTTGTGGACTGAGGACACAAACTAATTTTGAATGTGTAATTTTTTCCACTGCTCTGTTAATGCAACTAATTTAGAGACCAACAGTTCTGGATTCCAGGCAGACCAAACTAGAACTTGCTTTCTCTGAATACAATACAAAATGTATGTCCCTGAAAAAGACGTTGTCTAGAAGGCAACATATGTTGCTGTTGAATCTTATCTGCGTTGTTGTGCTCTCACCATAACCATACCATGAATTTCATCCTGTACTCATGTAACATTGTGCTGGTAACAATCAAGATGGTCGTTTTTTCTTCTTTGGCCCAGAGAATACGTCTGACCGCCTTGTTTCCATAGAGGTTTCCATAGAGCTCGTAGTACTTTACTGTAGATCAGTCCATTTCAGAAGTAAAAGTCAGAAGACTTTAATTTTGTGTAGTGCAGTCTCAATTTAAATTTGTGAAAGCAGCAATGGACAGTGGTTAGTCAAAATATTTCTCAGGCATCAAAGAACTATGCCGGTTTTAGACGCAGCGCTTTCTAAGGGATCGCTGATCATGAGCATTCACTTGCGGTTTTTGGCCTTTTTCTTTATGCACAGTGATTTCTACTGATTTAAATAATAGGATGATATTGTGCACTTTGGAGGATGAAATACCGTACTGGGATTTTTTTTTTACATTTTGCAATCTTCTTAGATCAGATGTGAGGAATCGAATTTGTTTCTTAAAGCAGATCTTGTGAGATGACTGTCTGCATGTATTTTAGCAAGTGAACAGACTGGGTTTATGTGGCTTGACATGACCACCCTATCTGCATTAGTTGCAGTCGTAACAATGTAGACGTCAGTGTACATGGCTTTTATATGTGGATGCAGGGGAGATTGGAGTGCATAATTTCGCCCTATTGTTCTATAAAGTCATGGTTTACAGTTCTTTGACACTCTTCTTGAATCCCAGAAGTTCTATGACTCTAGATTTGACATCATCCATATTTGTGGTGTTACCAATGATGCAAAAGACAATTCAGTTGCCAGAGTATCCACACTAACACATATCTGTCAAAATCCAACTGATATTGCATTTCAAACCTAGAATTTCTTTGTTCTTTTGCTGTCTAGAGTATTAAAAAAATCTAAATGCAATCTGGATATGCAAAAAATCTTATTCTGGCTGGCAGTCTAAACACAGCCTTTGTCTAATATTGCCCTTGTCCCAATTGTGTTGAAAAAAGTTGTAGGCATCAATTTCACTATTAATGTTTACTTACAAAAAAATATGAAATTGATAAGATAAAACATTAATTATCTTGTATTTCTACTGTTTAATAAAAAAAAGATAAAAGTAGATCTTTTCAGTGTGAACATTTCATGGTGAACAGCCCAATGGAAATATACTGCTAATGTCTAGTTTAAGGAAGGAGAGCAGACTTTCAATTCATAACCACAAATGAAAATTCCATTGAAAACTCAGCTTTTAGCCACAATCTCAATCTAAAAGAGGGCAGAGTACAGGTTAGGTTGCCTTAGACACTGTTGTGTCTTGATTTGACGCTCTGTTTTGTTTAAAGTGTCTGCAAATATAATTATTAGAAACACATGAGAGTGAGGTAGGAGCCTAACACCCAAGCAATCAGTCTGACAAGATTATAGCATACATCAAAATACATACACAGCCAAGTTCAGTCGACAGACACCCGTGAATGTTTAATGGCTGACACTTGCAGACATTTGTTCCATTTTGTGCACACCACACGCAGCTCTTCAATCAGAATGGAAGACAGAGAGAGAAAGAGAAATGAAAGAAAGCAAGTGCTGGAGAGGGAGAGAAATGGTTTGGCCAGAGTGCACCTGCGTTTGGGATTGGAAAAGTTACATTGTGTTTTGGCTCGTCTTCAGAAGGAGGGCGTGGTGGCCAATCAGAGCTAACAAGCGGGTGGCTTTGCTCATCAGCTGACTGCCTGTGTTTACTTTGGTCAAGCCACTCGTGTTCCTGCAGCTGGGACAGCCGCACAAGCTGCCTGATTAAAAGTAGCTCCCTCAAGACCCCCAAGCACTCCTACTGAATCCAAAACGACTGGATACGAAGGTGGAAAATCTAACACCGTGACGCAAAACAGCTTTGGACCACTTTTTAGATCCGTTTTAGAGCACATGTATGCAGTTTTAGTGACCTCAGGCCAAGTTGTGGAAGTGGTAAAGCTAGATGGCTTCACAAGCCTTAGATTTCACGGTATTTTCACAGTTTCACAATCCATTGCAGCTGTTGGTTGGGTTGACTGATAACTCTAATGCCAAAGGAGAGACATTCATAATATTTCCACTAGATGAGTTTTGACCTTCTCTTAAAACGTATCATAAGATGATTACTTATCGTCTAAGATATGGGAATAAAAAAGAGGGACCACTGACAAGTGCCTTTATTCTGGCCAAAATTTTTTAGTGGCTGAAATTTTGGTGCAGATAAAACAAGACCTTAAAAATCTATTAAGTAATACTGAAAATCAGTATTTGAGATTAATAATTTTTTAAAAGTTGCTTTCCTGCAACTGTAAACTGTAAAGCAGCAAATCAACAATGAAAATGTTGGCCATGAAAAACGCAGAAAGTCAATTTACGTTCACTGTTTGTGGCCAGTATCGAGAGGGAGGGGATACAATGACCAAGAGTTTGTCGGCTGCAGGTGAAAGCATGACATCCTACATGATGCTTAAAATACAGGAAAATAACAGGAAGCCACGTTTTTGCCCTGAACAACCAAACATTCTCTGTTGTCGAGGACATTGAATTTTGTTGTGCATACTAGTAGGGATAGCGCAGACTAGTCAAGCTTATTGCTCAGCAATGATGTTTTAAGCTTTATGCCATCAGTAACATGGACTTTGGATTTTGGGGTCCACTCCCTAGCTAGCAATGCGGTCCAGGACTTGTTAGAAAGAGCAAAACACGCTTTTCTCTAACGTGAAGTTGAACTTTGTCTAGACTGTCTCTGCCAATTCACAATGCTTTAAAAGTGAACACCAGAATCTACAGCGTCGTGAAGACTACAATAAAAAGTCATGTGTTGTTGGAGAGGGGGCTTATGCCCTATAATCCTATATACACCCTATAATCCTCAGTTACTCTTATTTTATGGCACTTATTTATTGGCACTCTAAATTTGGACGGGTGTGCCTAAGTCCAAAACATTGGTCCATATCCCCGGTTCCCTGAAGGATAGCAGTGTGGTGATTTTTAAAGCCATTTCTTGCAAAGCAATCCCTTCTCCTGGTTTTATTCATGATATCACAGGTGATCACGCACAGGTTGAAACTGCGAAATCCCTACATACTGTAGCCTACGAACTGTAAAGTTTTCAGTTTATTTTGAATGTAAACTGTTATTTTGTATGCCCTAAATTTTGGTTTTGGGTGACAAGTTTATTGAGTGACTTGTTTTTATCATTAACATTGAAGCTAACAGCAAATATCCCAGGTGCTGATCCAGCATTTAAATCAAATGATAATGTAAATATATAACTACCTGTCTAGATAATTATATAGATATATAACTACATTAAAATACAGAAGTATGTAATAGATACAGAAGTATGTTAAGTATGTAATACATAAAAAATGTATAACAATAATAACTCTGTGAAACTCTGGTAGGAAGTTTTTTTCCTTTTGGCAGCTGCAGGAGGTACAATAAAATAAAAACTTGAATAAAAACTTGGCAGCACTGAAAACCCCTCGCAGCAAATTAGAGCAAACGTAGAGGACTTCTACTCAGAGCAGGTTATGAGGTGAGATTTAATGCATGGTTTGCTGGACCCTTAAAATTCAGCTGATCTTCATCTGAGTCCAACCTCAAACTCCCTCTGGTGGTTGTTCGTATAGGCCAGACTCTGTGTGTGGTGAGGAAGAGAGAGAGAAGGAGAGACGAAAGAGCCTGGCTGGCAGTCAGTTATATGGAGAAAAGACAAAGAGATGAATAGCATTTGAACAATGTTTGCTTATTCTCTCTGTGTGATGTGGTGAGGACGCTGTGTTTAAAAGGTGGCCTCTGATCTCCACTGATCATTTCAGGATTCTGTTATGACACATCTGAGCTGTCATTGGTTCTGTTCTTTGACCCAAAGAGGATTTAGTTCAATGTTGTCTCTGCTTGTTGCTTTTTCCCTTTTATCCCTCTGTGTACGCCTCTGCTTCACATCAATTAGCTCACTTTCAGCACCCAAAAAGCTTGTTTTATGTTTGCTCCTTTATATGAGAGTTTGTGTGCTTGCATACATGTCAGTGCACATATGGTACCATCCAAACCTTCAGAATAATCATTCAAAATTCATGTAGTTTTTATTTTCAATGGAATCCAGTCCGGTTCAGTTTTTGCCCCCGAGTCTGGTTCAAGTACTTCAATTTTAATTTTAATCTTTATGTTGTTGTTGTTGTAGAAAATAGCATAATGTATATGCTAGTTTGCTAAAGACTGGCTTACACTACAGGATAATCCGGGTTTTGTGGCCGATTTGCTCCTCCCGACAATCGCAAGAGCTCCCCCGATTTTAGGGTGATCTTAAAAGTTTATCTTTCCAGATAGTCCTGTAGTGTGGGGAGTCAGTAATCCAATCTTTACTACTCCAATCTTCTCCCAGTGCCTGAAAGACTGTCTACCAATAAGAGCTGAGCTAAATAGCAATGGTCTCGCTGTCATCACTGTCAGAAATTCCTGCCTGCTCTCCTGATGTAGCAGTTTGTGATAAGGATCGGAGGATCGGAGCCGTCAGAAAAATCTGAAAATTGTGTGTTGTTTTATTCAGGGCGGATCGTGTAGTGTGGGGACTTACAACTTGGCTTCTGCATCGGTAAAGATTTTTTAAATCCTGTAGCGTGAGCTACATATTACATATTCTAGGCTACTAATTAACAGTATTAATTTCTTTAACCATATTGCAGTCTGGTATAGGTTCAAATTTGATTGTAACGGTAAATGGTGTTCAATCAATGGCGTTAAACAAATGAGCCCAATTTCTGTATTTCCAGTATCGAAATCGGCCTCAAAAACGCTGATCGGTCCATCTCTACTGACTAGTGATGTAAAACATAGGAGTCACATTTTGAGGCTTTCTGCAACCCTGCATGACCCCATAGGTAATAAGACCCTGCAGTTCTTCATGCAAATGGTAGGTGGAGATCCAGACCTTTTGGAGTTGTGGGCGTTGTTGAATTCTTGTTGTCCTTCTGCCTTTCTCCACCTGATATAAACAATCTACACTGCTAAAGCTGATGATAACACTGCTGGTAACACTGTCACCATGCCAACATTGGCCAGCATTGGCTGTGTATTGCTATGAGGTGCAGAATGGTCTTTTTTAAATGCAAACGTGTGAAAGATCCAGCTCTGCTGCGAAGCAGTATCAGCTATCGGATATTGTGCTGAAAGATGATCGATAGTGATCAGTCCGTCTCTAGCATTTAGAGAAAAAATGTGACAAAACCCAGCAGAAGAGCTGCCACTAGAGCCGTCACACATTTTCATTGTAATCGTTCCCAAGTGATTAGTTAAATTTTATGACAATTGTTTGAAAGCAATGGCTGTGAGTATATACAATAAATCATGCTCTACTCTGGCCTACCTGAACTTCTGAGTTAATATATAATATGACTGAAGTGTGCAGTGGTATGTGTGCATGTCAAGTGTAATGCTTTAAATGTGCCCCGTTTAAAAATCCAAAGTAAGTTAATAACCAATTCAGAGCTCATGAAGAGATGATAAAATGTGTGAGCACATCAAAACAGCATCAGAGTTGCATAACAGGCGTAAAGAAACAGTGTGACATCTTTAGTATGTTTTGCATTCATATTTCAAACAAACCATTCATCTAGAGGTGGGCCTAGACCGATCGCCTCAGGGGGTCTCTCAGTTTTGTTAAACACAAACGTATAAAATGATTAGAATATGCTAGTTCTCTGCAACTTTCTACCTTTCAAATAATTTATGCAAATCTTTTTTTTAAGATTGTTTTGTGTCCTGAATGATGAATAGAGCAGTAGATGATTTTAACCTGACTGAGAAGGCAGTCTAACTTTAGGAATGAAGTTATAATGAAATTAACATCTAGAAGGGCTCATATTTCAATGGTGATCAGATCTGCAGTCAGAATTTGACATGACATTAAAGTAATTACTGTAATTAGCAAATTATTGTTGAAAGCTTGAAATACGGGTTAGTGTCTAGTATTGTAGCATAAATCTACATTGTATATGTCTGTTGAATGAATGTGCATTACATAAAACAACAATTAATATGACAAGCATTTCCATTAGGCCATCTCTTTGATAGCACTGAGAGTGTGCATACTCTGTACTGTTCGACGGGCTCTGGGACAGCGGCCTCTCGCTGCTTTGTGAATGGTTGGGGCCGCTGTGGCCTTGCGTTTGCGCTGATAAGGGTGTGAAATTAAAATCCCTCTTTCTGATGAGGCCCAGGCCCAGTCCTTCAAAAGTGCTAGTCTCCCTTTATTTTCCTCCCAGAAGACTTGAGAGGACAGGAGAGGAGGAAACTGGGAGATATTTGTATAGCGGGGTCAGGAGATGTCTGTGTTTCTCTAGTACACTGGCTCCTAATCTTGGTCCTGAAGGGGCCCTTCATAGTTCGTTTTTTCCATGCTCTAGGATTCCTGATCCAACTATTCAGCACATTAACCATTTTAAAGGTGTATTTTACCTGATATGCAGGTAAACACCATATACACTAAAGCTTGACCAGTATACTGGTAACATGTTTGAAAACTGATAATCATATCTGACCATATGTGAGGTTTATGTACTGCAGGAGTTCTTCATGTAAAACAAATGAGCTCTGATCAGGCACACACACCCCTACAGAAGTTATGTAGAACTGCATGCCTTTGCTTTTCATTGGTTAGGTTAGGTTGAGTTTCATTGGTTAGGTCCACACTGTTGAGGATGCCTGTTTTCCCACCAAAACAAACAGCTTCTAATGGATGCAGTTGAAGCAAACAGCTTGCTAAACACAACAAGGTTTGTGGGCCTTTTAAAAAGAAACTAAAAAAAGAATAAAACTGGTTGGCAGTTAACCCACCCTGCCCACCCCCCTCATAGTTGTTTAAACTGTTCTATCTGTTGTATGGTGTTTGGACAACGGTTTGTGGATTGATTCAAATACATGCTCCTTCTTTATTTCTCTCTCTCTCTCTCTCTCTCTCTTTGTCTCTCTCTCTCTCTCTCTCTCTCTCTCTCTCTCTCTCTCTCTCTCTCTCTCTCTCTCTCTCTCCGAGTTTCTGTATTTTGCTCCCTTAGAAGTGATCACTGTGTCTTTCTCCAGTCCTCTTTCTCTGTTTCTGAGAGTCAGTGGGGGTTTTGGAACAGTGGGCCTCAGCTTCTAAAATAGCACTCTGTCAGGTTCCCCTATAAAGGCATTTATTTCAAGGCTTACTAAAAAAGCACACTCATACTGTTCAGTTATCTCTCTCTTTGACCACTCTTTCTCTCTCTCATCTATCTATCTATCTATCTATCTATCTATCTATCTATCTATCTATCTATCTATCTATCTTTTTCACTTTTTCACTCTTTGTTTGTCCCTCAGTCTCCCTTTCTTTGTCTTTCTGCCACCTTCTTTTTCTCACTTTTTCTCTCTTTTTCACCAGTCATTCTTTACGTCTGTCTGTCTGTCTGTCTGTCTGTCTGTCTGTCTTTTTCAAACGTGTCTCTATCTCTTTCTCTCTGTCTCTTTTTCTCTGTTTTCGTTCTTCCAATCTCTCTCTTTTCTGCCATTGTTTTCTCTTTCTCTTTGTCTCTCTCTGTCTCTCTCTTCTTGACCGGTCTCTCTTTATGTCTCTGTCTGTCTGTATGTTAGTCTGTCGGTGTGTTTGTCTCTTTTTGTTTTCTCTTTTCTTTCTCTCTCTCTGGTTAGTCTATGTCCCTCTTTTCTCTCGCCATGCTTCATGGTGTGTTAATCTTTTTTTTTCTAACCAACAGAATTGTAAATGCCCTGATGTAGGTCATAAATCTTTTTAAGCATGTGAACCATAATAACTGGGAATCAGAGAGGGGCCTCGGTGTGTGTATGATGTATGAATGTGTGTGAGTCTGTCTGTGGTGACTGTAGAGGGGCAGGGCTTTCGGGTTTTTTTTTTCTTTTGGGATTTTTGAGTTGCACGTGGACCCGGAGGCCTTCTTCAGCTTCATGTTAATTCATTCATTTATTCATTGGGCCTGCTGCCTGACTGTGCAGACGCGAGAAAGAAAAAGGCAGCGCACCAAAGGCGTTCACTTGTGTTATCTCAAGTGCTTTCTTTTTTTTTCTCCTGCCTGCATGTTATTTGTAAAAGCCCCAATAACCTGCCCCCCCCCCAGCTCTCCTGAAGAAAAAGGGAAAAAAGGAAAATCGTCTGAAAGGATGAAATAAGAAACACAAACATGAGAAAAGAGAGCGAGGCTTTGCTCAAAAGTGCGTGACGGGTCATATTGGGATCGCACCGTGGCCAGCGCCGCATTAGTAATGGATTGGTTTTATGGAAATGGAGAGGTGAGGAGGGCCACAGTGCCAAAACACAGGCCCTGCCAGGTGAGAGGAAAGGCTAAGACTGTCCAGAGGCAAATGCCAACTGCTGCTGTTGGACCTGCAGAGGCAGAGCAGATTAAATTTGAAATCTAGTTTGCTTTCTCTTCCAAAAAGTGCTTCCACATTTTTTCACACCCCACTGACTTCATTATGCAATAGTGTCAGTGGGTATTTCAACTCCTGGAAGTCTACAGTTTTGACTGTCGTTCTTTAATACTAATTTACTAAAATTATGCATTATTACATAATTATTTACTGAGTTATTCAATGAATTATTAATGCAAATGATTTACACTGTGCATCAGCAGGCTCGAGTCTGCACATCTGACTTTTTCTGTTTTGATGCCAAGAGATTACAAAGACATTGAACCTTTGGTGACTACCGGAATGGCACATGGTAGATGCATTGTAGATGTTTAGCTTGCATTTAAATTGCATTGAAATAAGTATCTAATTTACTGTAAGTTTGGCTTAGCCCTGTTCCAAATTATAACCTTGATTCTAAGCCTAAACCTGGTACTAGTCTTAACCCTAACCCTAAGAAACTTGAGCATCCTCTTCTAGATTGGATAAAACTGTATGCAATCTGTAGGGGCTGTCCAAATCAAGAGTGATTGAACTTCCTTTCATACAAAACAAGTCTGAGCAAAAAAACTTTTTTATCAAATTCAAATCATTATAAAGTAATACTAATGTTTAATGTTTGGCCCTTTTCTCTTTGTTTCAATGAGCTACAAGTAAGACATAATTCTTATAGTATTACATGTTTTTATTATCATTGGCAATAACAGCAACCTCTGTAGGTTAAAATATATAAACTGCTTTATAAAAAATGCCTATAAAATGCTGATAAACACTATGTTTAAACCTGGTATTACACATAGTGTTCATGTTTGATCATTACAAAAGCGTTTAAGCAATCCCTTAAGCCTGAAATCAAAGCTGAACCTTTTTTCCTTGTTAGTTTACAGCCCTGTTCTTGTTTTCCCACAAACCTTAATTGAAGAGTAGTGACTGTACCTCACTGTGTCCTAGCAGTAGGGGAAAAATAATATTAGCCAGTAATGTCATCTTTTACCTCCCCCTCCCAGCACCCCCGTCATCAAGAGAACACATTCTGTTGTTTTTACTGAAAAGTGCTTCACAGTGTGGAAGGAAAATGCTTTATAATTTCCCATTTACCTTGACTTTAATATAATAATACAGTGTTTATCATCACCAGCGAGAACTGTGAAAGCAGTGTGCCTTAAATGGAGCTAGATTTGAGTTCATACAGTGTGATACAGAGTCACTGTGTTGTTTGTTCTGAGACCTCCCCTTGACTGTAATTGGTTTATATGTCACATGATTTTCTGTGTCGCTGCATGGACTGGCCCTGTAGGGGTATTGAGGGTCATGGTGTTTTTACATTTGCAGTTTTGTTCCTTTGATTTTTATGGCATACAATAACTGGGATTTAATATACAACAAACTACTCTGGCTAAAATGAGCCGTACATAAAACTGGCTTTTGAATATGTTTTTCGTGATACTCTAATTAGCCACTAGGGGCTGCGTGTCATAGTTTTTTTCCCAATAATCTTGAGTCTTGTGTCTCTTACAACTTTTATAAAATAGCACTTTATTTTAATTTTTTTAAATTAATGCATAATATGAATAATGCAGTATGATATGTGAGTTTATGAAATAGTCAATGGCTTCAAGCTGGCTTTTAAAACCAAAGTAATCCATTCTGAACATACCGATACAGACGTCTCTGGTTCATCTTATGTTCATACTTCAAACCGCAGAGTTTGTTTGGACTGAGACTGACCTCCTCAAGGGGATCGGTCTACTTGTTTAGTACCCACCAAGGCTCTTATAAACCACACTTACTTCAGGTCCTTGAAACATGTGTGAAACTCAATTGCATTTGAGTTATGTAATGTAAAGTCTCCTGCAAATCACTTTCTAAAACAATAGTTTGATTTAATTTATTTAGTTTGAAGTATACTGATTTATACTAAGAGTCAAGAATGAGATATATATGTGTATGTCCAGTATACAGTTGGAGAGCACAGAACATGTTACAGCGTCCAGCCATAGAGTTTGAATAGGAGTGTTCGTCGTCCCGTTGCAGTTGGGTATGTAGAGTGCCTATTTTCAGTGTGTGGGCGCAGCAGCAAACCGCAGAACGCTGGGGAAAAAATGCTGCCCTACATGTTACATTCATAGAAAGTCACAAAGTGTGAGGTGGGAACAGCTCCTTTATATAGCACCTGAAAAAAGTCCCTCAGCCTGGATACTGCATTCTCACCGCTAAAGTAATACAACACACTTAGACACTGTGCAGCCGCATATATCCGCTTATGCAATGTCGACAAAATTGTGCTTGCAGTGCTACTTTCCAAACCCTGCTCCCGTTTTAACCCTCCCTTCTTCCTTCTTAAACAGGCACAGTTTGCCTCTGATTGCAAGAGCGTGTTGTACTAACTTGTAGCTCAGTTCTGTTGAAAGTGGGGATTCTATCTTTATATCTGTCCCACATTTGTGTTAGAGAATAGAAGCGCACATATTTTATTATGATTTGGAAGCGCAGTCTCGTTTTGCCAGAAGAAGGAAAATGAAGAAGGCTGAGGTACAAACTCAAAAGAGATACCAAAAGAAACTTAAATTTAAATGTCATATGTTACGTAACTGTGAAATTAATTATGTAATTTGGTAAATACATATAAAGTGAAGGTAAATAGAATGCATAGAAAACAACTGTAGACTTATTTGGACCAAGCGGACAGAGAGACGTCTAAAGTGAGGACAGAGTGTAAATTGAATGTAAATGTAGTCATTATTATAATAGCTGTGTCATTACATTTAAATCGCATGGCAGAGCAGTAAAGACTCCAGAGATGTATGGGTTAAGCCCCAGACTACTGTGTGAAAGAATGCAGCTCTGTCCTTTGGAGGGCCTGACCAAGGTTGTTCCCCAGCTGTCCGAATCAGCCTTCATTTGCATATGTAATCAGGCGGCCCAGGGGCCAAGACACTTCCAGTAATGCTAACATGATTAGCCTCTCTTTTCTTCTTTTGCAATTTGACTTATTTGTTGTCATCAACTAATCGTGCCTTTCTCTCTGTTCTTCCCTCTTTTCTTTTGCCCTGCTTCGTCCCGCGGATGTCCCGATGCTGACAATAACCTCCTGCTCGCTCTGTTTATGGCTCCAGGTAAGACACAAAGCTTTGGCTTCCAGCGTTCTGCATTGGAGGCCAGATAATGAGGCTGTTTCAACTGTGATGGATTGACATCAGGTGTCTTTGTGATAAGACTCCAAGAAATTGCACCCTAAGCTTTAGACAGACACACACACACACACACATGCACACACACATGCACGCACTACAGCCAGTATCAGTCATGCCAGCTGGCCCCTAGCTAGGCAGTCTAAATTTGAGACAATGCTAATTGAATATTCTGCATATTCTACAATTTCATTTCATGTCTAAGCCACGGTTCTTACCAGGCGTCCAGCCGGGTTTTTAGATTAGCCTTTTTTGTGCTGGTCGCTGACACACTGACCTCCATCTATTTACTATTTCTGAATGCTCTTTTGTGTGGTAAGCAGCGCCATTGTAGTGCCCAGCCTGCCAAACGGAAATGCCATTGGGCTGCACACATATGAACTTTGTCCTTTTTAAAACAATTGCTTATATTTATCATCATCATTTTGTTCGTTGTTGCTGTAAGATCAAGAACCGCCCCTAACAGTGTATTTTATGATGACTGGACCAGTAGAAATGGTCAATATTTAATAAAATCTTATTAAATTAACATGCTAAAGCAATAAGAAGTCATACATTATAGTGATTGTATCATGCATCACACATCAAAACAGCCAACATAAAATATACCATTTGGCTCACAGGTCACTTAGTAATAATCATACTGAACTATTCTTCCAGCATGTAGTTTATATAGAATATGTGGTTGCTGTGCAATTATATGTTTTCAGTTGCCCCTCATTTATACTAATTTAATTTAATGTTTTTTTATTTTTGTCACATAATTTTGAATATATTTTAATATAGCTGTATTTATTGCAAAACTCAACTTTCATTCTTGCTTACTAAGTAATCACTGCAATAACATATTCTACTGCACTGTATTGAGTACTGTACTGCAGGGCCAGACGTGATCAGTTAGCAAGAATACATGTCTTTGTTGATACTATCTAGCAAAATTCTATTGCTAGTCACCTGCAGTAGAGACTACCTATAGAACCGCAGTGTTGCTACAGTAGCCCAGAAAGAACAACCCACACACTGGCAGTGGAGAGAGCCTTTCACGTATTGCGTTTTTATGTTCTTTTGTAAAGAAAAGAAAAATCCTTGTTGAACTTTTCAGAATGTAACCGTAGCACCATTTAAGTTGAAATGGGAAAATTCTATTGAGAAACTACTAACTGTCCAAATCAGTATGTATTCAGCATTAAATTAATAATTAGGATGTTTTGATTGTGTAAATCAGCTTTTTGGGGAAAGTTGTAACATTAAGTCTGAGTCTGAAATGAATTAACATTAAAATACAATTAAACATTCAAGTCACAACGCTGTACTAATGATATGTGTGCTAGGTTGGACTGGTCAATGGATAGAATACATTGCAAGAACACCAGTGCCGGCTATAGTTTTTATACTGTGAGAAGTTTGAGAACCCAAATTTTGACGAATCAAGGATCTTTCCTATTATTTAGCTCAAATAAGGTGAATTCTTACCTTCTGAATTCTTAAGTGGAAATATAAAGAAGCGAACAAAACTAGGGGAGATGACAAAAAACCTGATGGACACTATAGTTTCTAGGGAAGGTAGGGGTAGGGGTCCAGTAGATACTCAGTCTAACCACTAGAGGTTTACACCCTGTTACTTATAGAAGATGTTAAAGTTATAGTAAAATAATAACTTGACCAAAAGCTCATGTGTCTAACAGTCAATAGGAAAGACTAGCCACTTGTTAGCATGAGGCTGCTGTTCATTTGAGTTGCTGATACTTTAAGGCCTGATATCTGATTTAAAGTAGACATAGCAAGAAGATTTTCCCCCACTGTTACTTTGCAGCCCAGAGATTTTGGCAGTACCTGTGTGTGTGTGTTCTGATGTAGTCAGGTCGAGTGTGTCCCCTGTTGCTTGATCATTACTTGGCAGAGTAGAGTGTCCTTGCCTTCACATTCAGCTGCACTGTACTGAACGCCCCACAGGACCTAAAATGCCTTCTGATTGGCATCCTCTTGTGTCCCCTTCTGTGGCATAGCTCTCCTTTTATTTTATTCCCCCTGTCTCTGTCAGTCTGTCTGTCTGTCTCTTTCTCCCTTCTATCATCTGTCTTTCTTCTTTTTGCCATTTTCTTTATCTTTCACTTTGAGTTTCTCTTTTTTAAACATGACAAAAGAGAGCCAGTGCAAATAAAACAAGAAGTGCACGTGTGCCTAAATCAGCTCAAACTAGCGATGCCAAACCCTCATGCTCGCAAAATCAAACCAGTCTCATCAAAGCAGTTAAATCACTTAAATCGAGCGCAGTTTGTTTCTTGTTTTCTTTTTCATGTTGCATCCTTTCGTTTTCCAACAGTGAACGAGTCTCTCTCACTTTAATCAATGTTGACTGGAGCGTGTTTGAGAAAAAAATACTGAAAAAACTATTGCTGGAATCAGGCAGAGCGGCGCGGGTGCCCCGCTATCTCAGATTAGAGGATTCCTGAGTAAGCAACTAAATCACGGCTAGGTGGAATCGTCGCAGCACAACAAGGTAGATTCAATAGAAAACGATGAAATCTAATTTAAGGAAGAAATATATTGGGTAACCATCGCAGCAGTGTCTGAAGCAGCGTATTTAGTTTCCACAGCCATGTGCAAAATCCAACAAAGTGAAGCTCTTGCGGTATTGCCCTGCTTCCTACGGTCTGAGGGAAGCTGCTTTATGTGTTTTTGACATCAATCTGTGAGGACGCGGGCATCTTCATGGTAGAGAATTTTTCTTCATAGGGCTACTGGTTGAAACTTTGTGGACCATATTAATCCTGAATCAGGGCTGAAATAGGATTTTCAGTGGTGTAACGCCATAGCTATTGGTATTAACCCGTTAAGGCCGATACAAAAAAATTGTATATATATCTAAGGTTTAATTTAAGCTTCTCTTTTAATAAAGTGATTAATAAATGCTGTATTTGTACTTTGTATGTACAATATACATAATATCTACATAATTTGGGCTAACAATTTTTTTTTATTTCCATCACAAGCTACACCCTTAAACAAGACAATGCATACATAGGACTATAAATCAGTTCATCATACTCTGATTAAACAAATCAACAGTAAGAGTTTAACAATCTAAATTGTGCACACTGTAATTTAAAGGAGTTAAAGGGCACATCGTTAATGTACGTTGATAGTGTTAATCCGAGGCTTGACTTAATTAAAGATCAGAGACACTGACCCTGTAGGTCACACCATCACTTAGACTTAAGTCCCAACCACACAATCTTTGGCCAGCAAATTTTCACAAATGAAATTACATTTCAAAGGAACTTGCTGCCATGAGCACATTTACGCCCTGCACTTCTGGGGCGAATACATTTCGTGTGCAAAATTTCACATCATGTTCAACTTTACTGCACTTTGTGTCACAATTTTTTTTGTGTTCATCCAATAGTCTTAATGCATTGGGCTGCACTGACCTATGAAGGGACAGCCTTTTATGTGGGAGCACCAAACCTCCACATGCCAATTTTAACTATGCTTAATCACAAACCTTAAAACATTTTATCCCCATTGGCAGTATAATTACATATGAAAAAGTGAGACTTTCATGATATGCTGTATCAGTATTATTCCCCTTACTCTTATAGGTTTACAGTTTTAGAAGTGTTTAGAAGGGTAGGCTGCTAAATGCTTAAATAAGCAGTTTGTAAGATTTTTAGTTTTAAAGCATTCCAAAATTAACTCAATTTATCAACAGAACATAAAGAAATAACATGGTTTGATGGTATGCCAAAGATCTAAGCAGCTAGCCCCAGCCCACCCTGTCCAATAATACCACTGTACATCAAGGGGCGACAGTGAGTCACTGTGGCATTGAGTCAAATTAGAGGATGAAGTTGGAAGGAGCGCTGTCCTAGTGGCATAGACTAACCTCTTGTGAACCATTGTCCTGCTAACGGTTAGATCATTTAAGGACAGGTAATCAATGAAAACAAAGTAAATACACTTGCTCCTGACAAGAATTCATGTTTTACAGCAAACAAAAGAAGTGATAAAAGTAGGAGTTCACTCTGCAAGTAAAGAGATGAAGTTTCATGCTTATCTCACAGTGTTTCTTCTAGACTGTGCTTTTGGATAATGTGTTGACCTCTATTGTTTGGAGTATAAACTTGGCAGGTTGTGAATCTGACAAATTGCTCTTTAAACTTATTTGCTTAATGAGTGTTTATTTGTGTTTTGTGGGTTCTCCTAGCTTTGATAATTGCCTCATAACACTCTCATAACATTGTTACATTTTCATTTGAAGTTGTTTGTATGTGTATCTAATACAAAAAATAATATACCTACTTAACTATTCAAGGATAAACCCCTTAAATAGTAAATATGTATATGGTGGTTCATGCTTCAGTTACTAACTTTCAGAACTATTAGTTATTTATGGTTTTTATGTTTTATGATTAATAGCTGAACTGCTTTTCATACATTTTTTCTCTGGTCCATTGTGACTGAACTTTTCCTTTCTGTACATTTCTCGTCAATGTCCTCACTGGGACAAGTTCTCATTGGGTTTAAAACTGAAGTTTGCCCTAGCCATTAAAACCTCTTTTTTTAGGGCTTTGTGTGGACTTGTGTGGAACTGTAAGAAGGGGTCCCTTCACAAACATTAGAACAATTGCTAAACACCAATATATGATGTGCTGCTATTCAAATATGTGGAATAACTTTGCCAATGTAATGTGTAACCTATTGGGAGACGAGGAGGCAAGTTCAAGTCTGAATGTTTCTTGTGATATAAAAAAAGACTGGGCATCCATGACATTTTATTCTGTAACAACTTTTAGAGTGAGTATTCCAATATTGTAAAGTAGACACTAGAAGATGTTTTCGGATGCTCCAGATTATTAACTACTGCAATTTTTCTAAATAACAGGCTATAAAATGGCGAATGATAAACACTAATTATTTGCTTTTTATCAATTTCTTTTTTTCAATTTCTTATCCTACAAATAATCCTACAGATTTTTTTAAGGCGCTGACGTTATGGAGTGCTAGGAGCATAACAGACCATTTCATTTATTTGCTACTATGTTATACGTTAAATAAGATTCAAAACAGTGATTTCAAATATTTGAACACTAGTGTGGTCACAGCTAAGCAACTCATTTGCAAATGTATGATAATTAGTGGCTTTCAGAGTACTGGAGTGTCTGTATTCTGAATGACAGCAGTTTCTTGCTGTTCCTGACATTTCATTCTCGCCCATCTTTGCAAGCCAAACTTAACCAAGCGTGACTCGTCAAGGGTCAAATAAATTGCGCCCGGGCCGCCGTAAACAGGGAAATATTCCGTCGGATCTGTATTTTTCAGCCCATCGTTATCTTTTTATCATCTCTCTCCCTCCTGGAGTGGAGCGTTGGTGGCAATAAAGGGAGAAGAAGCAGAGCGATGCTGTCTGATTGATGAGGAGAGAAAGAGTTTCTTACGCTTATGAAGGATTCCCCGTAGCTTTGCTGCCACGCCAGCCATTTCGCACCATGGGCAGAGGCGTGAATGTGTACATTGGTGGGAGAACGTTTTCCTCACTTTGCTCCTAGTGTGAGCCTAATAGCTCTGTACAAGCTGTTAAAGCTTTCACACGACTGACACTTAAAACACTGCACAGTAGTACATCAGGCCAAAGTGGCTCTGTGGTTTGTGGTGTTGTTTGTGTAAGTCACCACAATTAAGCGTTTGTTTATAGCCAAGCAATCAAAACCTGGAGGGATGAAGAATAATGATATCAGACTGGAATCTGTGGCATTAATAAAGCATTGTGGGTGAACAAAAAAAATCAATATTTCATTTGTCTAGATTCTAATTTACCACATTTGATAAGTTTTTAGACAAGGTTATACAGAGTTTGCAGACAGTTTGTATAAAATATCACTCATCAATCACATGGCACATGCTCTTTGATTTCTGACAGGAGTTTTAAACATTTATGCTGTAAGCATATTTAGATGACATGGAAATGTCACAAAGCCTTTAAGATGCAATAGTCATGAAAGAAATCCTGGGATTGTGAGATGAAAATCTGATTGACTGATTTGTTTTTCATCCTTAGTGAGTGAGTAATGTTTTGCAGCTTTGTTCAGCTTGCATATGAGAGAAATGTATGTTGTTTTTTTGCTGATTTATCTTAGTGACAATGATTTAAAGGGGCCTAAAACTAGACTGTAGTATGTTATTTGTTGTTATGCAATTTTCTGTAGCACAGCATTGTATTCTCTGGCTTATCTGCTTGATAGAATTCACTATTTTAAATCATTTCTATGCTTGCTTTCATCAATGTATTCTCCATACAACACCCATCATGCATTACGCAGATATATCACAGCACCAGAAGAAATCCCTGTGGTGACAACTAATCCTGACTGCTAACCTAGCCACTGATCAAGGAACAGATAAATAAATAGAACCAGGCTTACATTAGTGTAACTCTCGGGTTGCCTGACACAATCATAAAGGAATGTTCAGCACCAAATGGACATCAGAGGCATGTCTTTACCACTTCATCCAGAGAAAGGAAGGGAAAACCTTTAAGCATGGCAGCTGGCTGTTTTTAACTTAAGTTTCAGAATGGTTGGTCACCAGCAAAACCATGGAGTGCATGCTGGTCTGTTCTGTCTTTTGTCTTTTTCAGCAGGGAAACCATTTCTATTATTTGAGTGATGTATCACCTTCATTGTTAGTTATAAGGCTGCTACACGAATGTCGATGTCCTAGCAGAAACATCTGTGTCCTTCTTTATTCAACAAATAATAAAAATGAGAGACTCTCACTTTTGAAAATTTCCTTTTAACTTTTTGGTTGGATTTTACATTTAAACTAAGCACAGTCCAACCAAACACAGTACAAATGTGTTATCTTTCTGTTCCGCGTAATGCAGTATCAGATACATAACAGGCTTATTCAAACAAGATAATCCTGTATTTTATTTTTTATTCCAAACAACACATGCCTTATCCAAATACCCAATTAAGTAGCAAGTGCTCCAATCCCTACATTCGTCTAAGGACACTCATCCCTACTACTAATGTACAGAAGGAAGCGTTTCGTAAAACCGTACACCTACTCAATATATTATGTCTACCACTTCTGCTGCATGGAGAACCCTCCGCATTATCCTTTTTAAATCTGCTGTGTATATTCATGTCTTCCCCTTTCTCACCCTGTCATCCAGACCTAATTACCCACTCTGGTGTTTCCGGTACTTTCTTTGACAAAGATTTGCCTCCATGTCCTCCATGCACAGTAATGGGTGTTTCTATGAGGCGCTGTCATTTTAGCACAGAGGTGAATCATCTGTGAATCAGCCTCCAATTATGACTCTCTTATGACCTTTCTCTCTCTCTATACACTTAATCTGATGGCTTGGCTGAGGGGTCTTTGGCAGCTCTTAACAGATACACACCTATGATTCACCGGTGGCCCACTATTTCCGTCTTACCCTGCTATAAAGGCCAAGCCGAGAGTTGTCAAGGCCAGCAAACAATGCCAAATTGAAGGGAGTCAGCTCGGGGACTTGTGGAGTCTCAGTGGACATGACTGCTGGATATTTTGGTACACAGGTTTCTGCCACCAGACGTTGGACACAGTGATACAAAATCACCTTCCCACAACTGAACTCTTGAACCGCAGCAGACTTACCCCCAATTCCGTTTCTTTTTTTCTTGTTGACTTCCCCACTACCCTGTTGAACTTCGGATCTACATCATACATACGTAACACAGTTACTCATAAGCTAAAAGAAGTTTGCACAGCAGTAAGTTTGAAAAAGAAAACAGGCTGACTATTTGAGTTGGGTCAGTCTGTCACATGGTTTGCGTAGGTAGCTAACTTAGGTTATAGAGTCAATCTTGCAGACTTCTCTGTTAACAGTGTAAGATGAGCTTGCATTAGTTAAAGTTAGCTAGAGTTTAATGAATAAATAAATAAATATGTTGTATGGTTGATGAGGGCAAATCTTTGCTATAGATTCAAGGTTCAAATTGTGGATTTGGGGGTGGAAACTATGAGGTGACCTGTGGGTTATATGTTTATGTATAAGATTTTCACAAAAAAAGATGCAAAAGACTACATTGAACTGAGGTTGTCCACGGATAAGGATGTTAGGGATGTTTGGCAAATATTCTGTTCCACCTTAAATGGTGGCACAGTTACATTCTGGTGTAAGATGAAACAGAACATGTGGTTATGTAGCAGGCAAATAGAAAGACAACTTCAGCTTAATTTGAAAACTATCATCAACCATGCCCATTGACAGTTCAGTTCTTTAAAAAGGGTATGATAAACCTCCCTCTCAGTGTCACACAGTATATATTAGCACATAGTCTGCCTTTTCTCCTCTGTTGCTTTGTTGCCACTGTTTCGTGGGTTGTTGTATGTAGATTTTGGGAGTATGTTTATATTTGGCACATGGGTGTGTGTACCAAAATTAATGCGGCAGCATGTGGCCAAGCATCTCCATGTTGGGAAGGTTTGCCTCTACACGTGCAGATAGAGCTGTATTTTTTTACAGAGAATAATAAAATACTGAAAGCACTAAATATAAATGCTCACAGCTTTGCTTCAGGGTTATGTGCTGTCTGCAGAGTCTTGTGCTACGCAGGTGCGTGATGCCACCAGAAAAAACAGTGCAACTAACAACACGCTGACACTAGACACATGGCCCTCTACAAATGAATCAAAGTCAAGTATAGGGAAAGGCAGCCCACATAAGTTATGCTGAAAGGACTTGGGTTTGTCATGCAAAGTTTTATAGTTTACTTCTTAAATTGCGATGTAAAACCAAAACTAAACTAATCCATCCATATACAAGACCACGAACACTGGTTCACAATTCAGTCATCAGAAAAGAGGTTATTTTGTCAGGTAATTTAAAGAAATAACATAGGACCCCACAAACCCAATTTTATCTTGTTCCAGGACGCCCCCAACTTACCTCAGCAATACTAATGTTATTCCTAACTAAAGGTAATGAAGATGCCACAGTTGTGACTCAGAGGTTACCACCCAAGTGAGAGTTTAGAGCCTATATAGGAATGTTGCACTCTACTGTTTCATAGACTGTATTGTAGACTTGTTTGGTTTGCTTGAAGGGCTGTTGTTAACCCTTTTGAGAACCTGAATACCCTTCAAGATGACATCAGGGATTCCTCCAAGGGCAAGTATAGAGGGAAAGTTTGGGAGTGCCTTTTCTTTGAAATTGAAAGATAGGAATGGATGACATTTATTTTGTGATAACCCAAAATAATCAATTAATAGAGAAAACAGCTCAGCATTAGTGTTTGGTGTTAATGCAAAGCTCGTTATTGTGATGTTTTCCTCATCATGTTTTACCGAGTCCATTAGGGCCGCAGGAAGACTCTGATCCCACAAGAGGATTGTCAAATGAGGTGCACTGAATGTTATGGATAATAAAACCCAATTGACCCCACTGAGGGAACATGGTAAAAGGAAGAAGCGGAGTGTACTATCCGGCCCTGGCAATCACGCCTGCCATTCTACTCCATTATTGCTGAAAGAGGCAATTTCCAACAGAACCCTGCCTCTTATCCCTCACGAGACAGATTTTTATTTTCCCTTTGGATTCCACCTCAGAGGCAACAAACCTGATGATAACCCCGATGCTTTGCTGTTTTGTTGTTATTTTACTTATTTATTTATTTCATCTCTTGCCGTTGATGCATTTAACTTCCTGGTCCTTAAAAAAAAACGTAATTAAAATATGGTAATGACAGGAAGATGAATGAGAAAATTGTGTTTGACTAGGCTTCTTCGAGCCCTCACAAAAGCATGGCAGACACTGATAGAGCGCAAGTGGGGAAGACGCCGGCCCACTGATAGAATGCCAAATCATTTCACACCGCAAATACAACAAGCGTTTTGATGCATGTGAAGAAGAACACACACACACACACAGAGTCTCACACATCCTCATTCGCACAGCGCATCTGGAGAGAAGGAAAACTCATTAGCACACAAGGGGGAAAAACAACACCGCGCCTGCCACAAACAACAACAAGGAGAAGAAGCAGCAGCCAAGAAGCAAAGCAAAGAAGAGTGAGTGAGACTGAATGAGTGTGGCTGGGTGAGTGTGTCGAGGGTTTAGCATGTGAACGCTGCTTCATCGCGCCACTCTTTTCAGTGCATATCAAAGCCCCCCCACCCCATCACAAACACAAAGAAAGCAAATGGGCTCACTGTGGGGAGAGAGAGGTTCCTCTGGTGATCTATTAAACACTCACTAGGAGCAGAGGAGTTAGTGCACTCAGACATGTTTGTGTGTATTCTTATACTTGTACAGCACTGTGCACAAGTCAGAGGCCACTCTTCATTTATTTTCGATCAAAGCAGCCATTACAGATGCCATATATTGGCATAATTGAATACGGAGAGTTATGAACCTCCAGTTCTGTTGTTTCTCCTTCAAATGCAAATTCCATGATTCCAAAATCCCAGGTTTGGTATCCTATTTTTGGACTGTTATGTAACAGTCTTGTCTCAATAATATTTACAACTTTCTCATACGACAGCAAAGCAATGAAAAGGATGGACTATGTGGAGAGCTCTACTGTTCCAGGCTGTGAAGACAAGGACTACACTTTTCATACAGAACTAGAGGCTAAAGTTGGCTTTTCTTTACCAGATTCCTAACTGAATGTTCCTTTCCTTCTAAAATGCTACAACTTGTACACATTCCAGAAGGTAACAGTAATATTTGCTAAACAAGCTGGCGAATAGGAACACAACTTCAGTGCCCACATCGGACGGTTTCTCAAATCTTGGACAATATTAAACAGGCTTCGCTCAGAGTGTGACCAGAGATACTTAAGGGAGGAACAGTTAGCATTACAACACCTACCACAACAAGGGAAAAGCTTCATACTAGAGCCAAATCACATGATTGGTACACGTGTTTGTGTAAAACTGCATCTGTGACCAAAGTCACATACCTTCTACCCAGACATCAGAGCCAAATAAATGTATTCTGTGGCTCGAGCTATTCTTTTTTGTTTAGAACATATTTTGAGGAGGTGAGACATAAGATAATCAGCTTGTCTAAGGAAGGAGAAGGTCAAAGGAAGATAAGTGAACATTCCCAAAACTTGCATTAAAAAGAATGATTATAATATACAATGAAACTGTGGTTTCCATCACTCCAGCAAAGATCTGGTAGATCACCAGACAAGTACTTACATGTTTTTAGCTTTGAGAGACAGGAGAAAATCAAGCCCTACTCTTGTTTCTGTCCTTACTTCCACAACTCAGCGCCATGTGTCTGAAAGGATATGTAGCTGTCAAAGAATCCATTAGTGAGACAAGAAAATAGAAAACAAAACACTCAAACAAAGAAGCTGCTGTTGGGCTTAGAATGGACAGACCTCCCCAGAGTCCAGATCTCAACATCATTGTGTGAGGGATCGCTTGCAGTATGAGAAGCAAAAAATAAAAACTAAAAAAATAAACCAAAAAAAATAACCAACTTTTAAGACTAAACTTTGAAGTTGGGGAAAAATCCTTGTAAATTTTTCTTTGAAAAACTGAAAAAAGATTAGAAGATGTAAGCAAGTCAATGTCAATATTGAAGAATGTGGTATTATAATTAGTAGCTGAGACCTTTGTGTAACGCTGTTTAATATGTTAAATATATTTTCTCTGCCTTTTTCCTGAGATTAATAAATGAATTTGTACTTAATTGTTGTGAATGGTCTTTGACTTCTGTACAGTACTAGATATGTGTGTGTGTACATGTGCAAAATAACCTGCTATGGCCTCACAGAGACAAACATTTTGTCAGGGGTTTAATATCAATGAGGTAAAATAATGGTTAGCTGTGATTGTAAGTTCTCAGTTTTAAATTTAAGCTTACATTTAAAAGAACACCAGTAGCTCTGAAAATTGCAGCCAATCAAAATAATATAGCCAGACTGTAGCACCTTTCTCTACCTTTGTTTTGCCCTCCTGTCATTTCCATGTGCTTCTGTTTGTTTTGGTTCTTAGCTCCTCCTTGTCTCCGTCCTTTTGTCACACCCCTCACCTGTTCCTAGTTTGTGGCTTGTCCCCAGGTGTTCCTTGTCTGCCCTTGTGTATTTATACCCCTGTGTTTGCTTCTGCTCTTGGTCTGACATTTGTAGATGGTGAGTGTTGAATATGAATGTGTTCTTGTTTTTATTGCTAGCTCCTTGTTTATTTTCTCGTTTCCTAGTCTAGGTGTTTTTCTTTAATTATAAACTCTCATGTTCTCAAGTTGGACTAGAATGAACAGACTTTGCATTTATATGGTCTTCCCTCTCTTGACCTTTCGTTACACTGATCATGGATTTAGAACTTCAGAGCGTAAATATTTCATAATACATTGACTGTATTATTGCCTATACTGCCAAATTTGTGTAACCACGTTATAGGATAATTTTGCTGTAACACATATAAATATTTGAAACAACTGCAAAAGCACTGCACTTAAACCAAAATGATTTGTCTTCTAAGCAAGCTTCACAGTTATGCTGATTATGCTTTCATCACATTGATCAATGTTGTTTTAGTGATTGGACTTTCACCCCCACAAAAAAGCATTTTTTAAATATTAAATACTAATAAATCCACAACGCATATAACATCATAAAATGTTTGTATCATGTCACGATCACCAAACATACTGGTCAGGTCCTAGCCGTTACTTGTACGTGTGCCAGCAGCCTTTAAATGGGGAAACCACAGGGCAGCCTTGAGTTACCTCACCGCTGTAAACAGTGCACTCCCAAATGAGTGACTCGGAGTGAGGCTGAGGTTGACCATGGCTGAAATGGAGAAGAATGAGATTAATTGCTCAGCTGTTGTCTCTTTAAATATGCTGATCCCTCCCTGGCTCTACCCACAGCGTTCAGCAGCGCAGTCTTCGTAAAGCAGGGGGAAAAGTAAATAGCTATCAGCAAAAGTTCGCGGGATCAGGACTTTTTTTCCCGAGGTAATCCTTGGATGAGGATTACGTCGGCAGTGTATTTTTGCAGAACGTAATGTGATCACGTCGGTCAAACGGAAAGGATTTCAATTATTTTTTTAGGAGAGAGGGGTGTGCTCGAGGATAAAGTGTGAGTGGGATGTGCTTAGGGTGAGGTGTGTGTATGTATGTGTGTGTGTATGTTTTGCATGGTGGTTCTCTTTTGAAGTTGGGCAGAAGGTTAGTGCCAGTAGAATTGCAACAGCGTGTTGTACAGCAGCACCAGAGCTTTAATTAGAAAGGCTGCACACCCTCGGGTCAGCATTACTTGTCAAAACCATAGAAAGGAGAATAAATGAGAGAGAGAGAAAGAAGGAGAGAGAAGGAGTTCATAGAGCACTGAGGTATAGTTGAGAAATTACAACATGTACTATAAATGTATCAGGCATTGTGTTAGAATTGAGCAATATGGACAGAAACACAAGTGCTGCAGTTATATTCCTTCATAATACTGTCTATCATAACATGGCATATATGTTTTTAATTAATACTTAATACCTTGATTTAGGAAAACGGTGATTTGGATCTGTTTGATTGTCATATTAGTCACAGCACACAGTAAAAAGGTTGTCCATGCAGTAATAGTGTCCTATTTTAGAAACACAGCTTCAAAAGCTATTAATGCAGTAATTATAATTCAGCATTTCACAAACTGCACTGCAGTAAATCCAAAATAAACAGGCCTAATTATACTCTCTTTGTAATAAAGCATGCAGTTGGTCACTGCTCTTTAAATATAGGCAAGATCCATATTGTGTATAATGATGTACAGTATAATGATGATTATGTATAATGACTAAAACTACCATGAGAACAGTAAAAGATGGTCAGATTGTACTTCCATTACATCTTCAAAAAATCAGTCATCAATATTCACTCATCAATTTCCAGTGCATTATCTGGGTATTAACAGTACACTACATTCTTTCATTTTTCATTTTGTACACTGGAGTTTAGTTAAGATGCAACATAAGAGTCCTTGGGCAGGACCCCTAATGCTACAATTTCCTATATCTGGAACATGTTTGGATTATAAGTCGCTCTGGATAAGCAGCTTAAATGTAAATAGTCCAATGACAAAGCGTATAAGAAAAGCTTATTAAGTAGGAAATCACCTATTATTATATCTTCATATATATTTATGAAACGACTACTGACTTTTTCATTGCAGCATGAAGGTCACTTTTTTATGCAATATAAAAATATAATTTTTTTATATGTCAAAATAAAAGTCATTTTATTTTGTTTTTGGTTGTGCCACCTGACATTTGAGGAAATACCAACTACCAGGTAAATGTTTTTGAGCGAGTTCAGTACTTTTAAAATCTCCTTATTTTACAACATAGTTTTTTATTTACAAACACAAAACCATGGATTACTTAATCAACATTCTGTTTATGGTTGGACAGTTGCACCACCTGACATTTTTAGAATTTTGGAGGAATAAAAAAACGAAAATGAACTTTATATAGACACACTGAAAATTGCTTCACATAAATCTATGGCATGTATTTATTACATTACTTTGGGGGGATGTAATGGGCCTGGACACAAATTGCACATCATGTCAGTGACCCAAATGTTAATACTTGTATTAAAAGAGGCTTTAATGAAAAAGTAGAAGAGGAAAGAGAGACAGAGAGAGTAATAAGTTGAATATATGGAGAGACAATAATTAGAAGAGAAATGCCAGAAGAATTGCAGAGAGATAGTAAGGCCTGGCCCTCAGGGAGAAAACAGAGTGAGAGAGAGAGATTTTTTTTCATAAGCAAACATTCAACACTTTGTCTTGTGAACCTTCACATCCGTAAGAATGCTCTTTTCCTCTTTAGCAAAGCAAGGCCATTCCTGACATGTTGATGGCCATTCAGCGCAGCATGTTTTATTCAACAACAGTAATTATTCCGCTGTTTAGTTGTAGTTAGAGTGAGTTGGAAGCTAAGTGTTGCTTGTCTATGCACTTTCTTAGCTCGTATGTCCAATCTCTCAGTGAGAGAGCTGCTTTCCTCGGCGTCTCCCGTTACGGCGCCAACTCTCAGAGTCGAACTAAGAAAGAAACTGTGTGTGTGCGCAAATGCGGTTGCATGCTTGTGTGTGTATTCCCCAGTGCCCGCGAATCCAGTTGAGAGCTAATCCAAGGTGGAGATCAAAGTGAGATTCTGGAAATCTCCGTCTGTGAAAGAACATGAAAGCAGTGATGAGAAAAGAGAAGTGCCATTTGAGTCGGTTACATTTTCACACGTCTAAATACGAAGCACTGAAGTATGCAGCGGTCACCAGATGCAGACTGGTTTTGTTTTAAGAATGAGCGCTCATACATTATGTAAGCAGAGGGAGCACACATTGCCGTTCACATTTTCCCTCGTAAGAGTCAAATGGTTTTCCTAGCTTTACATAAAAGAAGTTGATGTACCACAGAAATATCATTCAAGTATCACAACTATAAACGTATTTAAATATGACCTTCAGCCTGCAGCCGTTTTGCTTGATGTTTGTGTTGAGGTGATAAAGAGTGTAACCTTTCAAAGGAGCCAGACTTGTAAAGGTAATGACTAGAGTTTAGTTTTTTCTAGCATCAGCAAGGATTTTTGTCTAAGCTTAACATTTTACGGCTTGTGTTGCGTCTGTGTCTGCTTTATAAATGATGATGTGTTGCAGGGCAGCCTATCAGAACAGTGGTCATTTTATTACATGGATCTGTCATAGGCTGGGTTTACACAGTGAAACTGTGTATTTAGTTGCTTGAAACTCGTATGAAACTACATTTTAAATATTATAATATAAATCATGCTGCAACTGACCTGCAACACACCCCAACATGTGAACCTGTCTCAGCTGTAAAACAGGTTTCATAAAACAACCAGTATTATGATTCTAGTCAAAGGCCATAATTGTAAGATTTCACCCAGTCAATGGTCAAGAAAATAAAAAATGGTATATTGGATTTTGGAAAAAAAAACTCTCCTACTCGACTTCATTATCCAGATTGTCGTCTACCTCAGCCATGACAACAAATAAACATGAGTTTCACAACCACACGTTTCACACGTTTCTGCAACCAGCTGGCTTAACCAGCCAACTAACTAGCCATCAGGTATAACTACTATCTACCAAACCTTTAACTTTTAATAGCTTAATGAAGAACTAACAGATATAACAAATATATAGTAAAGAAATGAATATACCAGATCACTCATGGTTCTATATAGCAAGAAGGTAGAATGTCAGAGAAAGCCACACTGTGTCATTCATGCAGTGCATATGGTGCCCCCTTGTGGATAATGTTTACATAGCTAAATACAAGTGAGTGAGCATATAAATGAGTGCCTCATGAGCCTGAAAAATCAAATGTTTTGTTTAGAGATGGACCAATCAGCGTTTTTGAGGCCGATTTTGATCACTGATTACCTTTCAACGCGATCGGCCGATAGCCGATACCAATAGAGGGTGGGGCTATATGCCACGGCAGGGCTACATGTAATTATTAGTGCAAGCAAGTCATAAAACATGATCTTAACTGGTTTATTACCATAACTGCTTTTGCGAGGCGCGCCACTTTAGTTTTTCTGTGGAAAATAAAAGGGCATGTGTTTCCACCTAGTGGTTCAGAAAGGAATTGCAAGGACCTGGCCAGAGGGGGTTTCAACTAAATGCTAGCTGGAAATACAGAAATTAGACTCATTTGTTTAACGCCATCAATCGGCTCTCGGGATCGGCTAAATTGGATAATTATCGTCCGATATTTTGATTAAAAATTGGCCGATACCAATACATAGCCGATCCATCTCTAGTTTTGTTTGTTAAAGTGACAGTGTAAAGCCAGTCTCAAAGATACAGCAGTAAAAAAAACATTGTCATGTTTAAATGAATTATATAAGTTTCTGGAACATAAAACTTATTTAACAAAAATATTGTACATGAAGATCTAATTTTAATGATTAACAAATTAATGCAGATTTTAAGAAAACCACATAAGCACATAAACTTTTAAGATTACCACTGCAGTTTGGGACAAGTGGTAATGATTTAGCTCTGCAGTTTGCTCAAAGCTAGTTAATGGTGTAAAACCTTCCATTACTTGTTAAGTATATTACCTTGATAGCACCTGTGTAAGAGACACAAACTGATTGTCCAGACAGATTAATAACACCACGCTAGAATTTTCTGCGAACTTCGGCTTTAAATTCAGTAGAAGTATTAGAGTATTCATGCTGTGTGCCATGTCGGGGGCTTTGGCGGCTAATACGCTCACAAACCCATTCCATTTTAGGTATAGAAATGCATTCTTTGGGAAGCCCTGCCTGTTCTTTTAGGATTCAGGGATAGAGTGGTGTGCTGAAGGTACCAGACCGACTCGAGCAATTAGATCTATTATTAGTGCGACAGTGGCTCAGGATTGATGCGGCACAATAGGCGTGTGTAAGCAGAAAAGCCGGGGACGTGTGTGAAATGTGAATGGCGAGCGTCTCCGGGATTATAACAACCCTCATTAACATTTTCACACATGGCTGGCCAACAAATGAGCATGGAGCCCAACCTCCTGCGGCAGATTTATGACCCTCATATACCTCGTTCTCCAGGCAGCGCACCTCCCAGTGAGGAGAGAACTGAGGGTGCTGGGGAGGGGCCAGTGGCGGAAAGACTCGGTCAGCAGCCTCACTGTTGCCGGGTCAAATCCCATGCTAGGACCCGCTCTTGTCTGCTTATCGCTAATTAATTACTGATTATTGTTATGACATGCAGGGATTGTTTATGGAACAATGGAGTAGTAGCGACGGAGCATGAGTTTCATTCCCTCGACGAAGCGGTTTCTTGCTTCAGGGTTTGCTTTATGTGTATGTCTCACTCACACAGACACTCACTATAATCTCAAATACACTTGCTTATGTGTTTTATGACACTGTGAGAAGGTAAACAACATAGCAACAATCATGCTGAAGCATGTCTGGCCCTATTTTTGCCCATTTATATGGATAACAGGGTGCCATGTTTTTAGAAAGCATGTAATAAGTTCTCGCTGATGTCTTTTTTGCACAATGGTAATTACTGGCTATATACTTCCATTACTTATTAGCTACATTACCTTGTAGCTCTAGTGCCAAACTAAACCAAACTTTAGGCACAAATTGAAAGAGGAAAGGTTTAAAGAGCAAAATGTGTAAATGTTGGCCAAACTGTTTCTAGAGAATATAGTTTAATAAGTGATAGAACTTGTGAGACTTAGCAAAGGAAGATCTTATAATGAAACTGGCAGCTTAACAACAGTAATTAATACGGTTAGCAGTTCACTGAATATGGTCAACAGTTAAAACTCTGCAGACATTTGATGCTAGAGTTTCTCCGCTTCCTTGTGAGGGTGCTGAAACACCATCATGGCAAGATCTGACCCAATTCAACCCCTGAATCTGGCCCTCTGAGGACAAGTTCCGTCTAGAGCACTTAATTACAGTGACAAACTGTGTTGTGTAGAAGCAGAAAACATTGGTACCACCCAAAATTAGCGCTGACGCGAGGAGAGTGCAGAGTGACAGAACCTGAGGGGCTTTAGGGAGGATGGTGAAGAAGTAGTGGCCACATCCACTCAGAAAGGATCACAGCAGAACCAGGATTTGTCTCCCCAAGTTTTCATTCAGCTCAGCCTTCTGTGAGGCATTCAGTCATTTGTCTTAGCCTGAAACAAAGACTGTTTTCACACAGTGGTTGTACAAAGGTCCAAACCCTAATTCTTACAAACTAAACGTTCTGGTACACTTAGATCTCACACCACTTCATCCTCACTTATAATCATCTGAGTGTCAGTAACAGTTAACCATTAAATGCACCCTCATGGCTGCTATCAACCAACTCATTCATCTACTTTTTCCATACCAGGAACAGAACAGCAATGACAATGTTCCTTTGCTCCTGCTCATTTGCATTTCTGTCATGTTGCCATATCAGGACTCATTAAAGTTTGAACACTGAAATTAAGCAGCATGTAGTTTGGAAAACTGAATGTGTGACAATGCCCAAATCCTCCGGCCCTGTTAGACTTCATCAGCTCACCTTAGGAATCATGTCATTAACCATCATGCATTAATTTATGGAGAGGATAAGGCATGGGAAGACAGGTTTCTCTCTCTCTTTCTCTCTCTCTCTCTCCCAGCTCTCTCCATCTCTTTTTTTGCTGTGGGTTTGGCCCCCTGCCAGTCTGTCCACCCAGGGTTATTAATGGATCTTTCACGGAGAAGCTTAGAGAGGGGGCCTCGCTGCCTAATGTCCTTAAGACAAAGGGAGGATATTCCTGCTGAGGTGGGACGCTGGAAATCCAATTTCCCATCCTCTGTTTTAATTTGGGCACTGATGGGGCAGCGAGATTACGACAGAAGGCATCTGTGCCACACCTCGCTGGCAATGCTGCACCTTGTGCCGTGCGCCAACACAGCGAAACGGAAAAACTGCGGGTTTATCCACAAACGATTCCCAGATACTGATCAGTCGTCCAAAGCACCCCAACCAAAGGACTAATGTGATAACAGTCTGATAAGTAATGAAAAGAGGAGGCTTTTTAAATGTTTGCCATGTCCCCTACTGTGGTGGAGCTTCCCCGTTGTTTGGGAAAGTGCTTTGCGTTCCGTCGGAGGCCAAAACGAGCACTAACTGCACGATTATCGTTCTAATGGAGATAATGAAGTCTTGCCACATTACTGGCCTTGGCTATGGCACGCAGTTGCCTGTTAATTACAGTTTCACATTAAAAGTCCTAGTGGTCCGCTTTTTCTCTCACAAGATTTACTTCTTTATTTATTTACATGAATCTAGAAATCAGTGTTTTGTGCAGCTTCCTCATTAATCGATTATTCACTCATCAGGCTTTTTTAATTACAGTCCCTACATGTTAGCAAGCACATATCAATGGTGTCTCTGCCATTAAAGCCAAGCTTAGAGCACTCAGTCCTATGAGTTGTTATTCCACTAGAGTACACGTGTCCTGTGATGCATAATTAAACCATCCATGTCTAATAGCAGGTTAATTAAACTACATTGACAGTGGTGTTGGTCTTCAACAGTATATATTTTATCAGTTTCTTATAGTATATTACTGTCGTTTGTATTATAAAAAGTCAATTTGTATTGTTTTACTTTTTTAAACTTTGACTACCTGATTAACCAAGTTAATTAGAAAGTGATGTGCTTTCTAAGGTGATTCATGCCCTCAAAATTAAGGGTTTATAAAAGGCCCGTACTTTAAATCTATAAAATACATTAAATAAGCCTCGTATGCGCAGTCAAAGCTGTTCCTAAAGACGCAGTTGTAAATAACGTATGCACAGCCACATCAGTGTTCAAGGAAGCTGATGGTTGTTGTGTAAGACACAACTAAGTACAAAAAGCATGTTTTTATCCCATAATGGGATGTCATTTGAGATAAACGTCATGAGCTGTTCGATATATGTTATTAGGTGCAACAATTTGACGACCAGAGAATTTAGATTAATAGCTTTCAGCTCCCGGGAAATGATTTCCTTTTGAGAAAGCAATTTGCATGTGGCAGAGAGAGGAGAGACCCCCTTTTTACAGCTCTTTTGTGGTGTCAGCTAAAACTATTGGCATTTAAAACAACTCCCCAAGGTTAATGAGCCCCTCCATTAAACCTCCCCTGCGGGAAAGCTGGAGCATTCTGGGAAGCGTAGTCGTAATCTCAAACCACAGTTGCCGCTACATTAAAACAAGAAGTTTTGGGCTTTACCTCAGTGACCTTTTAATAAAAACAGTAACAATAAGTTGTAATGTAAATTTGTATTTCACTACTACTATTACTGCTACATATACAACTACTACTACTACTACTACTAATAATAATAATAATAATACATTTTATTTATATAGGGCCTTATAATTTCAAATTGTCCAGCCAAATGAGAACGTATGAACTCTCTCATGTGAATGGAAAAGAACATTTCAGAACACTGAATACAGAGGAGCATCCTACAATGAGGGAAGATGGTAGAATATTCTTCATGGAGAAGAAATTCCTAGAACTCTGTTAATGGAGTAGAACATTTCAGAACAGTATGGATAGAGAAGAACAATCTGGAAAACTGTAAACGGAAGAGAGCATTCAAGGTCAGTTTGAATGGAGAAATTTCCTGAACAGTGTGAATGGTGAGAACATTCTATAGTCACCTATAGGTACAATACACTTACTGAGTGTTTGGGTCTCTTGACGTTTGTTATGGAATATCAGGTTTGAAGGATGGCATTCCAGTAAGAAAGCACTGAATGTTTACATTCATAGCTGCTTCTGTATGCCTGTAGACACCGAGGCCCCAGACAAACTGAGCATTGCTTGAGAGAAACATGGCCTTTCTCATTGCATATTTAACAACCTTTGCAATTGTTTGCACACATACCCTTCCTTGTTCAGGGATGATCTCCTCAGTTCCATGGAGCCTCTGTTGTACCGGGTGTTTCGCGTGGGTATTGATGAATGATTAACGCCACAGAAGGCAAGGCGACGCCCTCCCCCGCTGGAGAGCTAAATATTTCATCTGTGCCCAGATGTGCGGCTGTCTGAGGGCTGCTCTATCAGCTCCTCCCTGCTGGAGGAACATGCAGAGGTGTTCTCAGACCAGCCAGTTCACGAGTAACGCAGACTCGCCCTGGCCCATATTGATCTGCTTAAAAAATTAGGAATGGGCGTGGTTGAATATGCGTATGTTCAGTCTCATTTTTTAGTATTTGTTGACGTATAACTGCTGGATCCGCTTTACCTGGGTAAAATACGGTACTGTAATCGGAATCGTTTCTAACAAGATCAATGATATTAATCTGTACAAATCTATTCTGTCCATAGGTTTTAAGTCTGAAACACTGTTCAAGCTGGATTAGTTTTATCTGGGGTGGTCCTATAATTCAAGAGATCCGTGATTTTAATCCAGTACAAATCTGCCATGTGCATAATGTTTACTGAGTAATAATTCTGAAGTGAATTATCTTCTAAAAGCCTATTCGAGTTGGATTAGTTTTAAAAGAGGAGGTCCGTTAACATAATTTGCGTGTGATTTAACTTGCGGATTTGTATGGGATGAAGGGAAACTGTAATTTCCCCAATTTTTCCCAAATAGCCCCCATTGAAACCTTATTGCATGGACTTTTAGATTAGCATTCTGTGGCAGGTGCCACACATTCGAGCAATAATGACACATTGTGCAGCTAAACGTCAAAAAGACCAGCATTAGGCCAGTGAAGTGGGTTTATTCTGCTAGCCAGTTGCTGTCCAGCAAGACCGAAAACGCATTGCCTTGCAAGACTGGCTTTCGAGTTTTCCTTGTTGATTTCAGGAGTCTCGTCATGAACTTAAGGATTAATGATTTGAGCTCCATATTAGCTGTTAGTTTTATCTTCAGGTCGCAAATAAAGAAAACTGCCAGCAGTTCCTGCCTTGTAAATAGGCTTACTATGTAGTTTATTATAGTAAATCAGGGCAGATAGTTACAAACAAACCACCCCTGTTGTGTCAGGAGTTCTTTAGAAGATAGAAATGTTGGCATATGATAGACTAACTGGTTATAGGTAGTCTAGTTTAAGCATTATCTGTTCTGTCAGGTAAGCAGACGGTTCAGCTACAATAGAAAAATATTTCATGATTTCCCTTATAATTTTATATAGACAAGTTTTGTAAGCTTATGTCTGTTTTATCCTGTTGTTATAATTCATATAGGGGGCACCCCAAAAAATAGCACTCTAAATAACTTCTATGCCGGTTTATGCCAGAACTATCTAACAAACAGTCCCTTTGAGGGTGTTGCTGGTTGGATGCCCCATAAACCATCAGGGTTGTCTGACTTATAAACTTAAAATGTAAACTGTAATAATGTAAATAAATGAGTTTTTTCAAGTAACTGATCTATAGTACTGTATTCAATTAGTGTATTTCAGTCCAAAGAAAAAAAATATTCAGTAAAAGCCAAGCAAATAGCACTGAAATACTTAAATCTTTTATTTTGAGATGACAAAGTCTGAAAATATTGACTTGACTCTCTTTGATTCGGTTGAAATATACGTCATAATTAAATGAAGCTCATACAACAGTTATGAGTTTACAGCACCCCTGCCATAGGATGTTAAACCATGTTTTCGTTTTGTAGTTATAACAGTCTACTGACAGTGAAGAATTTATGTGTTGGGATATTTAAGTACTAATTGTTAAGGACTAATTCAGATAATTGAGTAGAAACTATCATTAAAATATTCATTCCAGCATAGACGCTTGCCTTTAAAAGTGGTGTGATATACTGGGGATTCTCATTGGTTGCCTAGCCCAGGGGGATGGGGGGGTTATCACAATTCATCTGTTTCTCTCACTAACCTGACCTGATCAATACTCGTTCATGCGTCTCATTCTTTGGCACTGATCAGATTAAGTGCTCTGGAGCGATGCACTTTTGCTTGTGGACGCAGGTAATGAACTCCAGAGTGCACAAGAATGTGCGATATTGCTGGCAACTGGCACTTGTTTAAACTGCTGTTATTTGTACCGTAGCTAATGTTCAAAACAGGAGGCACGTTCCCACCCTGAGGTTCTCCGTCAGTCTCAACAGGTTAAAAAGAGTCTGCATAGCTTAGAAAGACCCTTTCGGAATTGGATAAGTCTGAGGCTAAGGCAGAGAAAGAGCCGTGTTACGGAATTCATCAAGCGGGATGAATGACAGATAAGTACAAAAAGAATCACAGTCACTTGCATGTCCAAGAAAATGTCTGAGAGAAGGCTGTGGTGGAGAGACAGCTGAGGGGTAATGGAAATAGATAAGTAGAGTGGGAGGGGACACTGGGGGGAAGGGAGAAACAGAGAGTAGAGGAGCGCTTGTGTTTTAGTATAATAAGAGCAGGGAGTATGGTCGCGTCAGTGATGCATTGCCACTGGCTCATCAGCGAAGGCCAGGCTGGAGCTCCCAGATTAGATTTTAATTCTTGTTCCAGCATCGAGTCTTCATTTCTTTGCAAATAATCATGGGATGGCAACTGCAGTGGCACAATAAAAAAGTCCTACCTATTCTGAAGCCAATGCTTAAGCATGTAGGAAAGTTTACTGCAAAGTTACGAACCCATGCATACCGAGCAGTCCTTGGGGACTCCTAGCATCTGAGAAAAATATGTTTAGAATGTTATTTATCAGGAAAGTAAGCATTTATTTACTGTCAAAAACAAAAAAATACTAAGTACATATAACATCAATACAAACAGTAGTGATTATGTGCCTGTCAATGTGTTTATTTAATAATTTCCAGGCCTCTACAAGCCATTTTTTTTGTAAACAGTACTTGTTATTTAACACGGTTGCACTTTTTCTCCAAGTTATGACTGTAATGGCATGCCTAAACTAAAAGGGGGCTCTGTTCCCACATACTTTGGACTACTGTCATGAGCTGGCTCTCATTTAAAAGCCTTTCTTTGGTGACAGTCAGAATAATTGTGTGAATTACTGACAATTCAGACTGAAGGAGTTTCTTTCCGCCTGACTTTTTAGATATATAAAACCCATCAGTGCCTGTTCCTCTAGGTTCACTAGCCCACTTCACCTTACAGATACAACTGAGCTACAACCCAGGTTTTATCTTGTGGATTTGCTAGTGTTTGTCTGTTTGACAACTGCTGTGAGTAGTTGATAATAAACTGATTTGTACAAATCCAATCCAAATCCAAAGAAGTCTAGAAGTAAAGGATGGACGCTGTTTGTGTACGGTTATAGAGAAAAGGTTAAAAAAATCATATGTGCCGATGATGGAATTTAATCTGTTTGATGGGCAGCATTGAGGAGAAATCTGGAACAAAACCCAACGTCAACTAATTTGTTTAAAGCAACAAATTCTTGTTTAATGTTTGTTTGCACCACTCACTCTTATAAAAGGTGTTTTAGATGAGTATATATATGCGCTATCAATCCAGATAAAAGATTTGAAACAGTTTTCTTAGGTGTCTAAAACTTTTGAACTCTAGTGTGCACATGCAGTCCATTAGACGACCCTGTTCTCACGTTACCTGCCTTTTCTGACCCGGCCTCACCTACAATAACAGTGAGAAGAAAAGAACAGCATATACAATCCTGTCTTAAGGCTTTGATGTTCCTTCCCACTCTTTGTTTTTTTATTCCCAGGTACTTACCGTATAAGAGATGTGCATGGGCGTCGCACTTCACAGGGGTGTGATGAGCATATTTAAACACTGTAGGACTGGATATGTCTGGGACTCTTTTTCAGACAGGTGTTGCAGATTGTTTGAGTGTGTGTGTGCACGTGTGTGAAATGAGCTCTTTTTCCGTGACAGATTTGAGAAGTTCGCGATAGGCATCTTCAAAAGGCGCCCCAGCTCAGTAGGGGTCCTCGGCACACCGCTAAACGGGACGCACTTGTTGCAGGCCTTGATGTCCCCGATTTATCCGACTCCCTGAGAGAGTCAGAGTGTGTGTCTGAGTGTGTGTGACTTTGGCTCGAGTCGAGCACTGCACTCTGAAACCTGAATGAGCCCCTCGCCATAGCCATGGCTAATGTGAATGCTAGCAGGTGCCAATGAGCAATGACAATGAGGTCAGGAAGCTTTTTTTATTGTAAGAAGCAGACAAATTACCATCAAGAGTGCTTATAAGCATGTGCATGTTGGACGGCCATTGGAAAGCAATATGGGTAAATTAAATTTGACCCCAGTGGCTCGTAATGGTGTTTTTGCGATGCTGGCAGATTGGAATCAATATTGGCGAGAGATTTTGATCAACTCTTACAGCTTCCACTGCGACTGTCATTTCATGTGTTTTCACCACTGCGGGTTGGGTAGGGGTGCAAGAATGCACCCATCAATCATAATAAATTGATCTGAAAGTGATTGATGTTGGAATGTTAGGACTGATTATAATCAAATATAATAATATTCAGTGAAGTATACTGACATTTTGGCCAAACTATACAGGAGTTAGTTATGACCACACAATCTGTTTGGATGAAAAATGTTCTATCTGTGCTTTTGTATCTGATACCAGAACGTTTTTTTTTTTTTTACATATCAGATTGCTAAATGACAAGTGCTTGCTTTACTCTAAGCTGCTGGGACTACTTGAAGTCAGAAGAAACTGACAGTATTAACATGGGTTTGAATGTTGGTCATTTGCTTTTTGGTAACAGTTTATTGAATAACCTTAATTAGATTGTGCTTTTTACATGCTTACCATGCATTTATCTGTCATTCAACTAAATATCTGTAAATTTACCATCGCTTTCCATAACCCTATCCTGGCCCAAATTCAAACCATTACCTTAAAGACAGTGTGAAGTAATGCCAAGCATGAAATTAGTGATACACTGGAGTCATGCTTAGCTTTAACCCACCCTCAAAGCTAAAACACTGCTCATACTAGAGTCAGATCTTGCAGAACAGCTTCTGAATTCTGGTTTTGGTGGTAAAACAAGTAAAGCTGCTAGATGGAGCTTCCGTTTTTCAGGCTATAGTGGAATTTAACACTTGAGAGAGGCTACATCTTTTCTTGCAATTGGGCATGGTTTTGGTGCCTTCAGCGAACGCTATCTTCTATTTTTTCACAATTTTAAAAACTGCTTTTACACACTTTCTAATGTAATAGTTCAGATTTGGTTGGGTGGATAATAACACATTAATCTGTGCTCTCAATAGACATTTTATTACTGCTTTACACAGACTTTATACCAGCTAAATACCAAAACCTAATCCCAACCTTTATCCCAAACCTACTGCTAATCATAGTCGTAACAATATTGTCATTGTGAATCAATGTTGTAAATTTTACAGATTGTTTATAAGTTAAACTGTAGATAATCCATCAAGCCTGTCCAAATAATATAGGCCCTAGTTAGAGCTTTTTGCAGGGTTTTTCCTATAGCTATATTAAAAAATTATTGTTGGATGACCCTGTTTTTCCGCTGAGTGCACAAGTTTATTTTTCAGATCAGTAAATGTTTTTATTGTTTTTATTAATCAGAGGAATGAAAGAGCATGACTGATGTTATTAACAGAAAAGAAGTAGAAAAAGCCAGAAATAGAGGCAGTTTTATGTCAGCCTTAAATGCTAAATAAAATTCCCAGTCTGTAATATATAAATATACAGTCAACAGCCAATATATTTCTAACTGAATTCTTTTGAGCTCAGAGCTCTTCATAGCTGATCATACCAGTGCCCTGTAATACTACATTCACCAACCATTATTAGTCACTCTACATAACAAACATCTACTAATTACACAAACACATCCAACGTTTGTAATGCATGGAGTGTAAAAAAACATGGAGTGTTTGTCTCAGTTCATAGACGACTCTCTGCAGACACCGGCTTCTTATGCATTTCCCTGCTGATGTCTAAGGCTAGCAGGCTTGACACAGTGACACAGTGTGGTTGTTCATCCTGGCTGATGTGTCTTGCAGGCCGTTCTTTCGGCAGCAGAGTGGAGCTAATCTCGGCCCTCAATCTGCCCACCTGTCAATGGAGGTCAGCACTTGTCAACCCCTTTTCCCTGCGCCTCCCCCATTCTCGCCACCTCACACCACTGATAAAAGGCCCAATCCAGGTTGTGCGCCTCAGCGGAGCATCTCAGGGAAACAGGGGCCCAGGGCCCAGGGGCTCTGGCCCCATTAACAGCCCAACAGCGAGGAGGTTAAAAAGCTGAAGTGCACACCAGACAGAGGAGCAGCGTACCCCGCGTGCTCAATTGAAGCTTTATTGTAGGAGAAAAAAAAGTTCCTCTTTCCGAGTGTCACCGATGTTGGATCGGTTCGACTCCCCTCTCTGGGGAGAATGGAGGGACACCTTTGTTCATTAACCAAATGTCACTCCAAGAGCGATCAAACAATGTCCTAGAGGGAGAGAGCCTGCTCAGCGCTTTCGAGTTCCTCTTTCAAGGACAGTAAACACATTCATGGCTCTGATGGGGGAATAATACCCATTCACGAAAGGGACCAGACACGTTGCTTGTTTTTTAATGGGCATTAAACGACGCTATTGCTTTACCTTTATGCCTCGGGTTGGACCGTGAAAAGGACTACAAGCCATTCGGCTCGCACGGAATGGCCTTAAACATTAAAGTCTCAGGGCTTGGCTCCTGTTCCAGAGTTGTATTTGTCTCTTTTTTCTTTCTTCACTGTTGTGTGCTCGCATTTCTGCTCTTGATTAGATATGGGTCACAGTGGCTCGTATTCATGTACTGAAGGGCATTTTTGAGCACTTGATGTTGCTATAAACCTCAGTCATCGCTTTCAGCTCCAAAGCATGGCCAAAAAAGCAAACAGTATTGTTCACAGAATAACAGCACAGCACGCTGAGAAGGCTAGACAGACAGTGTGAAGCACAGTTCTGAATATGAGGAAGGAGAAAAAAGCAGCCACGCACTGCTGCTCCTTTTAGAGGGCCTTTAAAATGGCTTTAAATCACACACACTTCTGTCTAGGCCTTATTTTTATTAGTGGCTTGACAGCGCGGCTAATGTAGGGATTACAACTATGGCGTTTCTTTTGTTGGACTGCTCAGCCCCGGCCTCCCCTTTTACATTTCAGTCACGTTTCTTTTCCCACCCACCCAGACCTTAATGCATTTCCATTTGTTTTCCCTCTCAAAAAAAAAAGAAAAAGAAAAGGCATTTTAATGTCACTGGCCAGAAATTAAAAACAGGGCGCATAGCAATTAAAAATAAATATGTCTCACGGTCGCCACTTGCAGACCGGTCCCCTCCCCTCCCCAACATTGTTTTCATTGCACACTATGTCAGACTAATGCTCTAAGAGACTTATCGTTCCCGTCCTTCAAATTCAAAGCCCAGATGAGTCGGAGTCTTTTGGGAGGTGGTGATACCGTATCCGTTTCTGGGAAAAGAAATGAAGCACTCTTGTTTCTGCAGCCAGGCAAAAACACTTTCGCCAAAAACTACCAGCATGGGTATCAAACTTATATAAAATCATGTCAAACTTTACTTTGTTCTGTGATTCATCTCTCCATCTATATAAATATATGTGAAGAGATGAATGTAAATACAGAGAGCAACAGTTGTTTCGTGTTGTGACACTAGCAGCAGTCAGTGAGGCACTCTGGGCAGATGCAATCTGTTGAGAAACGACTTCCCTCCAGATTGTTTATTTGGCAGCAATACGTTTGATTTGTGGTCAGAATGGGTTGGTTTTGCATATCGTTGCTGTCTAAAGAAAAACATGTATCTCTGGTTTTTTTTCGGTTTTTTACTTTTCTGTGTTATTTAAGCACAGCAGCTGTTCTTTTATAGTACAGAAACAAAATTATAATGAATTATGATGTATGGAACATTATCATATTAGAAATGTGCTTACTCGTGGGTGACTTGCATTAAAAATAAAGTTTGTACCCTCTAATATAAAGTATAATTTTGGAGATACTTAACAATATATATGATATAACTATGACACACGAGCAACATTGTCTAGGTGCTATGGCAACAACTTGCATTCTCCAGACGATGGACATTGTATAGCATTTTAGATGATGTGAGGCGTTTTTATTTGCTATTGTTTTTGCTTTCCATTGCTCAGTTATTTGTGGGCAAATTCTTTCCGAGGTTTGAGTTTCATCACAACCTGTTTACCAGTATGCTACAAATAACTCAGTGTACAGCACAAAACATGCTAAGTCTCAGCTTCTGTGGTGAGCTGCAAGTAGTGTAGTGTGTTGTCAAAGGAGCAGACATCAGAATGTAAAGAGTTATTGTGTTAACGGAGAAAAGGAAATTCTGTGGACTCTCTGTCTGGTTCTCACTGCAAGGAGAAAGGCTTCTCATCTAACATTAATAACATGAGTGGCTTGTTATATTTACCAACACAGCTGGCGATCACATGAGGAAGAAGCCTTGAGAGTGTAGAGTACGAGACAAATGACTTGAGAACTTCAGACATATAACAACATTTGGCACTGTTTTTGCCAGCCAGAGAAGCTGATGGATGCCTACACACACTCATCCTTATCTCCTTAGGGTTCAAGTGCAATATTGATATTTGTGTATCTATGGATCATTCTACCAAATTGGTTTAAAGTCAAAGTTCGAAAGTCAAAAGTTTTAACAGATTTAAAAGCATTAAAAGCATTTTGCTTTGAGTGGCACTATACCTTAAATTAAGTTTATTTTATTGAAACAAATATTTGGACCAAACAGTCATGACTCTGTCGAAACCAAGTGTTTGAGTAGTGACTGTTTCAGTGGTGACAGTTTTAGCTAATGCTGAGCAGAACCCAAAAACACCAGCCAGTACATGACATAGTTTTGAACATTTGTACACACGAAACAATATTTTTTCCATTAAAACACAAAAGCTCCTTAATTGCAGGAAATATTTATTTTGGTACTGATAGTTCTTAATGTTACAAACTCATTTTCAGAGTTTAGGGGCACATTTACTTCAGAATGATGGGCCATGAAGGGAAGGGTTGTAGTCTCACTTGCTGCTCTAAAATGCAGTGATGTGGCTAAAATAAGACTCCATCTACCGACTAAAACTCCCTGAAAACATGGAACAGCATATTTTAAATAGATTATTATAATTATTATTTAAAAAAACTCATGATAAATCGATTGATTGTAACATCCATAATCAAAAAGATTAAAATATGTAGGTAGTATATAGGTATTTTACAAGCTACAATTTCAGTAAAATAATAAAAAGTACAGTATAAATGATTGTTATATTTGTGTTTATTTTAGTGCTATCCCGATTATTGTCTTGGGTTTGAATAGATCATAACATAGTCCTTGTAAATATGGGACCACAGTTTAGGTAATTTAGTAGAATGGTCCATGTTGTTCATTTCTGTTTTCATTCTTTTGCCAAATAAAAGTATTTTAGATTTGTTTTATTTCTTAAGTATTAAACATGTACAGACATTGCAGAACAGTACACCAAGGTCTCCAAAAAATATTTACTCAAGCATAAATACACTATACTGTGATAAATAATGAAACAGTCAAAATATTGATTATACCATGATGTAAATGTTTGTTGCTGCCTTGATGGTTCACATTAGTGCTTGTAGACCCATATCATTAGTCTCTATCATTAGTGTGAACACCACGTTAAAGGACCCACGCTTTTTATCATCAACTTAAAGCTAACAGTGGACCAACTGTTCACATCAGTTGATGCCTTTCTTCTGCTTTCACCCCTTTTCTGGGAAAACAAAAACCAAGCGAACACACAATCTCCATTCTTACCAGTTCGGCCATGTATCGGATATACATGTTTGATCTAGGAGCACATATGGAAGTGACTCAAAACTTTTAAAGATGTTTTTTTGTGTTCACACCATTTTGAAAAAGGTCAGAACAACTCAGCTGAGCCATTTGTCACTCTCACATACTGTTAAGGCCAGTAGACCTGTCATGGTCATAGATAAGGGAGTTATAACCTGCTTAGCCAGTTGCACCACTCAAACGACTACAAAAATCTCTTGTTAGCGCCTTCATCACCAGCACTCTTTGTGCTGCTGTATTTGACGTGTTTACAGCCGAGACTTTGGGTGTGTTTCAAAACCTAGTGAGTGTGTAAGTAGGCTGTCTAGGTAGCTGTTTAAGTAGCAGCGTTCTGTCTGACATCTCTCCTCATAAAACAGATTACTGAGACGCTTTAGTTAGAGAGAGACTGCGTCCCGGCTTGTTCCCACCCACAGCAGCTTGTTGCTAAGCTACCGACCGGCTATCCAAAACAATAGCCCGAGGCTTGAAAATCCACTAGCATAAATGCTAATGGTTGAGTATAAAACAGCAAAATGGTCAACGACTCGTTACAAAATTGCAAATAAAAGGCTGTTTTGTGTGATTATATGACAAGAAACACATTAAAACACCAGAGAAAATCAAAATAACTTACATTTGAAGATGACCTTGGTAAAAGTTCTGCCTGCATTGCATCATGGGATTGCCTTAGCGGCTGAGGAAGCTTTTGATGCTTCCTTAATATCAGGGCAAAATAAGGTGTCTCAGTAGACAGCATGTTTAAGATATCTAAGAATTGTGACAGCCTACATGTCGGGAGCGCAAACTATGATGTAGAATGCTGTCTATGTAGACACTCACTAGGTTTTGAGACACACCCTATGTCTTCATATATCTGCTACGGTCAAGGAAGGATTAGTATGTCCTTTAGATGACTGTGGATGAGCATGATCTAAACTCTCACTTTTCCTGTGATGCTACATGAGACCCACAGAAGATAGATAGATAGATAGATAGATAGATAGATAGATAGATAGATAGATAGATAGATAGATAGATAGATAGATAGATAGATAGATAGATAGATAGATAGATAGATAGATAGATAGATAGATAGATAGATAGATAGAAGGAAATTTAGCAGCCAATAGCAGTTACAAACACAGTACAAAAAAACAATATGTTATTTAAAAATTAAATAGTGTTTAAATAGTGTCCAGGAGTGCAAAGGTACAGGATGTAGAGCAAAGTGTTAAAAAGTGAGTGTCAGTCTACTCACTGCAGAACAGAATATAAACAGAATGCTGCTGTAACAATGAGAAATCAGCATAGCGGTTTGCTGATTTTTGATGTATTTATGGAATTATATAGTAAGTGAGCATAGTCTCCTGATTCATCCTGTATCATGGGATCTGCTGTACATCCACAGCACTCGAGTCATGTTTGAAGTGCCTGTGTGGAGTCATTATTGAAGTCTCACCGTTTAAATTCACTGCTGTGTTTACAGTGGACTGCCGATACAGAGAAGCTTGTGAGCATTCAGTGCTGTTTGTCATCTGATGATAGATTGCTGTTTACACATGAGGACAGAAAAGCTGGTGTAATGCTGCCGTTTGGACGGGATTACAAAGTGCTTTGTTTGCATTAGCATAGCAGCTAATCCTATTGATCAGACTGATCTCTGGGCTTATAGTTCTATGAATATACATGTAATGGTAGGGGCCATATTAATTTGGCATAGCCTGCGTTTTAATGTGTTCATTACGCTAGCCTAACAGTGGTATATGTGTGGATACAACAGAGTCTTGTCCTGTTGTTTTGCTCTTCTCTTTGAAAAGTTTGTTTCACATACTAGAACCAAGCAACCGTTATTAGTCATTGATATTGCTCTTTGCAATACTGATATCGCAGTAGGTTGCAATGTGCAAAGGAGGCTGTAGCAAACCACAAATCAGTGTCTCCCACAGGTCTGAAACAAATGTGAGGGGGGCACCAGGGGAGGCAATATGAATAAATGACTATATAAACTCATCAGCGTAGAATTTGTTCACGTATTTGGGGATTTGATTAAAGGATGATTTTTGTGGACTTTAGGTTACGGAACTGACCGCAGGAAAAAAAAGTGATGCGTTCTGTCTATTACACTAGACACCGCTGTTTATTCCTTGAAAGGATAAGTTCATTTTTTGGAGGGTTTTGTTGAAATGGATGTTACTATGTGCCAAAATATGGCTTAAGTGTAAGAAATAGGGATGTAATGATACACTCTACTCACGATGCAGTGCGATTCACAATGCTGGCCTCACGATACATTTTTTTTACTTAAGTCAAACTGAATAAAAATTATAGCTGATTAAGTTTTATTATTTATCTATAACAAAACTACAAAATTTGGTATTTTGTCTAATCTTTTCTTTATCAATGTGAACTGAAGTGAATAAGAAACTTTTAATTTAGATTTTGTGGGAGTTTTGAAGAATCAAGGTATTTACCTGATCCAAAAATTGGTCGAAGTTAGGCACTGCTCTGACTCTAGATATCAAAAGAAAATTATAGACAGAATTTCTTGTCCTATAACAAATGTATTCTGAAATTGTACTGACTCATGTGATGTTATTAGCTATGTAGTTTGCCCTGTGGTGTTGCAGTGTGTGTGAGAAGTTTGAACATGCTTACCTAATTTTAGATGTTCATCAAGTGCTTTGATTAAAAATAGGTAATTGTTAAAGCTTTGGGTTGTTAACCTGACAAATGCTTGGACCCAATTTTTTAAATGCAGTTATGTAATAACTGAAGTTTGTGTTGAAGGAACATGCCTAAAACCCCTCTTTCTTGCAATCTCCATTCTCCAAAAACGCCATTTAAATTCACATCCTTACCTTCCGTTCCCACACTATCAGAAAAAAAAGTACTGTGCAGTTTCATTTTTTGTTCATCAAGGTACAAACAATATAACTGTACCCCCAAAGGTACAAGAATGGTTTTAAGCTCCAACTCTGCACCTTAAATTTTTCTCAGGGGGAACGTATTTTAATGCTTTTTTACGTATTTGTGCTTTTTCAGAACCTAATGCTTTAAAACAGTAACATAAAAAGGCCTGGAGTCAAGACAGGGTACGTCAAAACAACTTCAGTGCCTATAATTTCAGTGCAATATGGAACAATTATGTTCCCCAACTAATGGTGCTAGAGATGTACCCTTGAAAATACCACCCGACTGCCACTCAATGTCCTATCTAATCCTCAGTCCTATAAGTCCCACCACAGTTATAAACATAGGAGGGTGATTGTTGGGTCTGACTACAGGCAGAAACTGCCTAGAACTCAAGCTCAAGTTCTCTTACCTCCCTCAATCAGCCTTCCTCAAATTGCAACCAAATGTGAAAGGCACCATCCCAACTCACAGAACTAAAATTAAACTAACTAAAACTTGCTTGTCTGAGTGATTGAAGTATAAACGAAATAGTAATCAATTTTATTACCATTTTTCAAAGTGACTAAATTCTAATTTTTTCATATAAATCTGTAAATAATGTTACATGCTTCTTTTCATAACCTGGGAAAGACTTCCAAGTATACTAATTATCAGAACATGCATTTTACAAAATATGTTACTTTGCCAATTTGCAACCCTTTTACAACGTTTTTCTTTTTATTGGTCTTTAAAAAATTAAACACAATAAATATCAGTGATGGGTAGCATATTTGTAGACACTGCAGTAATGAACAAAAAAAAAAATTAAATAGAGAAAAACTGTCAGTTGATCTACTTAATTACATGAATATTTTTCTTTGTTTGAACACTGACACTTAAATACTTTAATACTTTGAGAACGACCCAGTAGTTTTTAAAGAAAGTGTCATCTGAATGTCACATCACCCTTCACTGATGTGTTTTAATATACTGCACTGCATAAGGCTATCAATATCTATCAGCATTATCACGATATTGAACTCCGCCTCGATAAGAACTTGCAGGCTTGTCTTGCCCATTCTGAAAGTAGTTTTAGGTCTGACTGTTAGCATGTGCTCGTGTATATGCTTGAGTAGGCTATGTACGCGCGGGTTTATGTGTGTGTGCTCACAGTGTTCTAGTGTTTCTGTCGGGCGTTCCAGCTGATGAATGGCGGAGCTGCTAGCGTCTGACAGAGATGGATGTGACGCGCCCTCATCTCGACGAGGCGGGCGAGGGGGCGGGTCCCTGCTGGCCACGCTGAAGGTCATGTGGCGCAGGCCTCTGCATCCAATCGCGGCGCGGGAAGCGAGTGGCAGGAGAGAGAGTGTGTGGGAGGGGCGGTCTCTCAAGAATATTGATTGGTGCGCTTGCGCCCTCTTCCCCTTTCCTCCTCAGCGTTGAGGCGGAACTGTGAGAGGTGGTGATTTCTTCCTCCGTGCTGCACTCACATTCGCACACAAATGAGCACCGGGTTTGCTCCAGGTACTGTAATGCCTTACCCCAACCTACCTCCATTCTCACCCACTCACATCACATCATGGCATCATGGAGGAGGACAGCCCAGATGCTCAGGTCTGACCACAAGGAAGCAGCCATTAAGCATGTGTAATAAGGAGGAATGTGTGAGAGATTGGGGTTTCTATGGAAACTCCTCTCTGCCTATGGCAACGGAAAACATCGACTTTTTGTCCAAACTAAAGATTCAGATGTCATGACCTTTTGGTCAGTTGCTCAGTGCTGTCCTGACCTAAGACTTGGTCATGAGAGCACTCAAAAGGACGTCCAGGATTCGCTGGATGAGCTGAATGTGAGTAGGTGTAGCGCTGAAATAACAAGGTGCCCGTCTTTGCCCGAGCAAGGGCCTGAAACAGACAGACATCATCGAAGTCGGCCAGTTTTTTTTTTTGCAGTAGCTTCCTCATTTAAGATCTAGCAGCTCCTCTTTATCTGGGCTGCAAAAGCTCCACTTGTGAGGGCCACATTGCTGGCCTCTGCCAAATAGGGGATGTTGTGGATCATGTGTAAACAAGAAACCCCGGGAAGAATGCAATTAAGAGGCTTTGCAACAGTTGGCATGGGGAAGGCGTAATTGTGCGTTTGCATTTCAAAGCCAATTGGACTTGGAATAATATTTGTTCTCCGAGTGCTCTGGGGATGCCAGGCATACGTTGCATAGATCTCCGCGTCTTTGCCGGTGACAAAGAAATGATGCATCTCTTGCTCCCGTGGGATTTCGTGCCGCTTTGTTTTCTGCCGCAAAAAAAAAACAACCCCAACTCAAAAGCGGGAATTAATATGGGTGTTTTTTTTTTTTGGTCTGTATTTCGCACTGCCAGGTATTTGTTATTGCTGGTATATACATTACTGTGTTCCATCTCCCTTTTCCATTTGCCTCCTACTCTACGCTAAACAAACAGAACTAATGAATTGAAGAAAGCAGAGATTTAGCTGTTAGCCGCTGCTTTCTCAGTGCTTGCGCAGGTAATGTAGAGTATCAACCTTAAGCGTTCCGCAGTCTTCTCATGTCAGAGCTCCGTGGTGAGATCCCTCTGGAGAGACATGTTCTACATCAGCGCGTCCATGCACACACACTTTAGGCTTCCAGGAAAAGGGAACTGTTAGCTCCTTGGCCCCTTCTAGACCCGCACGCTCGTCCCCGGAGATGGCCCAGTGACAAAAGTCTGAGACGAAGCTGTAGTTGATGACTGCGGTCAGGCGATTAAAACTGGGTCTTGTTGATGGGTGGATAATGGCAAGGAAGTGGGAAAAAATGATAGAAAGAGCCGCTTATGGTGTCTTGAGGGAACGTGGAAGTGTATTGAGATCTTTTACATTAACGTAAATAATGCGAACGCGTTCTAGACGAGTTCAAGTGATTGCCCTAGTGAACGTCTTATATTTCATCAAGACAAAGATTGCTGTTCCCAGACAGCTTAAATGGCCTTTAGTCACTTCCCTCTTTTCTTTAGCCTGAACAAATTTCATCTGCAGTTTTCGACATAGATGAAATGCTACAGCATTGCTCAGCCTGTTGTCACAGAGATATCCAAGGCTTATTTATCTCTTAGGTCAGATATGGTGTTGCTTTTTGCCACATACAGAGAGACGGAGGCCTTCTGTCATTATCAACATGCTTTTTGAAGGACATGGTTATGACGGAGATAAAGCACCACGCTCCTCGTTCTGTTTGCTTGTGACGATATTCGACTCCTGAAGACTCATTGTGCTATCTATAGCCTCGTTACTTTTTTCCAAAGCAATTGAGGAAATCATTCCTGATAGTCACTACAATTCACAAAGTTTAGCTGAGTTTTTTAAGAGGGGCAGAGAACTGGACATGCGCACACTAACTTGCCTCCAGCCGGAACAGGGGACAGTTTCATAAATATTCTGCCTTTGCTGTCTCGCTTCAGCTTTAGCTCCCTCTGAACTTTCTGCGTCAAAAAGTTTGAAGATATTTTGACCTAGAATTGCAGCCAAAAATGAGGGGTACGATTAATCACGAATATGAAACGCGAGGTCATGAGTGGAAGATGGAAGATGAAGATGGAAAGTGATCTTGTTTGTCTCATGTGCACTGTAGATAAATGTTAAAAAGGAGGATTTGTATACAGCCGAGCTTGCTCTGGGCGATAAAATGAAAATGAGCAATACTGAAATCAAACATATCTTTCATATTGATGATACACATAACATTTTGTTTTCAGATAAATGAGTATGTCACGCTGCTCCTCAGTGCAGCAGTGGCTTGGACTTTGAACAGTTGTTTCAGTAAACTACGAGGTGATGTGCACATTTCCCTCGCTAGATTGGAAGGAAGAGGAGGCCTAGCCATTTGCTCACAACAGCACAAACCAGTTTGACGGTAGGAACTATAGTTATCTTTGTTTGAGTTATGGATTGTTAGAAAAAGTCTCAGAGCAAGAAAGGACTGTTACTAAAAATGGGACGTAGGGCAAAATAAGCAATTAGTTTTTGTTAGGGTTCAAAATACTATTTAGACTTGAAATTGAACACAATAATTTAGAATAAAATCAGATATCAAAGGATATGGAAAACATTTATTAAGATAAGGTTTTTGGCAATATATTCAAGCCCTAAGTAGAGCCTCATATAACGAAGCCCCAGCTCCACTTTGGCTTATATGGTGCTCCCTGAGCTCCGCTTCTGCTGACTGTGACAAACAGGGTTATGAGTAAAGCATTTGCACCGGCGCACATGGCTCAGGAAAGTGCAAGGCCCCAGAAATATGATTCGCACCGCCGACTTGTCGCTCCGTTCAGGGGCCAGAGAGCTTTGGCCGCTTCCACGGAGAGAGTGGCATGCCGGGTGGAGCTGTGCCACATTCGCTCACTTCAGCCTTCCGCCTGACTTCCCTTGCCCACCACCACTGCTGTCTAACACTGCTTTGTCATATTGTGTCAAGAGGAAATCCTCTTTCTGAAATGTACTTCCAAGCCTAAACCATGCAGAACCGAAAGACAAACATCCGTTATGTCATAGTCTTGGAGTTGTAAACCTTCTGTAGTCCACAGGGCTCTGAAAGTAGGGAAGTTGAAACACTCTTTGTCCTTGGCTGTAAGTGGCATGTGGGTTATTGTGTCAGACCAAGACAAGGATTTCTCTGCTCAGAGAGCCCGGATGGCCATGAGTTACCTACATCTTTGTATCATCTGAAGTTTTGAACACAGATTAAATCGCAGCATAGCTTAGCGTGTCCACAAAGACATATTCAAGGCTTATTTATCTCTCAGATCGGATCAATTCCTGCTTTTTGCCGTACATGAAAGTAGAGGGAGGAAGGCATTGCAGGTCTTGAGAGAGTCTTTGAGAGAACTAGTGCACCACGTAGAAGTGGGTGCAGAACATTCATTATGTCATAGTTTGGAAGTTGTAACCTCCTGGAAGTAGAAAAGTTGAAATTCTTTTTATCTTTTGTTGTAAGCAGGATTACTGTCGGTTTTTGTATCAGACAATTCAAACCAAATCAGAAAAGGTTGGGACAGTATGAAAAATGCAAGTAGCAAAAAAGTGTTTTTACATTTACTGTGACTTTCATTTCATTGCATGAACCCAAGCTATTTCATGTTTTGTCTGGTAAACTTGCCATTCCTTCTCACATAACTTAAAAGATGCTTTGGCACTAAGGATACCAAGCATTAAAGAATTTCAGGTGTTTTATTGGTCCTGCAACGGTGTCATCCTTATGGCATTTTTCCTTTAAAAACTCTCCAACATTTAAGTAATTCCTTGTCCATGGTGTTGTCAGCTAATGTTAAATCGGAGATCACAGGGGTTTAGCTTAAACTTGCACCCTTTACGCACTCATTCCTAGATTGTTTAATGATATTGTGCACAGTAGAGGGAGAAGAATGTAAATCCCTTCTAATCTTTCTTTGTGCAATATTGTTTTTAAATGTTTTAACAATTTGTTAACAAATTGGAGATCCTCTGCCCATATTTAATCCTCAAATACTCCAAATCTTAATTAATCTGATGATTAAATGAGCATTCAAAGAGAACTCAGTCAAAACTTGCTACTGTCTTCCAAGAACGTAAGTGAATTATGTACTGTAGTCATCAGACTTTCATCAATGTAATTTTGACTTTGTGTTTTAGAGCTAAACATTGAGTCAAAGCCTGTTATTAATATGTAAAGATAAATGCCATGATCTGAAAACTCTCACAGAATCTAACTGGACACCTCTAAATTTTAAATCACTAGTTCAGGCTTTACAGTGTAACTCACTGTAAAACATGTAAAATCATATTTTAGCTTTTTTACTGGCTTATTAATGCTACTGTTTTGAATTTGAGTTACATAGTATAGCTTTAAGAATAACATTTGCAGCCAGTGTAGCAGTAATGTATACATGTATTCGGCATGTAGTTTAGCAGTCTCTTTGGAACAAGCATACTTACTGACTCATTAACTACATAAGAATTTAATGACATGGTGTTTTTCGATACTTAAGTGATTCAGTTGGTATTTTAAAAATATAATTTTTTTTTTAAACTCCCAGCCCTACTAATGTCAAGCGCTTTAAAAACAACAACAGAGTCCTTTGAATGCAGCAGCTTATTTATTGTGTTGCCTCCTGAATACTTCTTAGGGGTCTGCTACCACTCTTTCCTGCAGTGCCTGGTGTTCTAGACTACAAACCACTATGTAGGCTGGAGGGGGGCCCGTAAGACCTTGTGTCCCTGCGTCTCCAGAATCACACCTTAAGCGGAAGACGTGCTGACAGAGCGAACTGTTCGACCATTTGTTATTTCCATAACCGCCATTCAGCATCATAGCATGTGCCAGAGTGATGGCTTCCTGGTGGGGCAGACAACACTCAGCTCGAACTGCTGCGGTTTGAAAAGTCCTCTCAAAGCGAGCAGGAAGCACATTTTCTTTCTATTCACAGGTTTAACTCCCCCACAAAAAATTATCCTGACGTGAACAGCCTCAGTGGGCCGTCTCATGCTGGGGTTGAGATGTCTGGTGTTTCTGCATCTACTGAAGTCACTCCCGCTGCTTTCACACCAAAACAAAAATACCATGCCAGTGTGTGCTATTAGAATAGAATGAAATTACGGCTGGCAATTGCGAAGTGTTAATTAGCGCATACATACAATAGTGCAGTGCTCAGATCGAGTCTAATGGTACATTTTTGGTACTTGAGAAATAAGGTTAAAGACCTTACTTGGGAGAAAACTAAGGCATGTGTTAGTGTGCAACAAATGAATGTCTGCACTGAAACTCTGCGAGTGAGGAAGACTGGAACTTCACTGGCCTCGGGCTATGCCCGCGAGTATGAGGAGCCAGTCAAGTGCTTAGCCTTCACCTAATGCAACAGTTCACTTTCCCACTGGAACCGCACATACCCTTGCTCTGTATCGATTTGTCCAAGTCAAACTGATTGGCAGTGAAACTGACAAAGGAAAAAGAATAGGCGATGAAAAGGAAAGTAATTTGCTTGCTGTTTCCTAGAACACGTAACACGGCTGAAATATCACCTGCCGTGGATTAATAAATTAATTCATGTTTTAAATGAGTTTTTGAGTCTTCATTTGAAAACGAGCTATGTTAATGTCCAGCTGTCAAATTCCATTGACCTTAATGACATGTTATTTACTAAAACGATATTAAAAAGCTTATGATTCCTAATTGTAGCTTGTAATTTGATTCACGTGTAGGAATTTAATACATTTGTCAATGGTGCACTCAAACTTCTCTTTTGTGGTCTAGAAAAAAAATGCATCTAATGGTTATTTGTAATGGGCATTGAGTAATGGGTTCAAGTGGGGGTTTCCAGCTTGATAGACACCCTCTAGGATGTGCACAGACCATTCCCTTTGCTTTCTACTAAGGAGTCCAGAAGGGTATCAGTAGACTGACAATCAATACGAGCCAAGCTTGAGAAGAATCAAACGTGACTGCAGGCTCATATGTATGAGGTCTATAGGCAATGACATGACAGGCCTTGTGAAGTTGGCTTTCTGCTCATTCAACTACAAACAGCAATGTCTTTTTTTCTTACTGCTAAGAACTCTGAAATGGTCTTTAATTAATTATCTGAATGTTTTTTTTTTCTTGTCCTCTGCTGCTTTTTCTTGAGAGTTATTTTTCTCTGGATGACCCTAGATTTCACACCACATTGGCTCTGGCCAATTTTTTTTTTTTTTTAAGAAAGCGACCCCTTTCTGCTGACAGAGGGGGAAATGTTATCTGTTAAATAAGTCATTCCCCAACACTCGCTGAATTTTCGCCACCGGCGAAAAGCGTTGGAATTGCTGAAAAGGCATGCAAGCGAGGGTACACCAGAGAAAAGTGAAATGACTGTCTCTCCCTCGGCACGCTCAACACTTTAACCTGACAACAGGGAATAATGCCGTTTCAGAAGCAGGGAGGCACCACTGTATCTACCGTTAAATGCTGTTTTTTTAACTTCTTGTTTGTGGGTTTCAATCCACTGGAATCATGAACAGACTGTCTCTTACAGAATCAAGTATGCTTAATTATACTTAAGCATTAAACATGTGATCTACATGCAACAAAAAGAGAATCCACTTTTTAAAATGTATATTATATATTATATATTATATTATACACCTACTGATTGATGAATTCAGCTACATTAAGGCCCAAACATTGCTGACATATGAAGCTGGTGTTGTAATAGTCATAGGAAAGCATTGCCAGTAGAAGGGGACACTGTGGAAGAGCTGCATATGAGTCTAAGTTAAAGTGAACAGATTTTTGAAATTAAAATCAGGGACAGTTCTAGTTCAGCATCAATAAATCATTTAAACAATGCTTTTATCTATGAAATAAAAAGGGGAACTGTATAAAATAATGAAAAAAAAGGTTTCTTATATCTTGACCATATTAACTTTTGTACTTTAATAAACTTTGGTAAAGCCTAACTGAGAAAATACAGTAGCTGGTAGGTTACCATGGTGAGTTAAGCTATGGTAAGCTATGGAACGCACCCTAAAGTCAGACCCCAATGGTTTAGTTGATTTTAGCACCACCCAACGCATCATTTGAAGTGCCTAAAATTCACAGTCGGGACAGGTCCAGCCAAAAATCGTCCCAAGAAAACAGGGATGTCTGGTCACTGTAGCTTAAGTTCTCCGTGCCCATTACCAACCCCAATAGCACTGGGCTGTGGAGCAGTGGAACTGTTTCTCTGGAGTGTTCGAGCTCAATTAAAAAACGTTGGAGTGCTCTTTGCGATTGAATGTAATCAAATCCTCACAGCTATGTCCCAACATTTAGTGGTGGTAGGTTGTATATTTTGACCAAAGTTTTAATGACCATTATCAATAGTACATGCAAGAAAGATTATTGGATTATATATAGAGAGGGATTCATATATTGTTGCTGTTTAAGGGCAAACATGTATGTCCAAAAGAGTGACTTTTTACAGAGTGAGGTAAAAATGTTCTTAACTTTCAGTTTCAATTATCATGACAGTTTCACACAATGTAAAGGACAGCCACTGTATTGAAATGATGTACAAAATGGCCAAAAATGAAGGTATGTTTTACTTTGGCAGCGGCAGAATGTATAGTTTTATGTTGCTTTTTTGTTAAATCGGGGTAGTGATTGCCTATTGGTCAGTACCTCTCAGCTTTGTACCTGTAAGCATTTCATGAGGAGGATAGGGAGCAGTGTATGTGTTAGCAAGGTGTGTACTGTGCGCTAGATTGATGTGCCGCTTCCTTGCACTCTTGTGTTTTTGTCTGAGTGCTGCAGCGGCGCTGACTAACCATGATGCATGGTTACTCCTTGGCTGCTGCTCACTCCAAAATTCATCTTTTCATTCAACAAGTTATTTATTTATTTGCCAACTTTCTTGCCACAATTTGTCAAAAGGTTTTCTTAAACACAGTAGAAAGTACCAAAAAAAAGAAAAAAAGGAAAAAAAAAAATCGGCCCTACATCTAGCCAGTAGTTCGTCCTTGAGAAAACAAAGGCAGTGTGATGCAATTGTGTTATCACAGCAAAGCGTCTTCTGTGATTTGCGTCCATACATGAAAGAACATCCAGACAGTCCCCCCCGCCACCCAACTCTTTCATTATTCAAATGAAATAGAGGGGCATCTTGTGGTCATTTGTAATCCTCTTACCACTTGCACATCAAAAGACGGTGTCTAGCAGTTTTAACCTATATAACATATAAATGTGAATGAAATGATTACATTTTAACGGTTAACAACATTTGTAATTTTATAATGTAGAGTCTGCGTAGAGTAGAAGTTTCAACAAATGTTTTTTTATTGAACATGGCAGCAGTGGAGGCCACTGGCCTGCACTCCTGAACAGCCAGGGTAGCAGGCAGGTCATAAATAGCCATACATCCCTCCTGGATGCTAGGCACCAATCATTGCTCCACAGCCGAGCACATAATGACAAGATGGCTACACATCATTACATTTACAGTCTTAACTATTTACAGTTACAAGTCTCTCTTACTACCGCACCACCCGTAAGGCCTCCTATGTGTCTGTAACAAGACTCCATAATATTAACCGTTTCTCACTAATCGAACAAGCTATGAACTTCTCCCTTCTGAAGCTTTCACTCCATACAGCATTTGTGTTTGTAAGTAGAAGAGAGATCATTTGAGGTCATAACCTATGCGAACATGAAGGAACTGCAGGATCCAAGCTGTCAATCTTTAACATAAATTGAATGTAAAAGCTGTTTATTACATAGCTGTGTTTTTATTATAATCTATTCATCATTAAATTAAAAAACATCTCAAAATGACAACAGACAATCTCTTTAAGCTTTAATCTAAGATCAGCTCAGACCAGCTTTTAATAATAGACAGTCCGCGGGAGCTTTGTATAGTGAACCGCACTATATCATATTACTATTACTTTCTAAAGCTACACAGCACATTGTCAGATGAAGCTGTACTTACTACATATCCCCACATTGTTGCACCATCGTACTTGCCAGTGCCATTTACTTTAGGCAGCTTTTCAGTACATAGAAGCCATAAAGCCAGTCTCACATCTACCAAAGTCCTCTTCCCCATCAGCCATGGTAACAAAAGCCAGTTTGGCCCAGGTGAGTGAGGAGCAATAGGCCTGTCAGGAAGTGGCTTGGCACAGCTCGTCCCGGAGCTGCCGCGTCTGGCAGTGACCTTCACGGCCACACTGCTTCCTTTATTGCCGCATCAGCACTTTATTGCCAAGCTTCAGCCGTGCCAAATGGCTTGACAGCCAGGCCGCCTCGCCAAACACAAGCAGCCAACCCCTGGAGCTCTCGACAGGGCAAACACACCTTCATTAAGGCCCGTCACGGACCTCTGATCAAGGCAAAGATGAATCGTGTCAATGACGGCGGAGACGAGGCACACAAACAGAGAAATTTCACTTTGGCAAACAAAGCATCCCAGGGGAACGAAGTTAAACAACCTGTGGGAGTAGAATAAGCAGAGCAACCTAGTCTGACGAATCAAAGTATGTGAACAAGCTATGGTATGTTTTGAAACCTTTTGGCTTTTGGAGTCATCTATTCTTTAGGTTATTGTAAACTAATGTATTCTCCTCAGGTGACTGGGCCAAATGTCTTTGGGAGTGGCTGCCCTTTGTTCACTGCATCCCAATGCCATCATTCTTCCTATTTAAAATTACAGTGTTCCTTTGTGCTGTAAGCTTTATGTATGTGACCTTAACCTCTCGAAGTGCCATCTGCTGCCATTTGTTTGTCTCTTTCTTGTGTTTGTTGTTTTATAAATTGTTTTTTTATTTGTTTTTTTGGTCCCTGTAACATCGGTTCTTATGGCAGTCTCTCTGACTGCCTTCCGTAGGCTTTGTTTTACTCTTTCATTTTCTGCTGATCCTAAACTCTTCTTCATGCTCAACATTTTCCATCAGGCATTGATTTTGATGCTTTGCTGTTTGAAGAGGCAGAGACCCTCTTGCCCCCATCCTGACTCATACCCAGACCAGATGGACAGCTCCCGTAGAGCTGGAGCCAGGTTTTCGTGAAGCAACCTCGGCCGCGGGTGGGGACGGGGAGGGGGGTTGATCCACCTCTAATGGTTGGACGCTGAACTTGTGACCTGAGGCAAAACAGTGGGGGCTCTGGACGTGCTGCAACTCAGCAAACAGCAAGATGGTCGAAGAGGTGCCTGTTAGAAGCCTCACGATTTATCAGAGTCAGGGAACTGGAAAACTGTGACAGAGTGAGAGCACGTGAGGGGTGCGTTCACACACATGCATGTGTGGATGTGTGTATGGCCGTGCCCGCACACCTGTGTCAGAGAGTTGATGTGCACTGTGCCGGCACAAAGCCCAAAAAGCTCCAGTGATCTGGCACCGTTGAGGCCCATAGACTCAGTCTCCAATTGGGCTCATCTCAGTGGCCCATCATGGAAATTCAGCATCCCATTGTGTTCTTAATAGAGCACAAGTATCATTCTCATCTCTGGCCTAGCAGAGCTCGGCCACACATCTCTGCCGCGCCTCATATTAAATTTTTTTCTGATTCTATTTCTACAGTGGTATACAGTATTTCACTTTATAAGTAGCCGTTCTCTTTGTAGGTAAATGATTACCTTTGCACTGAACATGATAATTTCAGCTAGCTGTAGAATTCAGACTGGGATTTGCAGAGTCAGGATAGTGCCAAGCTATTGGTGACATATACACTACATAGGCAAAAGCTACCTACACATAAGAGCTACAAGAGTTTTTATGGCATCTCGTTTTAAATCAATAGGCATTGATGCAGAGTTGTTGCCCGCTTTGTAGCTATAACAACTTGCACCCTTCTGGGAAGGCTTTCATTTCTAGTTCATCCCAAAAGGTGTTTGATAGGGTTGTGGTAAAGGCCCTGTGAGGTCAAGTTCTTCCACACCAGACACACTTTACCCTGACTTTATTTAGCTGCTATTTACACTGGGGAACAGGTGTGCTAAAACAAAAAAGGGCCTTCCCCAAATTGTTGGAAGCGTATGATTGTTCACCATGTCTTGTTATGCTGAAGCATATAGATTAGCCAACCCCTGAAAAACAACCCCAGAGCATTATCCTTCCGCCACCAAACTTTACAGTCAGCACAATGCAGGTAGCATTGGCCAAACCCAGACTTGTCCAGCAGACTGTCATATAGGGAAGTGTGACTCATCACTCCATACAACGCGTTTCCGCTGTTCAGTCCAGTGGTTGTGTACTTGTGTGTACACCGCTCCATCTGATGCTCAATGTTGTGCTTGGTGATGTAAGGCTATAAGGTCTACCTTAGCACATATTAATCAGTAGTTAAATATACTGTGCATAATCATTTTCCAGGTAGGTTTATTACAGCCTGTCCTTATTCAAACTGCAAGGTCAAAATCAGCTTCTTATTTGCCAGCTTCATGTTCATATTTTTCTGTTCCACGTTAAGTGGTGCAGTAGTTATTCTAACTTCTGAGGTGCCAAAATAAAACCGTAGCAAAATTTAGGGTAACACAGGAACATTTTAACAAGAAGTTGGTGAATGTCCTTATCGGAAAATGTTTACAGCGTTAATAGAATAATTGTGAGAACATCAGTGCTGGATAACCATTTTGTCTTGTGAAAAGTTTAAGAAAAAAAATGAAGATGCAAACAAAATCTGGTGTTGAGGCAACGAGGACACCTGCACTGTAGTTTCCAGGGAGGAGGGAGTGGGGGGTATTCAGTAGCTCAGTAACTCAGTGGTTACGCACTGCTCCCTTTACAGATGTCCAGTAACGAACTAGTACTACACTTGATTCAATTGAAGAAAGCCAGAGATCAGCAAGGCCAATTCTCTTTTAGCTATTTTTTCATCCTTAGTTTAGTATCACTTAGTTGTTTTTTTTTTATTAAGACAACCCATGCATTAAACCTTTCTATATTGATACATTTAAAAAATTGCATTGTTTACATATAGTTAGACTATAGACATTTGTGAACATGAAGCAGTTCACAAGTATATATTTTTTTCACTGTTAGTTTTGCGATAGTTTTCATTAACGTTGCTAACCTTGAATCTAGACGCGCTCGTGTATGTGTCGCAAAGGAAACATGGAGCGTTCCATCAAATCTCCCTCCGGAGCTGAGCTGGCAGTGAGTAGCCTGCTTCTGCATGCTCCTGCCTGAGATATGACCTTCACTCCGAGCCCCCTGTGACAAAGGGTGGGGCATATTCCTGGATGGTGTCGCTTTCTCTCTGGCCTCACTCTTTCACTCTGTGCTTCTCCATTGTTCTCCTTTTATCTAAATTTGGCTGGCAGCCCTGACTGCTGCCTGCTGCTGACGGCAGGCGCAGCTCTGAGGATGCTCTCTCAGGGAGCGCTGTTCTGTTCTATACCTATCCCCTATTTCGGGCCTCGCCGTCTGCGTGCTTCTTTATCCACAGCTCTATGTTTTCTGTTTTGCTTTTGTGTTTTTAATTAATCTGTAGAGGCAGCTATTAATTGCAGTCGCTATCAATCTCCCTCACTTGCTGGAAAGTGAAGGAGCTATTTACTGCATGACTGTGCACGTGGGAGAAGACAACCAATTGGCCCGAGTTTAACAAGTGGAAAAGTTCAAAATAAATTAAAAACTTTTAGGCTCTGCGTGATTATGTGGAAATTGCAGGGACAATGAAATGGTAATTTGAGGAAGACAAGTTTCTCAGTTTGTGGGGTTTTTTTCTGTCTTAATGAGCACTTTAGGCCTAATGTGTCAAATTGCCTCTTTAAATTGAAAATGATTCACAAGCTTTAGCAAAGATTTTATCAGATAGAGAGCTAGAGGGACAGAAAGACTGAGAGGGTGTGGCGAAGAAAGAGAAGTAGGACAGAGAATATTGTCAAACAGAAATGATGACCAATCAATAAGAACATTGGCTAGGGTGTTTCAGCCACAGTGCACTTTTCATTATATTTGGGCAATGACATTTGATGAGTATATGAAAGCTTACAGGCGCTACCTGAGCTCACCTTATATGGAAAATTGTAGTCTGTGCACTCACATACAAAGAGAAGCACATTACCTGTAATGATGTGGTGACTATTTTCAGTAATGGCTGGCCTTCTACATCTCAATTTCTCTTGGCCTCTCTCTCACTTCTTTCTCCATCCCCACCCACTCAGCTAAGTGCTAACTGATAGTATCTCTTCAAATGATAGTTTCCTTTTTATCAGAGAAGGCAGGAGCCTTGGCCCTTGGACAAGAGAAAAACAATTTTGCTAAGTGCCAACTCCCTCCCGACCACTCAGCCTCCCCTGTCTGTCCTGTGCCTTTCCTATACTATAATACTCTATTCTTATCATTGCTTGGAGTTTTGCAGCCCACCAAAACAAACAAATAAAGTAGGGTAGGGACATTAGAGCAGGTGGGTGGAAAGAAAGGTAACAGATAGCAAGTTAAACTAAAACAATGGTTGGATAAGAAAATAGAAAGCAAAATCGAGCAAACAAGGAACGGGTGTGAAAGTAAAGCCTTTTTATTTTCTTATTTTGTCCTCAGAATAATGTAATGCTGCACATTGTATCCTGAGAAAAGTCTTCAAACATCATGGTATTATAGTTTTACCAGTTTTACCATAGTAGGATTAAAACACCACAGTGGTCAGATTGCGACCAGTCTCCTGTGCAAGCTCTCGTGTTGCTTAGGGGCGGCCTGGTCGTCGAAGTGGCAAGAGTCCAGCAACACAGCCAAAAGCTCCGATCTCCTTTAGGATTCTTCATCGATCGCCGATCGACCCTTGCATGATATATCACCCGGCCCAGCAGACGACAGATTTGGCCCTGAGAATCTGAACTACTGCCGTCAATGTCTGTGGAGCAACGAGGCAGGGCCAGGGTTAGGGTTAGAAACAAGCGAACGTATGCATTTAAAAACACACAGCGCCCAAGTTGGAGTGCTGTTTGTTCATAATTTATCTCTACAAACCTGGAACCTTTCTCTCATTAATATTAATAACCCAAAGCAGACACAGTGGTCATGCAGCAGCGCTAGCCACTACACGCAAATGTTTACACTTCGTCCAGCAGCTGGAGCCTGAGGAGGAGCAGCGTGGGTTGAACCCAAACAGGTGCAGCTGGAGAAAGAACACCTGCCTGGCAGCTCGAGCCCCTCTGACCTTTTGACTTTTTGCTTCCAGTATGCTGCAAAGCAGTGGTCATTTCCAGTGTGAAACTGTCAGCCAGCTGAGGGGTGTTAGTCATACTGATACCAAAAGGTGTTTAATGTGTGCAAGACAGCAATATGCTTCTTTAACACTAGACTCTCAGGCGCTAGGATAGAAGTCCGTTATTACCATTAAAAGCATGAATGTATATTAATGGTTATTAGTTATCTGTCCCTTCTGTAGTTCAATGATGCAAGTTCTAACAAGCAGTTGAAGTCTAGTTGATACTACATATGTGTTCGAAGAGAAATAGAAGAGAATATATGATTTGGGATTTGAATTTGGTAAAAAGTTACACTGTTGTGCACATACACCTGTTTGGTGGAAAGAAACATATTTTTTGCTTTGAGCTAAATGGAAAAAATGGAATGGATTGAGAGATTGAACTGAGAGATGGAACATTTATAGGACATTGGATTCACAGGATGTGGGGCTTTAAGCATGGTCCTCTACCCAAACCTCAGTTATTCTGTAACTTCATATTATGTTTTAATTTAACCGAGAGTTAAATGAAATTTTTTAAAAAGAGTTGTTAAAAAACAATCAGATCTAATAAACTTACCCTACTCTGCGACTGATAAGCAGCTGCATTGCAGCTTCATCTTTGTTAAGTACATTCATTAGAAAGTGCATTTTAGTAAAGGTTGTGCTTGTAGTTTGCTGTCTTCTTTCATTTCACCACAAAAGTGCTATTGCACTGATAATTTTATGCTTTGCTAACTGGTCAGGCAGAGTTTAATTTCACATCTTATACGAATGTCGAACAGTAAACTCAGTAAAGTGGCTGCAGTTTTCAAAGAGAACATCTATGAAAGTTTCATCAAGAGCTTTAGGTGGCAGCATCGTTCTCTATGCAGGAAAAAACCACGATAACTGTATTTGAAAAGTAATAAATGAGACTTTTATTGGGTTTGACCTGTTGTGAAGACATGGTCAAAACTCAGAGTGGCAGCTTTTTCAGCTGAGATGAATTATAAATGGCTGGCAGGTTTGAAAACGCATAATGACCTGGATTTCTCAGCTGAGGCATTTCCTCATACATGATCCTTTATAGCATGTCCCATGACAGCGTGACTGCACATCAATCTCAGGCTACTATGATGTCCTTCTCCCCCACTCTGCCACTGACTCTCTCCTTGAGCTCCTCTCCAGCCAGGCCGAGAATCTAAAGCCACTAATCAAAAGGAGCGCTGGAGTGGCATCTCCACACAGAGGCTTGCAGGGTAGACATTGGTAAATGACAGTTAAGGGAAGTATTTATCTCTTCTGTGTAACAAGCTCGGGCCACTCCTCAGCATCACTTTGGAATTAAGGTGCGGGTGCGGGTGTATGTGAGTGTGTGAGAGTGTGGGGACAAGATTGGGATTGGAGTGGGGGCTGTGAGAGTTATGATTAATGACTCAATTTCCCCTTGCACTTTTTAAAGTGGAGTGTCAATTTACTTCCTGTGATTCTGTGATTCCTCCTTGACTGAGTGGGCGGGGAGAAAATGTAAAAGAACGAGATAGTGAATTTGATTATGATTATTGAGATGACTGTGGGACGGCTGACTTACCATCAGTTCTCATTACTGGTAAACCTGGGCGGCATACGTTTGTTTTTAATCAGGACAAACACTAAAGCCGATCATGCTCGAGGACACCTGAAATATTGTAAACCCATTGTGGGAAATCCTTGATTTAAACACAGCATGCTACGAGGGCTGAGGGACTTGTGAGGAGCCTTCTTCTAATCGTCTTCTGGGTTATTTCATGTGTGTGGACAGGTCAGAGCCTCCCTTTCTTCCTTGTCTTCCCTCCCATCCATTCGCACCTCAGTCCCCTGGCTTGAGTGCCAGATCGGCCTGCCGGATCGCCCGGATTACTCTGATTAAAAGTGATGCTGCTGGGGTTAAGGGAGCACAACCGAGCATGATTCATTTCACACTTACTCTAGGTTTAAGCAGTTATGGTGCGGTTCAGCTGGGACCAAAGAGTGAGACTAATATTGATTTCTTACTTTGCCAACTTGCGATTTTTGAAGCTGGATTTTAGGGAACCTGAGGGAATTGTAGCAGAAGGCAGAGATCTGATGGAGATTTTAAGTAATTGAAGAGGTCACATATTAAAATTGAACGAATCTTATACAGTGTGTTTTACCTTTTGGGCATAATGTGCAAGCAGAAGTTTTCAATGGGTGAAATTTTCATTTCATTCCTCTCCCTGTTGGCACCCTGGGGGTAGTTTAAAAGTGCATTTGTGCTTTGTCACATGTTCAATTCTCTCTTTCTTTGGGATAATCCCTCCTGATCAGTACCCTAAGGCCTTCCTTTTAGGTTCCTTGTTGAAGCAAAGCACAATTAATGCAGAATTCAGTGATATGCTGAATGCAAGAACAGATTATGCTATCAGTTTTAGAGCATGTGGCATTGTTAACACTCTTAAAGTGTAAAAACAAATCTCTTAGTTCTGATTCTAAAAAGCTGTCGTTCAGCCACTTTGTCCGTGTTGCCATCGTGGCCTTAACTAATTGTGACTCTGCACAGTGTTACCCACGGCTAATTCATGAAAACAACAAAGGCCTCCCCTCAACTCCACTGGAACAGCTCCTTGATCACTTTAGAAAAAATCGTCTTCATAGGGCCCTTAATGCTTTGAAATAATAGCTACTGAATTGAATGTGATGCTAGTTTAAACTTCTATACAACCTGAGCTGCGAGCACCAAAACACGTGGTTGTGCAGCATCTATTTTCAAGCATAAACTCTGCTAGATAATGGAAGTCATACTGTTTGAGACTTCCTCTTTCATATCGAAAACAACAATTGCAGGCCGATGGCAGGTTTGGCCTTTTGAAAGCACCGGTAAGGTTGCTGATGTCTTCTTCTTCTTTTTTTTTTTTTTTTTGCTGTGAAATTGTGAGAACACATTCAAGGCTGATTTCCTCAAGAGGCCAATTTACATTTCATAAAGTCGAGCAACCAGCATTAAAGGCGCAAGCTAAAGGAGACGGCAAGAGAAAGAGGCAGACGTCTTCTAGAAAGGAGGGCTGAAGAGGCGTGGGTTTTGTCTAGATCTCTCTCTCCCAGGCATTCGGCTCGTGGTTCCCCCGCCCTCCCCACTGTAGTTTAAAGAACACTTTGAGGAGTTTTCACATACGACGGCTTCTGAGATTCTGAGGGAATCTCATTGGCAGTCAGAGCGAGACCCAGGCGTCACCCTTCAGGTTAACTGTAGGTGAGAGAAGCGCTTGCCTGGAGCAGGCTCACTGGAAGCCGAATGACTGGCCCCCAGGGTGGAGGGGAAGTCAGGAGGAGTGGGGTGGGGGGGGATTCTTTGGAAGAAAGCTGAAGCCTGCAGGCCTTCATCTTCATTTCAATGCAAAACTACTTTGTCATATAATCTCTGCAGTGACTACGGCTCTGAGTGAGGGCTGCTGAGTAGAAACATAATACGAATAGTAAAGCACATGAAGAGGAGAGAGAGGAGGCCTGGGAAGAAAGTGACTGGGAGAAAGAAAGCGCAAGAACAGCAAGAGAAAAAGGACAGTAAGAACTAACAAGCCACCGAGAATTGATTCCTGAATAAACAGAATTTGACAAAAGCCCAGCTCCCCTCTGCTCGTCGTCTGTCTTTATTCTTGTTGCCAAATTGTAGCAGGTCATTGTTTGTCTTTCACTCCATCTGAGGATGCGCCAGGGGACTTTAGGGGTCTTGACTTGACAAGCAATCAGGCCGCGCTAATGAAAACCTGGCCCGGTAGTAAACAGGAAGACAAAAGACCGTGCACCATGGACACAGGAGATGGTACAATACCAAGATGCTGGGACGTTTTTACAAAAACAGCTGAAACAATAGAGAAGGCACTTAGCTGGCTTGAAGTTGATGCAGTAGCCTTAGTAGTGGCCTCAGGAGTTCTCTCTTGACTTTCAGCAGATAAAACGTGAGGGCAGCTAATCAAACTCGCTGAAACACTAAGCGTGCCACAGTTATTTTACTGCCGCCATTGAATTTCTATTCATTTCTTTTGTCGTAAAGGTTACTGCCTCCTATCGCCAAATTACTGCATAAGACTTTCTGCTGTAATTGTACCAACCTTTAAGATAAGACTTTAAATCAGGTGGCAAGTTAGTTTATTCTTTTGTTGGCTTTGCAAATAATTTGTTCCTTTTTAATGCTGCATTATTGAGAAGCTCATTAAACTTCTATTCAATGAAATCATGTAATAAACCCAAAAAACTTTCCGTATAAGGAATTCTACTCAAACATAGATCTTTCTTTCTCTCTCTGTATCTCCTACATTTACCTTTTCTAACCTAATCCTTGTTCCCATTCCATCACTGTCATGCCTGTCATCTCCTGTGCCACCATCCATGGAGGGGAGCAGAGGGGTTGCCCATAGCCCACTCCAGGCACTCAAAATCATGACACAGCCCACAGAGCATATGGCTGTGGCGCGGATATGGAGAAGTCATTCAGCTTAGAATACTGCCGATACTGTGAGAAGCATCTTGATGTCGTGCCCTCTCTGCTGCTCCGCGCCTTCCCCTCTCCTTAACATGTCTCTCCTTTGCATAAGCCCTCATAAGGCACCTATAACATGGCGTGATGAAGTTGTTAACCTTTCCGTGACATGCCTCGACTCCATGTGCTAGACGTTTGGACACGCATTCCACTCATGCCTTGCTCAACCGCGACCATCGGCGCATAAAATGAGCTCTGAGTCTCTCCAGTGATCTTTGAATTCAAGGGATGAGTGTCTGCTCTGCATGTGAATGCTGTCTTAAGCTGCCTCTGCACCTTCATGCGATGGTTAGTTTGTGAAATGGAGCAGCCTGGCTCTGTCCTTTCAAAAAGAAGATGGGCTGATATCCCGTTCCCCATCTATCTATGCTCTGCGCACAGTTCTGTTCTTTCATTGCAACATTGGCCAGGTTGGACAAGCTAATGAGCACTAATGAGATGTTGTTGGGCAGCTTTAACTTGTTATTAGTTCAGTTAAGGTGGTGTAGGCAAGTGTAGAACACGTTGCAATTGTTTTGAAATTTCACCAAATTGGCAAAGAGAATTTGAGTAGAACGTCTATTAGAATGTCCAATTCTTCTTACAAAACAGGCAAACCCTGATGCTGTGAAGGGAAAAGCAAAAGGCGATGTTCTCCACCTCATTCCAGGAGCTAAAACTTTATAAACTTCTCCACACACAGCTTGGATCTTCATAACTTCCTCTTTAAGTGCAAATACAATCTTATTTCATCCTCACAGAACGGACAAACTGTGAAAGGATGCATTTCACTTGGGAAAAGTAAACAGAGTGCATGGAGTTTATCCACCTCATTTCAGGAGCTACAGCTTTATGAGTGCATCCACTTACAGCTGGCGTCTTGGCTGAGTTGCAGCTGCTTTTGGAGATGCAGCTCCACTAAACAATAGACAAAACAACATGCTGAATGTCTGTAGTAACAAATATAATGTAATTCTTTGCTCTTGGAAAAGTAAAAGTAGCATAAGGAGCTTCATTACTTCATCTTCAGACGCTAAAAAGTAAAGTTCTAACACATGAGATTTGATGTTTATAGATCAGCTTAAGTTGCTTTCAGAGATTCGGATCATTTTAGTATTTTTGAAGAGGTTCTATTTTCTGAAAACACAACTTTTCTGTCATCATGACTGCGCACATGCCAACTGCAGAGTTTGGAATAATTTACTGTCGTCTGAATATGTCAAATGAAAAAAATGAATTCAGTGTGTAAAGCCTTTTAGACGTGGCTGCATTTTTTGCTGCTCCAGTCCAAGTTTTCATAGGTTTTAGTTCTGATAGTTTAATTTAGTTTATTTAGTTTATATCTTTTAGATCTGAAGGACGAAAGGAGCTTAATTGTCTCCTGGCTCTCAAAGATGAAAGCTTTAAGTGCTGTTCACGACGTGGCATGGTTGTTAGGAACCCCAGTTTCTTTATTATTAATAATAATAATAATAATAATAATAATCATTTTTTCCTCTTATATTTCTTTGACTTTCTCTTTCTTTGTAGAAGTTGCTCATCTTGTATGTAATGCTAGGAATAAGTGAGTAACTTATTGTCATTGTATGTCATTGTTTTCAGTATGCCTAGTGTCAGTCACCTACAATGTAGTCTAGTTCGGTAGCATAACATTTTAAATCGAAAACTCAGCATTATGAAGCTCCGTTAAGCAAATAAAGTACATAAAAAAGAAAAATAGTTGGTTGAATTGTTATCTGAAGCGTGTTCTGTAAAACAGCAACCTTGCAGCACTCCCTGCGAATAAACATTTTTGGGAGAATAGATCAGTTGAATAGCATGAATAGATCAGTTGGAACGCTCTCCAGCCCCCGAGGCTGTGTAATCTCGCTCCCAGCCTCTGCTTAGTGTGCAGCATGAGGGGCTGACAAATGACCCAGAGCGACGTCTGGGCTCTGGCATAGCAGCGGGCCGCCGCTGGTCATCATCAGGTCATCTGAAAGCATTCAGAGCTCTTTTATCTATGCTCCAAGAGGCCAGTTGGGACGCACACCTCTGGGCATAAACCTGTTAGCTCCATCCTTTGCCGACAGGGCTTGACTGAGTAGACATGTGTGACGCTGGGCTGCAATTACAGTTAGTTTTTTTAAAATTATTATTATATTTCAACAAAATCCTTTTAACAAGGATTAGCCAGGCAGGTTGTTGTAACATAGAAGAAGGAATGAAAAGATTTACAATGCTTGAGTACCTTTTCAAGCATACAGTACAGTTGATGGACTGAAGAACGTCAAGAGTGGTGTCAGTGAGAGACCTCAGCACGAAGAAAGTGAACCATAACCTGTGTTTTTTTTCTTCTTCTCGCTAACAAGATGAAAACCCCGGGCTGAGGGTCCACTAAGGCCGTATTTTTGTAGCATCAGTCCAAGGTTAAGCTCCCTGAAGCACTCATCTGCAATGTGATCAAAGGACCCATGTCTCGTCAGCACAATAAAGGGAAAAGATTACTTGTCCTAAGCGCAACTTCCCTGCGAAGTGGAGAATGAAACATCCGAAGCTAAAGGCATTGACGTGGCTGTCATTTCGCTTGCTGCTGTTTCGACTGTGACAGGCTTTTGTTTTGTTTACCTTGATGTTATCAACAGGTGAATAAGTGAACGTAAGATCAAGGAGCGTGCCAGTGCTGGATAAAAATCTGAAGTTCTCTTGTTTTTCTTTTATTCCAGGAGATTGCTGCCTACTTGATATCATTTGAAAAGCATGAAGAGTGGCTAACAACATCCCCTAAAACAAGGTAAGGCGTTCTGTTCGGCTACCCCGAGCGCATATGTAGACGCTTTTTAAGAACACAGTATATTAACACCTCACCTGAAGGGCTCCTCTTTTTACAGCCGACAATTTCTGTGCTTTTTGGTAGGATGTCCAGACAGATAATGGAATATTAATGGCCACTTATGGTGTGAGATGTGGCCAGGCCTATTAGCGTAATGCTCTCTTTTCTCACTAGTGCCATTAATGTGGGTGTTAATGTGTTGGGCTCGCACAACATATCGTTCCATCAGTGAGAGGCCTCAACACAAAAATTAAAGTTTTTACTTGATCTGTGGCAATAATGAAAATGGTTTTTGCTCTTAATGCTAATTCTACGTCTATCATAAAATATTCTAACAGTAATGATACGATTGTAGACAGGGTAGAGGCTGAGACAGCTGCTATATTTCGTGTAACTGGTGCAAGCCTCGGAGTGGAAATAGCTCTAGTCGAAATGTTTTGATGAGTTTTTAGCTGCATGGAATTAGATCTATGCTTAAATGGTTTACAGTATACTGTGATTCAAAATTAGCATCCAATTAACATGTACTATTTAAATGCAGCAGTTTCTGTTAAAACAGTAAACGATGAAGCTGGATATATTCAAACAGTGAATATGTACAGTGTATGCATATGGGTGGAAATTCTGTTCAGAATAAGCAGCACAAGGCTTGAGTAGGTTATCAGAGGGAAAAAAAAATGTACACAAAGCGCCACTGGGGACGTTTTGGGTCTAAGCAGTGTTTACATGAGTCAGTGGCCCGGGGTTACCTGTCTGGTGCTTGGCCCCGTCATTCACAGGATTGTGTATATACAACTGAACACAGAGGCCAAGTACTGAGATCATGAAACATAGAAACAAACAATTTATTCACATTATGCCCCACCAGTTGCAGTACCATTGTTTTCTAGAGATTTATATTTGTACATACTGCAGCATTGTATAGAAATGCAGCTCTAGTTCTAAACCATAGCAGTAATCAGGTGAGTCACAGCATTTGCGTTGAGTTGCGAGTTTGCAAAGGTCCGCCTACACTGTACCTGCCCTCATTGGATATTTCATCAGAAACACCTACCATGTAGCTGCTTTTTGTAGGTGTACAGTTACTAGCTGTAGTCTATCAATGGAAGGAACTATTGCTATTATAACACTGTCATTATTGTGAATTTGAAAATTGTATATAAATCCTTATATACTTACAAGGTATCTGTGTCTAGTACAATATGTGAAGCCTCCGACACTCTGACACACTCATTTCTGACACTCCAGCTTGTGCACACACCGTTGCAACACGCCCTGCCATACTAGTTTCATTGCTGTTCTGAGAAGAGTCCAGCACTCAAATGTCTGATGGTCCTACTGTGGTCCCTTTTTACTCATAAAAGTCAAGTGAGTGTAGGAGTTTGTAATAAGCTGGCAACTGAGGGCCACATTTATGTACAAACATAAGTGCAATGCAGATGTGCTCAGGTGAATCTGAAATTGATGTTTGATTTACTAAGGCTATATCTAACAAAACTGTGTGCAATCTTGGGCGCCAACTTGACCTCAAATATCACAAAATTGAATCCCCTTTTCCGATGACAAACCTTTAATTTGGGGAAAGGATGTTACAATCAGAGTTCAAGTAATGGGTGAATATATCATTACTGTCTTAGAAAAACAAGTATATCAAACATTATAGCTGTACAGAAAAGGCCAGTTATGTTTTTAACTTTCAATGTAGTTAATTAAAGTAGGTCTTATTCCAAGTGATTTTGGAGGATTTCTATTGGTCCATTATGAAACTTTCTACCGTGTTCAAATGACACACAAAATGCAGATACATGTCTTTCTTTGGACAGCGATGATATGTAAATGTTTAACTATTTATTTCATTTTTGTTATCATACCCTTTTGTAATAAAATAGCTGATGTGATTGCTTAGCACTGTGGAGCAGATCTCATAGCTGGAAGGTTGTGATCTGCACATAATGTTAATTTATATCATTATCAGGTGAAAATATGTTTAATTTAAAACTACCGTTGCATAGAGAGAGGGAAGCTGCTTTTCGATTGTGCACTCATGAAGCTATAGCATTTGGAGAGCAAGCATGTGTGTCAAACAGCAAAACCCCTTTTTATGAATGGTTTTAATAAGCAGTTGCTGTGGATTTACAGATTACAGATTTTTTGTGATATTAGACACACTTTTGTCCTCCAGTAAGGTTAACGCCACCAGTAATCAAGTCAAAATTTTTTCAGAAAAATACAGAAATCTGTCAACCCTGCTTGAGTGAAAAACGCATGGAAAAAAGTGTTAATGGTTGTAGCGACGTTACAGCTTCCAGTGCAAATTCCTACTATTAAAATCAGCGTCACTAAAGCAGTTGTTTTCAGATTGTGCGGTTCATGCAGTTTCACTACTATAGCTTCTCTCGCCTCTGTGCTAGGATTATTAAATAGTAGAGCCGTCAATACTCGGACCAAAGCTAAAAATGAAAGCTTAAGGAGAAAAAAGCTAACAGTGTGAAGAAAACAGTCTGCAGTTTTACTAATTGTAGCTGATTTAGAAAACAATGGCAAAGATCACAAGCTCATATTGTGGCTTTTTCAGAGCTTCTTCTTTATTGCACTGCATCTGGTTCTAAAGCTGCGTTATCTTTTAGCATGTGCTTCTGTTTAGCTGCTGTCAATTCTTAAAGTAAGTCTTTTAAAAATCTGACTACTGCCTGGACTTAAATTCTACACAAAACAGGCTGACATTGCATAAACGTTAGTAGCGGAATATGTAGTCGACAACACTTTCGATATTTCTACCCATTTTCTATGCAGGTCTCCCATGACCCTCCATCATGCATGATTGCATGTATGTGAGGGTGTTTTTACATGTGTGTGGTCCGTAAACCACGTTTAGGTTTGTGGTTTGATGGGCATGCGGAAAAATTTAATACAGTACAGTATTGTGATTATTTTGGGTTTAAAATAGTGGCAGTACATGGAGGCCTGAGTACCAACCTTTTTATTTGATTCTGAAAATTTGAAAGGTTAATTTGCAAAGTGCAGACCACTAAAGCAGGGCAGGGGGAACTTTGAGAAACTTTGGGCTGGAGTTCTAGCTGGCTTGGGCTGCTAGGATTTGAAGCCAGGCCCCCCTTTCCAAGCAAAGAGTGAGTAAAGTTTTGGAAGAGATGGAGGAGCTGGGGAGGTGGCAGAGGAGTGGTTTATATAGAGCGTGCAATGATGGAGAGAAGGAGTTTGGGCGTGGTCCTTTTACCGAACTTACTGTAAGTTATTTCAGCTAACTTCATTTGGTAGACCTGTAGATCTACTAAAACTGAATTCAATTCATATAATACATGACATGTATTTCTCTTAAGAATAAGGTTTTTTTTTGTTTGTTTGTTTTAAACAATATAAATAGTAGTCACTATCCATTACTTCCATGCATTCGCACTACGTCCATCCCTTACACCCACTAAAAGACGGTCCAGAGTCCAATGTTTCTCACCACAACGAATATAATGCATCATATGGATGTTTAAACCTCTTCTCTTACACTTTCTTTTTCTTATTGTGTCCAAAGACGTATTTTGTTGCTACTGCTCCATTTCATTTGTATCAGTAAGTTCTCAGAGTATGTGCACAAATATGGTGGAAATTAAAACGTAGTATCAACAGAAGGCTCTGTTTGTATCCACATCCGTATGTAATGTTAAGCATAAATGAGCCTTTAGGCACAATTAGACAGTGTAATGGATAAAGTGCTCAGGAAAGTATGTTTCCTGCCTTTCAGAAAGGAATTATTGCAGGTCCCATTGCCATAAGATACAAATACGAATTACAGGGTGAAGCTTCTACCATTATATGTGCTTGCTATACTAAATTGGATGAAAGCATTTCTTTAATATGTAAAGATAAAATGTTTGTCTGCTTCATAAATAAAAGTAAATGTATAAATGTAAGGCTGATTTGACTTCACTGGTATGTTTCTCCTGAGTAAGAAAGATTAAAGGGAGATGAGTCGACCGCAAACTTCATTAAGCTTTTCCTTTTGGAGGAACATCACATATTGCAGTAGAACTGTATTGTGTCTGAAGTAACAATAATATCAAATCACGCAGCCTGCAGTGATCTCACCACATTTTGTCAAGTTTGCATTATGTCTTAAGATCATTTCCAAGCCGTGTGCGCAGGTCGAACTCATGTGTGTGTGTCATGTGAGGTGATATCATTTGTAGAAAGTTTTGATGATGAAATAGTAATGATATGATAACAGTGAGTGACAGCATGAGGACACAGCGCAGCAGGGAAGAGACTGCCAGGCCGGCTGCACGACACACACACACAGCCTTTCACCGCCCCCGGCCTGCCTTTACATAATGGGACTGATTTCAGTGTGCGATTTGCCATGGCTGTTTAATGCAGCGAGTGGTTTTCCTGCTCTTAATGAAGCCACTGTTACTCGGGGCTGTCTTCAGGGGTCACAACCAGTGTGAGCTCCGACTCGCAGCGATGACTGGGGACATGCGGCCAACACCACCCCCACATACACTCTGGAGCAGTGGTATTACCGCTGACACGCACACACAGCAGTGTGTGGCAAATGAAAGAGACTCATTATGCTGGACTACGCTGGTGCAGGATTAACAGTTTAATGCATGTCTTGCTGTTTTATTCAAGTTAGACATTTGTGTCTAAATTGGACTAAGTCTACTTTTTTGTCACATTTTGGTCGAAATCAACACATGTTTATGTGCTGTAATGTGGGAGGACAGTGGAGGCTATTTTTTACACAGCTCCCATTCTTTTTTTTATACTGTCTCATTTCTTTTTCTCTGTTTGTCAGTCATGACACCGCTTGCACTTTATATATCAGCTTGAGTTTATTATTTGTGCACATTGTTTCAGCATATAAGCAAGTCAGTTTGTGTTAGTATTGATATAATACACCAACGCTTGTTTTTATCCTAATGTTTATCTGCTGCGTGTCCAGCATATGGTCAGTTACCACCATCATTTGAATGCATTTCTCATGCTTAGTGAGAAAACAACAAAATAATCACTTGACTCAAACACATTTGCATGAAAGCCAGTGGGCAGTTGCTTTAGCATCCACCTGTAAATATAGAGATACACGACAACATAGAGGGTCACATATAGAGTCACAATAACACTTCTTTGCAGGTGCTGCTGTAGTAAAGCCTGCATTCACATGTTAGACGGACAATGGCAAAACGGATATTCCATTGTTTTCAGTAGAGCTGCAGTGAAGTTCAGCAGTGAGCTGAATGTTGCGTCAAAAGTTCAGCTTTCCCAACTTCTTCTGTCAACTGCAGCAGTGGAATAAGCCTAACGTTGATTTTTGTGGGAGCACAAGCACCGAACGTCTTGTTGAATTTAGAAGAATCCAGTGTAGTATAGAACCGAAATAAAAACATATACAACTGTGCATCCTCCTGCCTAAATAAACAATCTACAGCTCTCCTTTAATAATCATCACTGGCAACATTTGCCACAGTCAGTTGCCAACTACTATGAGATATAGTATTTTCTTTCAACACAAACGCTTAAGTTATTCCCATACATTTTAATACTCCAATTAAAGCTAGAATTGTGGTGTAGTTTTCTTTAATTATTGTCTCATTATTGTTATATATATATTTATATTTTTTAAATATATATACCTGTATATATTAGCACTTCTTTACTGAACTATAAGTATCTGTAGTTTTCCACTGATATTGGCATGTAGGTGCAGTATCATATTGACAGTGGGTAATACTGATATCTGTGATTGAGACCACAAAAACAAAAAACAATACCTGACGTGCACATGTGCTGACCCTTGTATGCACCCCAGTGGGCGGATCTTGGCAATCTGTGGTGTGGGATGACAAGCAGTAGTGAAAGTGTAAATGACCAAAATAAAATCTGATTTCAGATTATATAAATATGTATATAGATTATTGTTATTTTTTGTGTTTCAATTATTATACATACATATATACATGATTCAAACATTAGTATTAGTATTAAGGGGTGATATACCAATACTAGCAATATATATATTATGTAAAAACTATAAAGCATAAAACATTTAATGTTTCATATTATATTTATTTATCTACAATATTGCTCAAGCACTAATTTTCTGTTTTTTGTCATTTGTCGTTTATTGGAATTTGTTGTGATTAAAATACTATGAATAGGTGTTTATTAGCGAGATTGGTTTTCAGATATGAGGCATTGTGAATGTTGGTTTCTTTAGAAGTTCTGTACAGATTCAATGCTGTACTGAATTCTGTCATAAAACCACAAATCATTGCAGCTCTTTTTATCATCAATGTCTTCATTTTTACAAGTTTCTATAAACTTCATACATATAGAATCATTGTATACACATATCACATAAAGAGATAAGGAAAAGGCTACAGTAGAAAAAAATAAAAACAATTAGCAACAACAGCAAGTTAGGTAACCTAGCAAACATTAGCACCCACTGACAAAAGCCAAAACAGCCCTTTGTGGATACGCTTGAAGCAGGCTACAGGTTTTATAAGTTGTTTCTTATAGTATATCATGTTTTAGTTGTCAGCCTTAACAGTCTGATAATTTTCTACTCACAGGCCATCAGGCTTCTGAACACCTCACGCACTACCTCTCTAACCTCTCCTATCTGAACTGGTTTTAACTGGTCTGATTTAAACTGCACCTTACACTCACTGTACTGTCAGAATACTGTTTACATTCACTACTCACACAAACATTATTGTTTACATTTGTTTCTTGCAACTTGCACTTTATGGCTGCTGCTCTTCATACTTGCACATAAAAGCACACATAACTATTTTTTATTCTTTAACTATAAAAATACTTTTATTCTTCAACTTATATTGTTACTTATATACTTTGTATATTTTGTATATATATTTTTTATTTCTTTTATCTATTGGTGAATGGAGGAGCAGCAAAGTAAGAAGTTCATTGTACAGTGTAACTGTCTGTTCTGCTGTACACATGACAATAAAACTCTTGAATCTTGAATCTTGAATCTAGGTAGCTAGCCGAGCTAGCGGCTAGCATGGTGAAGAATCGAGAGTGAACTCAGTAGAGGATTGGATCAGGACGCCTGTTCAGGCAGATTGGAATTTAGACCTTTTTACTGTCTCACTGTAGAAGGAAGTGATCATGAAAAGTTCCAGCATAGTTGTTTGATTTTGGGGGTCTGAAAGAACGTTTGGACCTAAAATTTGCTATTATGTCAGAGCAAGCAGATGATGTGATTCGCTTTATTTCTTCAGCCAGTGTGCAGGTGCTACAGCACTGGCAAAATAACCTCCTAGTATCAGTATATTTATGTTTTTTACTAATTATAGAACAATACTCAGAAGTCATCACCTCTCTAACTGTATAACATATAGTTTAGTTTGACTGTAACGCGTAGCAGTTACTGAATATGTCCTAATTACAGCAAAATAATAAACCTGCTGTTTATGTTGTTAAAATTGATATTCTTTTTAATAAGAGTGTTTTTTCTTGTATATGGTGCACACTTAGCTTAGCAGTGACCACACAGTTTATCTATGCATGCATTTAATATTCTCATGATGTGGGCGTTTGTGTTTGTTTATCTCCATCTCTGCATCTGCGTTGGCATGCACTTCGCTGTGTGTGTGTGTGTTTGATGTGAATCTTGGCACAACCGCCACCATGTGTGTACCACTAAAGGCGCTCTAACTGCGGGCAAAATGCCATGCGGCACAGAGTCCCCCCACACAACCAATTAGAGCTCTCTCTGTCTCTGGCTCTCACCCACCCCTCCCCCCGCCAAAGTCAGCCTTCACTCGACGCCGTGGCCAGGAAGCCTGAGCAATTAAACAATAATGATTGTTATCAAAATTAAACGGTTTTTTAAATATATTAATAATATGCATTGGAGGTGTTATCTATTCCTTTATCTTATCGACAAGAACTTTTACCATTTGTAGTTTCAGCTAACTAGGTGGTGGTTTTCAGCTTTTACTCGTTAGACAGAAAAAGAAGTCTAGCCTTTCACTTGCAACAGCATAAACTATCATGCAAGTGAGCTACCTAGCTATTATCAATATAGAAGTATTTATTGTCGCTGTCCTATAGGTTTTTGAGAATAAAAACATTAATAGAAGTGGTCTAGGATGACTTAAAATCTTGTTATACTGACCAACATTAAAACGTTTTTTTGTTCTGAAAGTAACGTTTTGCTTGCTAATACTTAACCGCAGGGATGCACAATGATATGGGCTGAGCAATATTTCAAACTAATAATTGATTTCTACTCTGGGAGAGCAGAACTGTTGGGCTATAGTGCTGAACTGCATTATTCCCTGAGTAAATGTTACAGTTGTATGCAAAAATTTAAAAAACACTTTTTCGGCACACGTTTCTGTTCTGGTTTGGTGCTAACCAATAGAGGATGGGCTCGCCTTTTGAATCATGGCTCCTCTCAGGCTTTCTTGTTCTCGTTGTTTAAGAGGTTTTTTTGCTGCTTACTCAAATAAGATTTTATACAAAGCACCATATAAATAAGTAGTGACTTGACTTGATTTTCTAGGTGAAAATGTGCAAACACGTGTTTTAGAGGGAACACACATAAACATGGCATCTTTATATCTAATGGCATCTATTTTTAATGCACAATTCCATTGATTTGCTGAGTTTAAAAAAAACAGTAAAATCTGTGTTCCTGTCTCATGTATTATTTAATATGTGGAATTTTGCAGGTGTTTAGGTATTTGTTCTCTGCTGAGAATGTGTTATTATTATAGTATTAGAGTTAGTATTATACTTAAAAAAATAAAAAATTAACAAAATGTGTCAATCAGGGTGCCCAAACCTTTGCATACCACCGTGCATTTCTTGGCAATGCGAATCCAGATAGATGTATTACATTTTCTAGATATTTATTCATGTAGTAGATATCTATATATCAGCATTTGTCTCAACAAATATGTACGTAAACTATATATAGTTTTTCTCAGATATCAGCATCAGCTGGGAATTTCCGAATTGCTGCATCTGTAATAGAATTTTTTATCGTAATCATTTTGAATGTTACACCAGACTACGTAATTATCAAGAGTATCAAGATATCGATGCCAATATATATGCCATTTTGTGCTTGGCTACCTACTAGAACCCTTTTAATGCCTCTCACGCTCATCTACGCTGTGAAAAGACAGATTAAAGACCATTTTCCAGTGAAACAATGACAGGTAAGGCACACCGACACATGCCTGGTGCTGTTTTGTCAAAGCTCCATTTAGCTGATCTCCTTTGTGTGTTCTCTCCACTTTTCCACCGTTTTTCTCTCTTTGCTTCCTTCTGAGAGAAGAATGCGAGGATTCTCCAGTCGTAATTAAACTGCATCTCTCGCTCGTTCATGTGCAAACACACTGCAGGCACTTTGAAAGTGAACTGATGGAGGAGTCGGAGTGCCGTCTCTCCCCGGATTTACACTCTGTATCTTCAGGTTTGAGTCTGCACCTTTGACTTTCTCAGCTTCTTTCATTGTCAGTGATGACAAGAACGTGGCGAAGAAAAGGAAGGTTTTAACACACCATCAAAAAGTCATGGTAAAATATCGTTTCCTTACTTACAAACAAAAAATCACAACATGATTAGTTACTTTTTGCCTGCTATTGCCTCCTTTGGGTTTAGGGTTTAGAGGTTAAGGGCGAGTTCTGAGGGTTAGAAGAGAAAACTGTAGTCAGCTTGTCTTTGGTTTAGAATGGAAGACTCAAGACACATGCAATTAGTCTTCTTGTTCAAGATGTACAGCACACACCTATAGATGTTTTTTCTCTGCATCTGTTCAGAGACACATGATAAATAGCTGCGCAAGAGAAACCATATGACTTCTGCAGACTGTGTGTGTGTGTGAGAATGGAAAGAACGGACTTAAAGAGGAAATCAGAGTGGTCTGAAGTAAAATGATTCCTTGTAGGGAAACCTACCGACTCAGATGTCTTTACAGTGGTGGTGATAGAAACCATGGGTTGCCATGTTTATAACACAGATATAGCCACTTTATTTACTATTTTAAAAAACAATGGTGAACCTATACAACTATATGTCTTTTGAGTTTTTGTATGTATATATTTTGGTGATGGCAAAATAGTCATAAATATTTAAAATCTTTTCTTCTGACACTTTTTTGCCTTTGAACATTCTCTCTCTCTCTCTCTCTCTCTCTCTCTTACTCACACATTAGGCAGCACATATCTAACCATTGCATTTATTAATTGTCTGTGAGTTAACTTAAATTATTAAACTATTCATATATCTGGATCCCACCACCAACACTGAATTTGTAAGTTTTGTCAGAATAGATCATTTCACACCAAACCACTCTAAATGACTTTGTTTACATCTGAGCCATTTAAACATGTGGAGTTCACCTTTAACTTATACCAAAATTCCTTTCATCATTAAATTTTCCAGTGATGTGAAGGGCTGACATTTTAATATATTTAGGGGAAAAAAATATATCAAAAAAACGCCTTTGGAAGAGTCTTCGGCAGCTACGGCCTATTAAGAATTCACAATTGCAGGAGCATCATAATTCCTGCCCCCCGATTAGCTGTGGTGTCAGTTTGAGGTGCTTTTAAATACAAACATTTCTCTGCATTTTCTCGGCTTCTACCCACAAATTGACAAGCGGTATAAACTATCACAGCACAGAGTAATTAACAAGTGTCAATATTTTGACTGCCCCGTCCCTTCTTCCCAGTCACTTGTCTGCTTTGGCTGTTAGTCTGCTACATATTCTCTGCTACACATTTTTGCTACACTATTATTTCCTATACTTAATTCATGTTGACCTTATATAAGATACCCTGCTAAAATATATCCGTATATAAATTTCAGAAAGACATCTATAACTTCATATTTGATGAGAGGACACTCATTCATCACATGCTTTAGAGCCAGTGAATGTGCTAAATGGCAAGTCATTTTCAACACATACGTTCTAAAAACCAATTCTCTCAGATATTCACTCCTCTGCTTCGTTTCTATAGTAGCTTGCAATTCCTATCCAAGATGGAGAAGGATTCATTGGTGTATCCTCAGAATTGGGCCAAAAGTAGAGCCTATTTTTCGGCTGAATTTCAATGATTCTTTGTGTCCTTTCCAAATGGGAGAGTGCTTATGACTTTGGGCTGAATAATATGGACAAAAATCCTTTTTTTGACCAACATTGTGGCTGCGATCTAAATTGTGATTGTTTTCCATATCTTTAGAGCCAGGCCTGTTTTTGTTGGCTATGCAGACCAGCACTTTCTTTGGCTCGAGACTTGAGCACTGTATAAAATATACCAGACTCCCAGTTAGTTCTGGTTATGCTGTTACATACATAGCACACTGGTGTTTGGTTGTCTCTGCTCGGTCTAACTTCTTGGCAGGCAGTTCACAAGCTCCATGTTATTAGCTTAAATTTCAACACTTTCATTTCAACTTGTTAAGACAACATTTCAGGCGTTAATTAAAATTGCAGCTCTTCGAAATAGCAATAGCGAGAACGATAAATCTTTCATTATGATGTAAACATTATGATGTTTCATTATGATGTAAACAGCTGAGAAATGCAACCTTTGAAGGTCGCAGCCCTGTAGATCCCTCCTTTTTATCATTTTTCTGGAAAGTATAGTCATGTGTAAAAGCCAAATGATATGTTTAATTGATTTTGTTCAGCAAAATTAAGTTAAAACACTTTGTGCAAACATTCACATTCTCTATTTATAAGCTGAGGTTACATATTTGAGAAAATACAACATAAAACAGAAGACAAGAACAGATGTCAAGGCCAAGTGTCTTCTTTGGGTGTAAATTTAAATGCATACATTTGAAAACCACTGATCATATTGCATGTTTTTTGTTATGGCATTGCCTTCAAATGCTTATGCAAGTATATTCTTTCACAATGTGTTGAATTACAGTTATATAAGCAGTATCTGTGCATTAACATTGCAGGAGTTTGTTCTTTATAGAGCATGTTTTAACTTATTTTCGCCTATATCATCATCAGTTCATGTTATTTGATAAAGCGCACCCAAACTTTGCTTGTACCTGTATTTTATAGTATTTGAAATGCTCTGCACAGCATTCTATTGTTCAGTTAAGTACATCATAAATGTGTACAATAAGTGCAAACATAATAAATAATCACACCTGTAGTACTGATGCACGAGTACACACCTGCACACAGAGAAGGGGATTCTGTTGTGTGTCTAGTCACACACACACACACACACACACACACACACACACACACATATACACATCAGTTTTGCTTTCATGCCTATACCTTGTGTGATTGACTACCATTGTCCCATATGAGCAGTCTTTTAGACATCGCTTTTATTAAAACACACCACAATAACAAAAGAGACGTCCAAGGTTTCATCAACAAAAGCACTGTATTCCTCCTGGAAATAAACAATCATTTTCAGAGAACAAACATTGTCTATGTGTGTGTGTGTGTGTGTGTGTGTGTGTGTGTGTGTGTGTGTGACAGAAATGACAGAGAATGAAGGACAGTGAGAGAGGAAAGAGAGTGAGAGAGGAGAGAAAGAGAGTTAAGCTAGAACAGAAACAGTAACATATAATGCAATAACAGCCACCTGAAACGTTCAGTGCGTTTGTACAAACTCACCGTGCATTAATGTTAATGTTCATTAATGTTCACCTTACATATAAAAATGTTTATGTCCGTTCCAAACGCTGCAGCTGTCACTACACACATACTTCCTTTAAGCTGGCATGGATGTTAAGCAATACATCCACTAGGGGCAGTCCAGAGTCAAATGTTTCTGACAACATGAAACATGGGGACGGTGGAGGAGGTCATCACAGTGTACCTACTACAGAAGGATGAAAGTGACAGCGTTGCAAACAGCAGTGGACAGAACATTCTTTTCACATGTAGTCCCAGTGAGAGAAACTGACGTTGTTTCTCACTTTGGCTATTGGCCGTATTGCCCCCACGATTTACGGTGTCACAGTGCTGTTTTGTCTGTATCTGTATGCTTTCGAAGACTGTACACAGAGTACACTGAGTATAAATTATTCTTTACATTACTGGTGTGCTTAAAGGTGGTTAAAGTGTGCACAGGTTCTGGAGTGCTCATTAAACTGTTCTCACTGCCGACACTAAATTCTGTTTAAATATTGCGTTTCAGCACAGGAAGGCAGAAAACATGCTAATAATTCAGTGAAACACTGTAAGCGTGTTACGTTATACTTTGGCTAATACTAATACTATCTTGGCTAATAATGTTTTGCTGATTCCTCATGCATCCGTCCAGCATGACAAAAAATGAGTCAGAAGGCATATGTGTAGTTAAAGGGCTCAAATCACAGTCCAGTCACAATTACTGTAGAACTGCCTGATCACAATTATTTGAGCTGATCGCAATCTTTCAAGCTGACTGCAGTTATTTCCCATGGTTGTTTTTTTTTCTACAGCTAACATTATCTGTTGTTGACGTAAATAAAAGAAAATACACGCAGCCTGTTTGGCTGTTTTTAGGCTTATATTTTAATGGTTTGCCTATAAGATACAACAAAAGACTGTTCAGCCATTACTTGCTTTTAATTGCTATTAATCATGATTGCTGCAGGCCTAGTATATTATGGAAAACTAAACTGAAATGATGATGTGTATCTGTTAAAGCATAAAATATATGTGATTGTATTTGCGGGTCAGTGTACTATATTTATCTATTTTGAAATGTAAGTGCCTGGATGTGGTTGTGTTGCCAAGTATGCACTGTTGATGACGTGACTGAGAGGCAGCAAAAGCGCAGCTCTTATCTGAACAAAGACAGACGCTGGGTCCAGAAACAGTTAAAATACATTTCTAACACACTGAGTCCACTGATGAGGAGAAAAACGCTGTAGAAGATGACTAATCTCTATCAATATCTGCTGGAATCTAAGTTCATTTAGTTCATCCGAGGCCTACCAATTTCCCAGAGGTGTTTTTGAATAATAAATGTATAGAAATGTGTTTACTTGTAACAAGCTACACGTTCATTTACATCAAATATTCCCCTTATTTTCTAGATTTCTAACAGATACTCAAGAGAAACAAAATAGTTGAAATGCACATCCATAGCCTAGAGTATATACATACCTGTGTGTGTGTGTGTGTGTGTGTGTGTGTGTGTGTGTGTGTGTGTGTGTGTGTGAGTGTGTGTGTGTGTGTGTGTGTGTGTGTGTGTGTGTGTGTGTGTGTGTGTGTGTGTGTTTGTGTGTGTGTGTGTGTGCGGGAGTAAGTGCCCTGTCCGATAGACGCTTGAGGATGATGAAAAGAGAGGGGTCTGGGAAATGGCAACATGTCAATATGAAATAGAGACAGAGTGAAACAGAGGTGTGGGGTTGGTTGATAAATGAGGAGGAGGATGGTCAGGACCATTGAAGCGTTTGCGAAAGCGAAAAAAATCTGATCTAAGAGAGAAAAGAAAAGGTGAAGGCAGGAGGGCATGGAGTGACATGTAGGCGCAGCCCCGTAGACCAAACCCCAGACTGAGCAAAGCCGAGCCCTAGATAAGCTAAGTTAGCCAGTCAGTCAACCGTGGTAAAAATTTGTTTGTGGAAAAAAAGAGAAGATTTGCTTTAGTTACATATTTGAGTTTAAAAGTACATAAAACGTACTTAAGTTAATTACTTAGTTACTTAAGTAACTTAAACTTACTTAACCACTTTAACCGTTATTGGCTAACTAATTAGCTAGCTTTTCATTGTAACGGAACAATTTCCATTCTTAAAAATGAGGGCTTTTACACTAAAGCAGGGGCTTTTTTCCATAATAAGAGCTTCAGTTGCTCAAGCAGACCCCATCCACTAAAACGGTGAGCTAGGTCTTCTGTTGGAACATGGACTCCCATGTTGCAGCTTCTTTTGCCCAAGCAAAGGCTACTTCTGCTGAGGCAAATCCGTCAACTGTGGGTTTTCTATCTCCCAAGTAGGTGCTTCTTTTGTCAAGCAGACCCAAGCAGACCCAAGCAAGATCTTCTTCTTCCCTCACCACGTACGCCTGTGGCTTCATTCAGCCAAACAGGGTCTCCTTTCAAGCAACTTTGTGTTTCTTTTGCTTAAGCAAGGCCATCTTCCAGCTAAACCAGAAGTAAAGCCTTCTTCTGTCCAAGCAAGGGCTTCTTTCACCCAAGCATTCAATTTGTCTGCCCAAGAAGGGCCTTCTCTGATCAAAGCAGAGGTTTCTTCTGCACAAGCAAGGGCTTCACCCAAGGTAATGCTTTATTGCGTGTATTTTCACTAGAGCCGTCATGGTGCTAGACCTTACTGTTCAATCAGCTATAGTACAGTGGCAGTTTGTAGCCACTCTGTTCCTCTAAGCACCTCAGGACATGGAGCTCATGTTTGACAGGAGACGATAAGCGCTGTCACTCGTGATGTCAGCGCCCGCGTTCCGGAGTGACCTCATTCCGTCTGTTCTGCCGTGATTTGGCACGATGAATAATGCAAAAACATCATGAACAAACAAATGGATTCATTAATGCATTCGTTGGCATGCGCCGCATATGGCCTCTGCGTTTGTCCTTTATCAACAAACCAGTCTTAGCCCCCAGGTGCTGTGGGCAGCGCCGCTCCTCGTGCTCCTGGAGTTTGATCATGAAAACAGATGGCCATTACATCAGGGTCATTTGATGTCAAGTGTAGAAGGTCATAGATTTGCCCAAAACATTTGGCTTTTGTTTTTGGTTTTTTTTTGGTTTTTTTTCTTTTCTTCATGGCACACGTCTGAGTGGTTGCCAGACTGACCAGAGATGAAATACAGTCAGTGAGGTCATTTGAATGAGTAAACAGTGTAATTGATGCATGAGAGAGACAGAGAGTGAGCATGGCTGTGTGTGTGTGTGTCAGACGGACGTCAGAAGGGGAACAAGCGGAACTCTAACAGGTCAGAGCAGCCTACTGTAGCGAGGCACTGCCTCTCCTGTGATGCTAAGGACTTAATTCAATTACAAGGCAGGGTTTGCACAACAAACTGTTTACTGCCAGTTTGATGGAGGACGCCAGAGGGCCAGTACGATACGCTACCTCTGTTACTCTCAGTTCAGTGCAGGAACACTTTAGTTAATAAGGATTTTGATAGAGGCAGTGATATAATTTGTTCACTTGATAACATCTGTAAAAAAAAAAAAGGAAGTACTCGGTCTGGGTTGTGGCGTCAGGAAGAAACAGAAATAAACGCACTGTAAAAATGAAAAAGGAAGTGTGTGAGGAGATTTACATTGATGAACTTTTTATATGAACTGCTGTTTTGCTTTGCATCAAACAAAGAACGTATCTGACTTCAATAAAACTGCTGGTTACCTTAATATAGTGCACTGGAGACAAGAAATGCCCTCAAAATAACAAAATAACAATATAAATTAATTCTATGTCATCGCTGTCAGAATAAAACCTTTGAAAATACCAGCCACCATTTACCACTGCCAAAATTTCCTGATCAACAGACCAATAGAAGTGGTGCTGAATGGTTTAGTTAATTCCTAATTTTGTGTGAAGTTTTTTGGCATGTATTGTATTTGTTTCACTTTACTTTGACACCATTTAAAATACCTTACTTAACTCTCTCAGGTTTTTGAGACTTTGTAAAAGAAATCTATGTTGTTGAACGTTTTCTGTAAATATTCATCTCTCTGTTTTAAAAATAGCTGTTGTTGTTGCTATTACCATGGCTGTTAGTTACCATCTACTGACTCTAATCATAGACTTACAGAATTCACAATGGAGCTTCCAGTTGAAATAATAGTATATCTCTAGAATGCAGTGATCCAGAGATACTATGTCCTTTTATGTTGACTTTCTTGACCTGAGAGGGTTAATGCTTTAAGACCAATGCAAAAAGTGCATTACTCCTGTTTTATGTATTCTTTTATGTTAATATTTCTAAATGCTGTGAAAAAATTCTGAAATTTGTATTTCTTTTGCATAATAGGCATGTGAATAGGGTATATAAGTCACAGTTCAGTCGCATTTTTATGTAGCTCCAAATAAACAGCAATCATAATAAGAAGTCCTGACTAATTAAAATTATGTTCTGAATCAGCTCATACACTCTCTCATCGAAAAAAGGTACATCTTCTGTACAGTGATGGATGAGACGACTGTGCTGCTGCCGACTGTTAGGCTCGTTGGGTCAATGTGGTGAAGTTAAAGTGTTATGTTGTTTTCATTTGTGTCCCTGAGTTTAGGCAGCGAGGGCCGGAGTCGCTGTTTTATCTCCTACTCTGCTGGGCACGGTATTAAAGTAGATGAAACGCATGAGTAGTGGTACGGCCTGCACGACGTTCAGTGTTTATATGCCATTTTTTTCCCAGCGCATCTGAAATGGGTTAGCTATCTACTGAGTTGTCAAGCCGTGTGTGTTTGATGTTAAATGAGCTCACAAGTTGACACTGTTCCTCAGGCAGTGTTAGCAAGACTGTGGTGTGATTAAAAAACCCACACAAAAACACTGTGGTTGTCTCAGCAACGCTGCTGCCATAGACACCGGCATCCCCAGGGTTACCCTGCCTGTCACAAAGGAGTCTGCTTTCACAAGCATCGCTGGAGAAATTAATTTAGGTGTGTGTGTGTCTGTGAGGAATAAAATATTAGGGTTTTTTTTTTTTTTTGCTGATGCTTTTCATATATTTATAACTTAAACATTTGCTGAGAAAATTTTCAGCTCGTAATGATGAAGAATTTGGACTTAATCTCACATTAATTTTTCACGATTGGATAATACGTCCAAATCTGTTAAGTGATGAATTATGCACCTTTCTGCGCCTGTTTAAAAGCAAAAAGGTAGTTTTGACGATGTTTTAAATTGGAAAATTAATATTCATAACTCTTAATGAAGTTTCTTGAACGAGCCTCGGTTCGAGGCTTAACCGTGATTTAATTAGCATGGCAGGAGACCTTTGCAGACAAATGGACCGAACCATAAGGCCTCATTTCAATGCGCCAATTTTCCGCGCAAATCAGAATGTTTCGTGTAATTTCGTCCATTGAGAGCCTTAAAGACGCAGACAAGGCATAATGTGCCATTCACAAATTATCCTGACAAACATTAAGAGTAAAACTACTTGTGTGTGAAAACAATGTCATGCTACACTGAGCAGTAATGAATATATTAGGATTCTGGCATCTGATCCAAGGTCGGCTTGAAATCCCCTGAAAAATTTATGACTCAAATAGACTTTTCAGTAATTGCTAGGCTGTCATAAAAGTTTAACCCTCAAACAGCGATATTGATGCCAGATATCGAGCAGCGGCCAAATTAATCCCATCATTATGGAGCGGAATCATTTTTAAATCTACATGCGAAACCATTCTTCTTCAGGCTTCTCTGGTTAGATGTGCATTTCTGGCATTCTTCCTCCTGATATTTTGACCTCTAGATAATGACTGTTGGCTCATTGGTAGCTGACAGCCACGTTCATGCATTCAAAACGACCCCCGATGCACAAAGTATTACTTTTCCTAGGTTTTTCAATAGAGTCATGCATATTCATGTTCACACATTTCCTAACAAGTCTTTTCAAGTTATCTTTTCTTAAATGAATCTGAGCTTGTCCTACATTATTTGAATGGAGAATTTTAAAGCAGCTATAACTTTAGGTTTCCTTTACCTATAGGGTGTTCAGACTATGTGTGGGCACTGTCCATGGTTCTGAAAGACTTTGTAAACTGTTTGTTAGGGGTGTGCATCTTCAACACTGAGGCTGATGTGATACATATCTCAAAACATTGCTAGTAATCCGATACTTTCAAGATACATATGAAGCAACTACTAATGCAATTTGATACAACTGACCGTTGTAAAGCAGCTATAAATTTAAGGTTTCCTTTACCTATAGGGTGTTCAGACTGTGTGTGGGCACTGTCCATGGTTCTGAAAGTCTTTGTAGACTGTTTGTTAGTGGTGTGCATCTTCAACACTGAGGGGGATATGATACTTATCTCAAAACATTGCAAGTAATCCGATACTTTCAAGGTACATATGAAACAACTACTAATGCAATACGATACAATTGACCCTTGTACACAATGTGGTTTAGCACAGTGCGATACAGCGTGATGTGATACGATGCAACATAAAATGAAGTTATGCCATTCAGTATGTTACAGATTATGGCTGCACCGTACTGGATAAAAACTGTCATTGCAGTACTTATTTATTCTGCAGTACATATAGCGATATGATAAAATACAGGTACTTTCACCAGATGACTTGAACAGCTCTATATGAAAAGAATTGTTCATTGTACATTTATTGGAGTGATTTGTAAGGGACTGCATGTGCATACAGACTAAAAATTCATAATAGAACAGCTGAAAAATGACTCTGAAGAGTATGAATCATCTATTTCTGAACTTCACTGCTATATGATGGCCATGGTGTTAAATAAAAATAAACTATGCAAACATTATATAACAGTCATATAAGCTCAGTAGAGAGCTATTACTTTCATTTTGCTATATTTTCAATTATGTATAACATGTTACATCTTTAACTACATAGTCTGTTTCTCAGTGAAGTGCATTTGCATTTAGTTTACTCACTCACTCACTTTCTCAGTCGCTTATTCTTTTTTGTTTGCTATCCTTCTAGCAATTACTGGGCAGAAAGCAGGAAACACCTCGTCACCTGCCAGTCCACTGCAGGGCAGATATAGAGACATGCATATTCACACTCTCGCTCACACCTAGACACAATTTAGCATCTTCAGTTCTTTGAACTGTAGAAAGAAACCCATGCAGGCATGAGGGGAGAACATGCTGGCCCCACCCAAAAAGAACCCTGGTCCCCAGCCAGGGAATCGATCCCAGGCTTTCTTGCTGTGAGGTGCAGCGTCGCCATATTTAGCAACAATTTGTATATTAAACTTATGAATGACAGTTTCCATAAAATAAAGATAGGAAAATCATATCCACCTGCACCGTTGACATAGTTGACATGCCTTGCTCAGAAGTTGCAAGTTTATAGTTGCTGGAATTTGATTCCTTACTCAGCTCTTTTGCCCATATCAAGCCCCTCACCCTATTTTTATAACATTATAAATCTCTATTTCGTAATTACATTAAGTCTACATTAAGTTTGTTCTACAAACGAGCTTGTCTCTAACATTATATGTTCTTGTAAAACCATCAAGACTGTATCTTTAACAAAATAAACATTATTGGCTCAGATATGTTTTATCATGTTTTTGAAGTTTACTTGTTTTGATAATTTATGTGTTCATGCAATACATGTTATTCATGTTCGAGCATGTTTAAACAGCATTAATTATTTGAGAGTACTTTCTGTCTAAAGGCTACTGCACACTGGACTGATCTGCACAGCTTTAGCACGCATTTAACACATTGCAGAAAAGCAGCAATAAACATCAAGCTTATTTCAGAGATTTAACTGCACAAAAATCTTTCAGCCAGCGGTCCTCCTTGTGTCAGTTTGGAACTAACTTTTCATTAACTAGTTGTTTTTGAGCCCAAAAGTTCTGAAGTGATGTATGTGTGACTAAATTAGTAATAAGCTGAAAACAGGCTATTAGTGTTTAGCTTGAATATTTTTTATTTTTCCACACGTTACTTGTGGTCAGACCAGGTTAAATATGGTAGAGCAATAGTAGTGCCGTCATTGTCTCTGGTTCCTCTCTTCTCATGCATCCAGTGTGTGGAAGTATGTAGCCTATATTTTATTATTTTTAATTTTTTTTTATTTTTTATTTTTTTGTATTATTTTTTTATATTATATTATATTATTTTTTATTATTATTCAATTTTTTAAATATACTTCTTGGATGTCATATTGGACTGTAATTCCAATCCAGAACTTTTCCATTAAAGTAATACCTTACTTTGAATGTAACCAGACTTTTTTCTAGGTAACTTTGGGCCATTTCTTTTGGGCCATTCATCATGTACTTTACACACAGTGTAAAAAACAATAGGCATCTTCAAATATTTATTAAATTAAGTAATTTTAAAATTTTTACTGTTTGTTTAATTGAGCTCAGTGAGATCAGTGAGAAATAATAGAATCTAGTCATGTCTCTTAGCAGCTCATATCCACATTTCATTAATCACCTCCGCCAGTCTCTAGGGGTCCATGATGCCTGTTCCTTGCCCTCTACCTCACCTGAGTTTGGCACGCGTTGGCCAGGCCTTTCCAAGGCTCAGCATGCAGCCTTTTGGATGGAGCCTTTAGTGGGTGTGGGGTCTCCTCTCCTCTAGGTCTGCATTGTGGAAGCTGAGGGGGCTTTTTAATTAAAGGTAATTAATAGCTGACCCGATTTGATGCATCGTTTTATGAGGCTTTGGCGACAGACTGTGATTTGCAGGGCTTTCCACCTCTAGTAGGAACTACGCTAGAACAACGCTAGTGAGACGGAGACCTCATGTGAGTAAAAAATGAAGAGAGAGAGCTGAGCGTGAGTGAGGGTTGTAACTATGTGGTGGGAGATGAAAGGTTTTCATAACATTTCTCCCAGACCATTATCCAACCTTTTTCTTTATCTCCGAGATGCTGTCTGTTTTGTTACTGTGCCTTTAAGACTGGCGCCTTTAAATGATTTTTATTTTTTTGTTCTGTTATGGCTGCTCTGTGTTGAGAAAGCGTGCAGGCTGAAGTCTTTTATTTAAAAGAAGGTAAATTTGGTTTTGATACAGGCCCTTCAAAATGACAGACTGAAGAAAACATGGATATGATCTCTAGGGAAACGGTGATTTCCCCAGTCCCCTCCCACTTAACCAGATGCTATATCAACCCCCTCCATCCACCCCCACCGTCTACCCTCTACCATCTTCCAGACTCCGCTGTCACTGACATCCACTCCATTTAATCAAACACATTTCTGTGATTACATTCGCCTCCACATTCGAGAGAGAGAGAGAGAGAGAGAGAGAGAGAAAGAGAGAGAGCAGTCTCGTGAATCAGTAAACCACCCACTGCCACAGTGTCTGCTGACAGAGTAAATCACACACACATGAGAGATCGAGCTGGGCGGCCCATTACACACACACACATACATACACACACACACACACACACACACACACACACACACACACACTCTCTCTCTTTCTCTCTCTGTTTCTCTATCTCTCTTTGTCTCTCTCTCTCTGTATCTCTGTCTCTGTCTCTACCTCTCTCCATCTTTCTCTCTCTTCCTGTTTCTTTCAGTCTCTCTTTCTCTCGTTCTCTGTCTCTCATCTCCTGCTCTTTTACTCTTCTCATCCTTTCTCTCTGCCTCTCTCTCCCTGCCTCCCTCTCTCTCTCCCTCATCCTTCCGTCTCTTCACTTTTTTTTCTGATCTCTTCTTCTCTCTTCCTCTCTTTCCCATCTCTCTCTCTCTTTTTTCTCTTTTCTTCCTCTCACTTCATCTCTGGACATTGTTTTACTCTCTCTCTGTCTTTTCTCTTGCTCTTTTTTTTCCTTTTCTTTCTCCCTCTCTCACTTTTATCTCTCATCTGTGTCTCCTCTCTTGTTCCTTTTATCTTTTCTTCTTTTTTCTCTCCTCCGTTCTGTCTCTTTTCCTCCACTCTTTACCTCCCCCACTCTCTCTCTCTCATATGTATGAAGCGTTTTGCTCCACACAGCATGGGTGTGAAAAGGCCAGTGGCATTTTGTAGAGAAGCTGTTTGGTATTTAAATGGACACGCTGACTGCAGATATTTCAACAAGCTCCTTAAACGAATCTACAGAGAAAAGCCAACCAGAAACACGAAGGTGAATTAGATAAAAGAGAGACAGAACAGAGATGAAAAAAAAAACAACAAACAGAAAACAGACAACAAAAATCAATGCACGGGGAGATGACCTCAATGTTATTGACTGGCCGCTTGTGTTTTTATTGTCATTGTGTTCATTTGGTAGCTAATAGGAGACACCTTTACGGTACAGCACTGAAGAAAACAGGCAGTTATCCATCATAAAGCTTGGAGTTCCACGGATGACACTTGCATGATGATGCACAGGGATGGCACTCATCCAATGCCAAGTACGGGCTGGTATCAGCAGAAAATGCTGGATTTGATCTAGGAGGGAAAAAAGCCCACTTCTAGATGCTCATTTTAAGAGTTATTAAGTTATAAATAGTGTGGCATCAACATAGAGGAAGATAAACAAAACATTCCGGCTTAAAGGCGAATGCTGTTTTTTTGAACAACGATGAAGAAGAAGCGCTACTCACAGAAGGTGGAAACACAACTCAAACACACGGAAACCCACCCTCCTAGGTCACTTTTACTCCAACCAAACTGCTCTACTCATATCATCCACATAACAACAAGTAGGACAATACATGTTTCTCCTACCACATTGTCTCTGGTTCCTCTCTTCTCATGCATCCAGTGTGTGGAAGTATGTAGCCTATATTTGATTATTTTTTATTTTTTTATTATTCAAATATTTTTTTATATTATATTATATTATTTTATTATTATTTTTTTTTTATATAATTATTGGATGTCATATTTGACTGTAATTCCAATCCAGAACTTTTCCATTAAAGTAATACCTTACTTTGAATGTAACCAGACTTTTTTCTAAGTAACTTTGGGCCATTTCTTTTGGGCCATTCATCATGTACTTTACACACAGTGTAAAAAACAATAGGTATCTTCAAATATTTATTAAATTAAGTAAAATAACACACTTTTATTAACATTTTACTGTTTGTTTAATTGAGCTATCAGTGAGAAATAATAGAATCTAGTCATGTCTCTTAAAATCATTTTAAAATCATCCTTTTAAAAATACATAATTTTGTGCATGAACACTACACGTATTTATACAAACATGAATTCATGAAGATTTAAAATAACTTTTGAAAGAGTAATTCCATCTCAGAAATGAAATCCAGTGTCAACAAATATCATATCCAAGAACTTGAATTTTATGAAAACAGTAAACTTTGAGAATAAACAGGTGTTCGCTTGTATCATGCTGTAGTGGGAAGCAAACTGCCTACCACTCTGAAGGTCAATACTGTGCATAAATGTACATTTAACTTTTTTTATTTCAAGATTGGAATCATCATAATCTCGTGAAACAGACAGTATAAACTGCTTAAAGTACATTATTTGTTGATATACACATATAAATTAAAAAATATATATTTATTTATAGGATTTTTCCATTACATTACATGTTTCCATAATATTAACAATGATTTTGCATTTTCAGGGAAAAAGAGAAAAAAAGAATAAATAAAATAAAATAACAGGCACAATGAAATAAAGAAGCACACTACAGTAGGCTCACAAACATCCACAGAATCAACTGAGCATATTTTCCATATTTTAAGAAACTTTTCCAGACTACCAGACAAAGCGTATCTGAGCCTTTCAACATGCAACATATTTGCTACTTCTGTCAGTCACATTTTAAACGAAGGTGGGATGTTCGACTTCCACAACCTTAAAATGATCTTTTTAGTAAATGTACATATTTTTAATTAATTTTCTTCCAGTGTTACAGTCGTAGTAGTAAATTACTTGCGTTTGCGTGGCCGGTGTGCCGTGCTAGGAAGGTTAATCGTGTGCCTATTTATTGGCTCGGCTTGCTATAGACAGCAATTGCAAGCAAAATGTTTTCATTTATTTTTTTTTACATAAAAGTTATGTAAATCCTTATTTGTTGTTCTTTTTTATTATAATTATTTACATAACGATACATTTGTGGCATAATAATAAGGAAACCTATGTACATCGGTGGTTCAGTTCTCGATTGGCAGTGCCTATTCAGCGCTGACGCGGGGGGCGGAGTCTTCAAAGAGCTACTTGAAACTAGTTTGTAAGTTTGTAGCCTAAGAGTGTGTTTGGGAATGCTCACAAAATTGGGGTTCTTAAAGTTACGTCGTTCTTAAAGTTGTTCGTAAATCACTAAGATCAATCATTATCGGGAAACGCACCCCAGTGGAACCTTTTAAATGTTGTTTATTGGACCAAAACTGTCACCATCCAGTGACAGAGTTCTTCTTTGAGAAATCAAAGTGCAGCTGCCACAAAGCTGTTAGAGACAAAAAGAAATAGAAGAAATCTGCAAATCACACACAGAAGCTGCTGGTGTCCTCAGAGCAGTTGGCTGGCCACACAGTCCAGACTTCATAATCACTGAATGTGTTTCAGAGAAGCAGACAATGAAACCATCTTCTATAATCTTCTATGATCTTTGGAGGGGTGAAAAAAAGATCTCTTTGAAATAACTAACAGCAAGTCTCCTAATATTATTGAAAGCTGTATCATAGGCAAAGTGGTGAACTGTAATAACTCGTATTTAATGGAGCAATTGACACAATCTGTTGAATTCATACTCCAAACAAACAGATGGGGGGCAACATATCACTAAAAAATTGTGGTGTCCACCTCTGTCTAAGAAACATGGAAAAGCTCAGTGCACTCCCTGTAATGTTAACATTAGCAGCTTTCTAATTACTAGTTTATAAAAAACTTTAATTTCAGCATTAGACTTCATCTGTTGACCCATCAGCGTCTCCAGTGATGGAAAGCAGCACCAATGTTTTCACTTCTTTTGTTTGCTGCTGAAGCTTGCTAAGAATGGGCAGCGGTGGTCATTATAGTTTCCCCCAAGAATCGCTTGCCATAAGCTTTAACCATTGTTGTGTTTACTTTGCCTTTCGTTGCCTTCCTGTCCTTAAATGATAAAGATGATTGACGAGAGGTTTGAATACTACTTTGGGGCAGAAAGGGTGGGCAGCATATTGGTATCTCTCATGATATGGCTTTGGTTTATGGTTCCTCATTTATATCGTGATAGCATATCATTATCTTCTGAATATCAGGAAATAATGTAATATAGATTTGAGTATCCCTACTTCTGCTCCTTCTTCATCCTCTTATGTTGGACTGATGATAGACCCAATGCTACAGTGACTATTATTTCTTGAGGTACAAAGTGATATTACAGGACAGGACAGGCTAGGGCTAGCTGTTTAGCAAGCTAACTTCAGTACATAAACAGTACATAGACAACATTGATATACTATCAAAACTGTGTTTTCTTTCATTTGTGTTAATTATTTTAGTTCATTTTGGAAGGAGCCTTATATATTGCTTCTTTAAGGCTATTTTTATCATATGTTTTTTTTATGAGGTGATAATAGATTACTAGTATAATTAATATTGGCTGCCCTAATTTGGTGTACTATAACATTTGTGATGTACTTTTATAGTGAGTTTTCTTTAGAGTTTGTATTGCAGCTGTCCATGGTGCTGAAATGCTGGGTTATAGCTGTCTTTCTAGTCTCTCTCTCTCTCTCTCTCTCTCTCTCTCTCTCTTTCTTCTTTTATCTTTCAGCCTGACTCATTGCCCGTCCTGCCAGAGGAAAGGCTCTAGCTGATATGAATGGAGTCTCTCTCAGTGCTTTTCTGGGCTAAATCTTGGCTATATCTCACCCTCTTCCTCCTCCTTTCCCTCACCCGCTTCCATAACTTACTGACTGAGGCTAGCAGGGCTGGCGGCAGCGCAATGACGATAGCACTGCTTTATTTATGAACTCATGAAACTCCGCTCGCCGCTAATTAACCAAAGTATCCGCTAGCTTCTGCTAACGAACTTGAATTTGAAAGTGTCGGACAGGGAATTTCTCTTTTTCGTGTGTGCAGAAAAGAGAGCAAAAGAAGAAATCAAAGCAGAACATACAGGGGTAAAGCTTGACTCGGAGGTTTGAGGTTTTGAGGTTTGGTTGAAAGGAGGTTCGGTCTCCGCTGAAGTGCGTACAGGAAGTTTGATAAGGGCAAAATGAAGCGTGTGTGTGTTTTGTGTGTTTACACATGTGTCTACACAGGCATGCTTCCCTCCCTTCAGGGGACCACCTGCAGCCATCATTAGGCATGATTTATGGTCTCTGATTTCATCCACTTCACGTCATTGAAATCAGCATGGAGCCAGTCGACAGGAGCTGGGCTTTAGCATGACAGACAGTCGTGTAGCACGCTGGGCTAAAAACTGTATTCTGAGCTTTGAAGTATGTTTAAGAGTGGGAGGACGCTGTTGAAGGTTATACCTGTCCAACACGGTATATTCAAGGCATATGTTGATTTATTTTAAATATGCTTTATATATTCAGGCAACAAAAATCCAAGGGAAAAAATGTAAAATGAATGGAAATAAACATCCGAGTGGAATGTTGGACAGATATATAGACTCTCTATGCTGTGTTTCAGCACCACGGATAGCAACCATTCCACGTCCAGTTAAACTCCACTCTAGAATACATGTTCAGCATTGTTTAGTAATACATTTAAATAACTTTGGACAAGCTTGTGTTTATCGATGTAACCCTCAGGAGTTAATAAATTATTACATTTGCTTCACTGTACTCTTTCAAAGTAATTACCTAATTTCATAGTAATTATGTAGTATGTTACACTGTTGTATTCATCATTTTATTGTAAAATCAACTGAATTTTACATGAGAAATAACACAGTTAATCACTGTGTGATGGATTATTGTCAGGGGTTGGGGTTCGTGGAGCAGATGAGGAGATTTAAATAAGAAAAAACAAAACACAAAGTAAATAAGCAAAAACCAGGAAACACAGGGAAACATCAAACAAAGGAACCACAGAAAACGAGCCACCAAGCAGGGAGGAAAACAGAGACAATATATACACAGGTTAACAAGAGAGAACACCTGAGAACAATAGATGGAGTCACAGCTGGGAAACAGGTGAGGGGTGGTGACAAGGAGCACATGACAAAACAAACAGAACCTCATGGCTGACTTAAAACCTTAGCACATGACTAAGACAGGGGAATGAAAACTGGACTTAAACAGAGAGAACAGAGCAGGACGTGACAACTATGCGTGTTGCTGCACAGCATTTTGAAACATGACAGCAACAGAAATTATTAATGTTAATCTAATTCTGCTTTAACACATTTAAGTCTGTACTTTTTGTTAGTTTAAGACAAATGCATGAAGAAAATTGCTGTTGTTTGCTCAAGAGAACACAACTATCATCCAGTTCAAATCTTATAATAGTTTCTAACTAAATATCTGCTCCTCTGCTTACAAACACAGTTGTAATACTGATCAGACATGTAAATTCAACCATTGCAGCGTACTTTTGATATTGCAGTAAATAAAAATGACCTTTGAAGTTTAAGTTGAGATAAGTACATGATGTTTCGTCTCTGAAAGGCTACGTTAAGCATATCCAAGCAAGAGCCTTGAATTGTAAACATTGTCTTGGTTTCTTTGGGGAGCCCCACTGCATATCGTGCCGCATGTACGTTTTCTCCTTGATTCCGAGCCACATCGCACCTCGGCATGTCATCCGAAGCCAGTTCCGCTTTCCTCTAGCAGGCCATGCGCATATCTGCCAATACAGGCTGTCAGTAGCACTGCCTCCTCCCATTATCCTGTTGCTGCAGATTTCGGCACCAAAGCACATTAGATCTCCGGCAGGGATCAGAGTAAACAAACAGGTAAATCGGCTTTAGCAGAGGCTGGCGCTGAGAGGTCCCTCCGTGCTTTGATCACATCTTCCCAGTTATCTCGCTCTCCTTCCCCGGCTTTGATTGCGGCGTTACTCAGACTCTGGGGGGGAGGGGTGTGGGGGGGGGTCACATAGAACGCTGCATGCCGAGGCTGCGAGGATGATCCCTCCGCTCCCCTGCCTGATAACACCCATCCGGGGCACTCCCGCAACGCCGTTGGCCCAAGGAGGGATCGATGGTTGCTGGAACCGCACATTATATTGTTTGTTAACTCTGTCTATCTAACCTAGCATCTCACTGCCAGTGCATTAGGAAGTTCGCCAGCAGGGTCAGGCTTCCTTTCCTTTCCTTACACCAGTAAGTGAACAATTACCCCCAAACTTGCATTTATTTCTCAGTGGCAACTGAAAAGAACCCTTCTAAGTATAGGAATTTGAGGAACTAAGTGTAGATGGTGCGGCTGCATATGGAATTGGATCTTTTTATGTGCAGCTGTTTTTCCATCATTTTTTCTCCATGTCTGCACAATTGAAGCCCAACCTTGACCATTACCCACAACTTTGACACTTGACCTGACTGGGATCCACTACATTTAAAACTCGAACCTGCTTCCTCTTTAACAGGGAATTTATTTTAGTGATTTGCTTTATATCCAAGCTTTTGAGTTGATCGACTGAAAAAAGCCATGCTGAGATAAACTGACATTTTCTATTTAGATTACACTATCATTATTTATAAGTATTATATTGTTTGGTGTAATTGCAGACTGAATAGAGAAAGTCATCTATCAGAGGAAATATCAAAGAATACCATCCATCCATTTTTTAAACTTTCTGTATAATTAAATCTTTGATGTGTAAACAAAGTCATTCAGAATGGTTTGATGTAAGATGGTAGCTCACACTTTCTTTACAGAGGTCATAATTGGATCCAGGAGGCACAATGTAGACAGTGCAAATATAGCCATTTTATTCACTACGCAAAGCTGGCAGTAACCTACATTTGTTTAATAAGTTTGTATGCATAGATTTGATTGTGGCAAATTATTGATGAACCTGAACATATAAGTTTTCTGTATTTCACATCTATCATAAAACACTGTCTCATTATGTGATGTATTTGTAAGTCTCTCATGTATCTACTTCATGTATTCGAACACCCTTAGCGTGTCTACGTTGTCACCAATTCATTATACATGAATGTAGAATAATCTGTAGATTTCCCTTAAACACAATTCAGAAGATCCTAACAAGTACAAGGGGGAGGATTCACTGTGACCTTTCCTCCAATTCAACACATCCCTCTCATCGTCCTTGCTGTGATTGCTACTTATGTACTGTTGAACTTCATCCCTAGTGTAAGGGCTGCGTTCATTCACTCCTTAATGTCTGAAGCTGGTCTGAACCCAGCTATAGTCAATAATGTTAGTTATATGTGACAGGACAGAGGGAGAGAGATGGGAAAACACCATGCCTTAATTGTCCCATTTACTGTGGTTGGTTATTAGCATCAGTCATTAAATAACTGTTAAATAAAATATATTACCTTATCTTTCACGCCTGTTAGCATCGTGTTGATGCTGATGTAATACATATTAATCAGGAAAAATTCAAAACATCTAATTCATGTATTCATGCTTGTTTAGAATGGGAGTTTGTGCCACATACAGTATTAAATGACAATGGTTCAGCTTAACATATTAAAATAAATGCAACCTCACGTGCTTGAATATCACATTGTTAAAGTAAAAGAGAAGATTAAAAGGCAAAAATAGCTGTTTTTGGTGGAGGTGTTAAATAGTTAATCGTTATTGCAATAATGGCCTTACCGATACTGATATCACTGACGACTGCAATATGTAAATGAGCTGAGCCCTTTAGCAGGGGTGGAAGAGGCAGACCTCTTAATGATTCGGTTTGATAACGATTCTTTGGGAAATCATTAAGTGCAGTCTTAATTCGCCTTCGTTTGATTATTTAGCTTAGATTGAGAATGATTTTGAGCAATACACTGAAGGCTACACGTGTAACTGGAAGAGCTATATACACTTTCCCCAAGCTTCTTATCTATTTCATATGTATGTTTGAAAACAGAATAAAAGAAAATCAGCTCAGCACAGACCTGAAGCATCCAGACATTTCCAGACGACTGTGCATACAGTTTTTTTTGTTTGTTTCTCAATACTGACAGGGACAGAACATCTTATGAGGCCCTCGGTCACAAGCAACCTTGGAAAATCTGACAAATAATGAAATATATAAATAATATGGTAATAAATAATAAACAGCTGGTGTTTGTTTGGGTGCACTCTGAACAGTGCTGGAAAAATGTAACATAAACAAAACAATTAATTCTCAATCAGTGTGCAATAGATTATTATTTCCTGCACATATTTCTACCTCTTTTTTCTGTTAGGTGACTTTTAATTATAAGAAATACAGTGGCAGAGTTATCAATTGAGGGGTCTTTGCTTAATATATTTAGTCATTATATGTTTAAAAGCTGGGAGCTATTCATTCATTTCATTTTCGGATCTGCAGTGGATTAGTCCATAAACTGCTTCAGGCTTTGTGGTCTAAAACCCCTCTAGGTCAGGGCCCCTGGCAGTCAGAAGCCTCTATCCACTGGCCCCACTGGTCCAGTCACTAATCCATTCCTGGATACCGATCTTGAAGCCTTAACCTCAGGCCTACATTGATGTTGCTCCCACACTTTTACTTTAAAACTACTACACTTTAAAAATGAGTTATTTTTAATTGAAGCACTTCACTTAATCACGATCAATTTACTCAAACGCTCTGCTACCCCACAGGAGGAACTACATAGCTAATAACATCACATCACAGTGTGAGTGGGTGCTATTTTAGGATAGATTTGTTAGAGTTGCATCAGATTCATTCTTTTTTTTTCCTGTACGATGTCTCATCCAGCGCTTATACTGGCAGATGCCAGAGCCTGAAATTAGATCAGTGCCATCTTCACTTGGTATCATAACAGCTGAATGATAAGCCATAAGATTAATAACAGAATAATGCTTTGCAGTATAATCAATGTGGTTGTTAGTATTGTTAGCATTGTGTGTTTCTCAGTCAGCTCTGAGGCTTGGCCCCTGTAATCAGCTGAAAGTGTGGCGCGGCTCAGCGGGCTGAGGGAGAGCCCCGGGAGAGAGATGAATCACATCAGCTTCGTGTGTTTTAAAGGTGCTGACTGCGTGTCTGACGCACATCGCCCTCGGCGGGGAGGAGTGTGTGTGTGTGTGTGTGTCTGAGAGATGATCAGAAAGAAAGAAGTGTGTATGTGTGTGTGTTGCTGTGGCTGGGGACCGAAGCACACGGGGGAAAAAGAGTCGTGTATTTTTATGTCAGTCAGCTTTTCCACAAAGACAGCGAGATTCATGAAATGACAAACAAACTCTTGGATCTCACTATAAACTTAGATTGTTTCAAACTAGCTTAGCTTCAACAAGTCGGGTAGAAGTAGTGGGCTGGACGGCAGACGTTCACAGCACTTTTTCTGTAATGTGGTAACACCCCAGGTCAGCATGAACTGAACAAAAATAAAAACAAACATGCTCTGATTTCTTGGTAGTAAACTAACACACAGCTTATTAATCACTTTTCCATCAAGTTTGTGACGTACTGTAGTTTATAATGCTACACTGTTTTTTCCCCAGGACTAAAATCTGTAAAATTATAGTTATACTGCCTTTTGCTGCAGTTTCATTAGTTATATTATGTGTTCAAATTATAAAATTACATATTATTTTACTATAATAATAACAAACACTACCATAAAAATAAACAGACAATAAATAACGCTGGTCTCTTTTACTTAATTTACATTCTACTTCTTTAGAGTAACAACAGCAATGTTAGAATACTGTTTATGTAAGGTTTATCCAGGTTTTGAACAAGTTTGTAGGCTTTAACAGGGATATTGTATGTTTGCAGTTTACAGTAAGTCATTACTGTTATTCTGACCTGCTAGGCTATTAAGCTGGGCCATATCAACGCCAGCAATCCATTTTGATTGCAGTGATAGCCTCTTAAACTCGTCTATATCTACCCCATAGACTACCCCTGTAGTTACAGCATGTGCACGTTCGTGTTCAGAATGTATCAACATGTACATTTGGAGGTTTCTGTCAGCTGCTGTGTTTCATATCACTGTGTTAAAGATGGGGGATGCTTGCTATATTTTCAAATGTACTGTAAGCTCATTCAGAGTGGATCATGTCTATCCCAGTGCTTACTGGGCAGAAGGCAGTAAACACCCTGGACAGGCCCCCAGTTACAGAGTTTACAGTACAGTCACTGTTAAGCATCTCTACCTGACTGCATGTCTTTAGACTGTAAAGGAAACCCGGAGCAGACATGGGGAGAACATGCACACCTCACACAGACAAATGCAGGAAGGAAGGACGCTGGTTGTCCAGCCAGGCCTCAATACATTTAACAAGAACATTGAGAGGTCATGTGATTATCAGAGAAGGGCAAATTAAAGAGCATGTGTGATTTTTTTTTGTTGTTGTTTTTTACAGCCTCCATATCAAATTCTGTTAAACCCATGTCCATGTTTCCTAAGGGAAGACATTTCATGAATGAAATATTGCAGCATAAGTTTTAGAGATGGACCAATCAGCGTTTTTGAGGCCGATTCTGATCGCCGATCACCTTTCAGCGCTATCGGCCGATGGCCGATACCGATCGAGGGCGGGGCTTTATGCCACAGCAGGGCTACATGCAGTTATTAGCGCAAGCAAGTCATGAAACATGGTCTAAACTGGTTTATTACCATTTTTAACGAGCTCATATGAAACAGCATAACATTTTTAACAAAATTAGCAGTAAATAAACAAAGTAAATTAAACAAATATCCCCAAAACTGCAATCATTACATTTAGACCTTTAATTTAAAATGAAAAAGCAAATTAAATAAATGCAGTCATTAAACTGCAGTCCTTAAACGCAGACTCTGTTATTTTAAACGACAATCATTAAATGTAGATCTTGAATTGTTGCTGCTGTACTGCTCGTACCGGTCAGATCTGGTCTGTATGGTGTTCTGGGTTGTTTGTTTTGTGCTAGCTGTGCGTGCTAGCTCTGCTGTTTGCTGGTACTCACTGTATTCAGCTGTGTGCAGTGGTGTATCAGATTAGTAGTGTTTGCGTTCATGCTGTGAACGCAAACTGTTCTCGCGAGGCCGTCGCTTTAGTCAGTCTGTGGAAAATGAAAGGGTATGTGTTTCCACCTAGCGGTTCAGATAGATAACGAAACGCTAGATGGAAATTAAGCTCATTTGTTTAACGCCATTGATCGGCTCTCAGGATCGGCTAAATTGGAGAAATATCGGCCGATCACCAATCACATATTTTGATTAAAAATCGGCTGATACCGATACATAGCCAATCGATCTTTCCATCTCTAGTAAGTTTGTTACACCTAAGAATTATGTAACGCATGCAAAAAACATCATTTGAAATGAATTACACTCTGTAAGTGTAGGTATTATAACAGACAACTGTACCATGCACTACAGTGCGGTTTAGGAGTTTTGTCCGTGTTCTGTAACGCTTGCCCGATAGTTGCTACAAAAGAGTAAGAGAGTTTGTGGGCGGAGCATTTTAGCTGTTACCTGCATTCCCACATAAATAACATCACATTCTGCACTCATTCATTCGTCTATTGAATTTCCCTCCACGTCCGCCCATTCGTCTGTTTCTTACAGTTTTGGCACGTTTGGACAACAGAAATATGTAAATCGTGTGAGCACAGCAGGGTTTGGGAGGTTGATAGAATCAGAGAACGAGAGAGATTGAAGGGAGGAGCGAGTGTGTGTTGTCTCCAGACCTCTCGGCGGGAGGGCTGATGGGATCATCTGGCCTCTCTTTGCCTGCGGTTCCAGCCCACACTCCGCTACAGGCAGCTCCACGCTGTGCCTGCTCACCTAATGCACACACAAAAACACACACCTGTGTAAAGCAGTGCTGGCTCCGGACGCAGCTACAGCCTTCTTTCAGCTGGAGGAGCAGAACCTTACTCCATACTCACACAGAAGAGGGGGCATGCATAGGGGGAAACTCATTTCCTAATTTTTCAAGTCATGTAAATTATGTATATATAGAAAGGTTTATTAAAGGTTATTAAAGGTTTATAGGTCTCCAGTTCATGTATTATCATGATATATGTGTGATATATATGAAGAAATCTTCAGAAAAGACATGTAACACCCTTGCTCTGGCCTCCCTCTGTACCTCAGAGTAGATCTTATGCTCCAATCTCTATTCATTTGCACGTCCCACAGAATTCTTTACCAGACTGAAAACTTTTTTCATGCCCTATTAACTGTATACATGTATGTGGTTAAATAGTTGTTTTTCTGTTTCTGTTAGAATGCATTTATTCAGCATTTCTCAGCGAATTGTTATCTGATGTCTACAGGGAAGGTATGTGAAAAATGCTTATATGAGCTTTGCAAAGGTACATAATATTGTTTTTGTTTAATATTGTTATGAGTTTGAGAAATTAACCCGAGTAAAATTTGCAGAAAAAACTAGCCCAAAGATTCTGAAGTTGAAGCTTGGCTTTCTGATTGAATTGACTTTCTATTCGCCATCATTTTTATTCCACTGTAAATTGGCACAGATACATCCTGGCGCTGTACATTTCAACACACGCTGTAGAATTAAAAGGGGAATAGAAGATTTGTTTAAGAAGCTGGTGAGTAAGAAGCCATGTTTGAAGGTAAAAGTCAACCATGTCTGTTGACAGTTTGGTTTCTTGGGAAAGATATAAAAGTGCTGACCCTTATAACCTGAAAAGCTACATTTCTGCAAAGTCTATCATTTCATTCTTGTTGTCGCTGTTTAGCTGGGCAAGAACGTTAGCTGCTGTGTGTAAATTTTGTGGCTATAAACATTATTGAGTCCACACTGTAATGTAACACGTTTGAGAACAAGTGTTTTAAGTTTATGCTATGTCAGTTCTATGTCCAATCTGTGGCATCCTTACAATAGCACACTATTTGATTATATCAATTTACAGCCCTAAGCTAGTACAGTTTAGGTTAGTTGTGTAATGAATCTGTGAGGCATATGTAGCTAATATGTTGTTAAAACGTATAGCTGCAAACTGCATATATATGTGTATATGTATATATATATATATTATTATGGGCAACAGTAAGAACGAGTCAGGTGTTTGCAATGTTTTAACTTCGTTAGTAACATGATGGTTGCCTTAAAATTGATTAAACTTCTTTTAGTAAGATAACAAAGCACTTGTATTCTTTTTTATAGATTATTTAGTCATTTAGCATCACAGGTCTGTTTGAGATGACCAGCTAAACAGCTCCACAATTTGAGGCGAGTGTGTGATTTAAGCATCCGATTTGCACAATGCCAGTGTCTGTACATAAGCCTCTGTTACTTAGCCTCATTAGCCTCATAGCTGCAGTGCAAATTAAAGAAACAAACTTCCGACACCAAGCATTTTTTTGGCTGAATGATCCTTTTAACATTGTTTGGCGAGCAGTGGCTCTTGCACATGTGCACAGCTGTGGGCTCCAGAGGCGTAGTGTAGCATCTCCCAAAACATACAATCTGTCCAGGAACTGGTACACTCAGATCAGTTTTCTCTGGAGCACATCTCACACCTCATATCTGACTGAGAAGACAGGTGGAGGAAAGTAGAGCGGAGTGAAGAAGTAGAGGAGAAAGAAGAGGGGACAGGAAAGCTATGTGGAAGAAAGGAGACCAGGAGCAAAAGGAAAGGACTGGTGAGGACAGGAGATAGGAGGAGAAGAAAGGAAAGCATGGTGAGAAATGTCATACATGCAGTCAGAGGGCCGTAGAGCAAGGTGTAGAGAGTAAGAAGAAGAAAGGTGAGGAGAATACAGAATTGTAGGGATGAGGAAAGAACTATAGGAGAAGCGTGGAGGAGAATAAAGATGGATAGAGGAATAAAGGAGAAATGTTTGATTGGAGAAGAAGTAATGTTTGGAGAGTCTCTAACAACTTGGTGAGTAGAGGCAGAACGCCAAAAGCCTGTAGAGCGAGCTGGAGAGCCTACTGAGCATTGAGGAATGAGCAGAGTAAGGTGTGCTGAGAAGGAGAGAAAGGGAGAGAATGGAGGGAATATGAGGTTAAGGAGAACGTTCTCCTCAGCTGATTCTCTTCGTGTTCTGCTCTCTTGCCTGCTTCATCCGGAGCGCGAGGCAGTGCGCTCCTCCTGCCATATGTTTCCCATCCATCAGCTGTGCCAGCTGCCGGACGGGGGGTGAGGTCACTCGCTGTCCCTGCACAGCCCAATGCCAAGGTTTGCCTGGAGGGCCTGGTCCAGAGGGGCTCTCCACAGGACTGCTCTGTGTTTGGAGGATGAATCGAATGAATGAAATAAAAAAGCTTATAAAAAAAAGTTTATTATAAACCAATGTCTCTGTTAGTGTAATGCGTTTTCAACGTGGATTATTTCGACTTCTTTACCTTTAAAGATGTTTTATGTTATTTTAGGCAAATTAACTAAAGGTACTACACCTTATAGTATCAATTTGCATGGTATTAAACAAGTTCAAATGCTTTTCAAGTGGGCATTTCAATGAAGAGTCAATGTTAGGGTGCCCCCTGCAGTCAAAAAGAGGCATTGCATAAATAATTGTTCATCTATGGTGGCACAGAATTGTTAGCATGTTGTAATACTTGCACCTACTTGTCCTTAAGTTTCTGCACTGGCTGAATATTCAGTCGTCAGCTCAACCGAGTCGGGCCTTCACTTGAGGTGTTTTCTCAGAAGGAGAAAAGACAACGCCATCTCCGCCATACAGAATTACTATGTGTAAGACGTCTGTTTCTTGTTCTTTAGAACTCGTTCTCTCTCCCCCTCCACTCACACCTCTTCTTTCCTGCGCTCATTCTATTGACGCTTGAATCGAAGCTCCTGCAGAACCTTGGCAGATGCAGGCTTCATGTTAAACTTTATGTGGCTTGAAAATGCTTTTCAAAGCACATTCAGGACTGAGATTTTCTTGCTGTTTTATGGTGCCATTACCAGTGTAATATCTTTTATGTCATGGCTTAGCATTCAATAGAAGCACACTAAAACACGACATATTATTTATTACGTACACAACTGTTGAGTGTGTGTATTTGCCTTTCAGAAAATAACAAACATCTCAAAGCTTTCTGTTGTTTCCTTAGCAGTACTGCACTTTTCCATACTGAAACTCTCTACGCATGCCTAAGGAAACTTTGCACTTGTCTCCAAACCCCTCTATTGTCCTTCCCGTACTCACACAAATGCCTCCACTGCTAGGGCCTGGCACAGCGCAAGGGTGGAGGGAGTGGGAGTTTGCCTCCGTTCTGTGTATGCGAAATTGTGTGTCCTTATCGTCCCCCTCTGGGGACGGGGCACTTGTGTCCTCCCAGCACCAGCCCTGCATCAGTCTATTGATCAGACCCACCAATCTGACAGCTGAGAAGTACAAGACAGAGGCACAGAAACCAGCTCCAGCAGAAACAAACATGAGTGTGAAGGCTGGAAGAAATACTCGACTGGAATGCTAGAGCGGAGCAGATTCAGGTCCAGATGTACGCTTGTGAGAAGTGCAGTATGTTGCTTGGAATGCAGTCTGATCTGATATTAATGTTTAGTTTACTGATGCTGCACCTACTCTTCACGCTACAGATCTTCTGTAGTTGCCGGCATGTCCTTATAAGAAATCTGGGTTGAGCAGTTTTTGTCAATGGAAAAAACGGATGACTTGCTTGTGCTCTGCCACCTCAACCCATGTTGAACAACGTTTCAAACCTGATGCATTTTGTACTAAGTACTGTGGCGCCATGGCAGAGTAAGAAGGCACAGGAACAGTAGCGTTCTAATGCTCTTTTATTGAACCCAGCAACAGAGCTGCTGAAACAGCAAAGAAATTGGCCAGAGTGCTTCGTGCCATATAGCTCAGCTTGACCGTAGCCAGCAAACACTGCACTACTACCCCACAGCTCAGAACAGAATGGCATAAAAAACATATGTGCGCATCTTTATGCTAACAGCAACTTATTTACCTGATTTAAAGTCTCCTACTGCGAGTCCAGCACTCCCATCAGGCTTCCACGCCTCTCGAGCGTCCATGGGCGAATGAGTCAGTAGAGGATTGCTACAGTACATTTTTCCTCAGATTCACTAGATTCTCTGAATTATGAGATCATTAGGTAGTTGAAATATGATAATAGCTACATTCATAGTACAAGCAAGCTAACACTCCTGCGCATTGGATTGATGTCATATGGCAGTAAGTTTAATACTGCACTTTTCTTTTCTATAAGAACACCAGCTAATCAGATCAGCTACAAAGGAAAGCAGTTTACTTACCACATTGGACAAAGCTGACTGATTACGGTGGGATGTTGTATATTATTGCTTCTATTCAGAGAGCAGCAGTGTTAGCTTGCATGTAGCAGTTCCTATTTCAGCAGCTTAACGACCTTCACCAGCTGTTTTGACATTGAGAAAAAATGGAGATTGGACATTATAATCATAATTAAATAACGAGGCAACCTCAGAGGTCTGTGCACATCAGAAACGGGAAAACATGTAGTAAAATAGTGACGCCATCAACTAGCTCCTGGCAAAAGAGAAATGCAAGTTCACCATTGAATTGTTTAAATGTATCGAAATCAGAGGTTTGATGTGAAATTGTGCATTGTAGAGAAATTTGCCGAACACCCTATATAGTGGGGGTGTCCCAGGAACCAGGGGTTGTGATGTCTACAGTGCAAAAGTAGCTCTTTTATGTATTATCCAAAATGAGCAGTGAAGCACAACCTTTATAAGTAAAAATAATGGTAAAAATACTTTTTTGACTACTGTTTGCCTCAGTATGCCCTGCTTGTGTCTTTCCTCCATAAAAGGCTTTTGAAAAATATGTTGCAGGCCAAAATCTCATCACAAAACTGTCATAAAACAATGTTGCAGAGCCCAGGCAGCGTATTCATAACCATTTAATTTAATAGCTTTCTGTGATGTAGCTTTAAGAGGCATTAAACACTTCAGACGTTCCCATCACCACCACTGTGAGCAATTGTGAGTTTTCTAGAACAGTACATTTCACATCAAACCCTTCTGAAAGAGTTTGTTTACATCTTAACGATTAAATTATTCAAAATCTCCTCTTTAAAGGAAGCAGCTTACAGGTTTGAGACAAATCTGCTAATTTATTGGAAACATCTAATGTAGAACTGTCTATCACTAGGTGCAAGTTGACCAAAGAGTTTGTTTAATGATCTTCTCTCGGAGAGAAGAAGACCTTTTATTCCTGTGCACATAACTCATGCGTTTAAGCTTGTGTGCTGGTTTTGTTCATAAGATGCATACTTTTTGGAGCAGAATGTATCCTGTTTACCCTTGGCACAAAAGACTTATTACATCTGGCTCTGTGTTTGCTTCAGACCTGCCAGGCATTTCCATTTGGCTTTGGTGTTAGATTTAACCTCTTCAGCTCTCAGGGTACATACAGTACTGTACTTTTATTGATTTCATTTCCAGTCAAAACAGCCATTAAGTGCTGGTTATTCATCATTCATAAGTCAGAGAAAGAGATGGGAAATGCAGCGGTTTTCAGAACTGGGGGATATAGAGAAAACAAGACCACCAAATCTGTCACCATCAGTGTGTAGGTGTCAATAAACCCTTACTAGGAAAAGGACATAGACAAACAAGAAAACAAAGAAGCTGCTGGTGTTCTCACGATAATGGACTGCCTGCCCCAGAGTCCAGACCTTAACATAATTAAATGTGTATGGGATCACTTAGAATGGGATAAGTAGAAAATGCAACCAGCTTCTAGGACTGAACTTGCAGAAGGCATTTGTTGCAGGTACTGCATAATAAGACTTCAGTATTAGGTGGATAAGTAATAAGACTAGAGTTATTATTAGATTATTAATGTTATTAGTTGAATTTTCCAGGCATTCCAGGGTTGAGCTTGTCTCTGTTCAGTACGATGAGGTCAGTCCCAATGTTGCTGTGAGTGCGCGTGTAGGTAAAGTAAGAGCAGTCGGTCTAATATTGATCGGCATATTTCATAATTAATCTGTTCCTGTTGCGGACTGCATTCTTAAGTCTCACATTTCCGTCGAAGAATATTCAGGGCTTACCTCACGTGAGGCGGCCTTTAGCGATCTGAACAAACAACACTACATCACCTGGCTTTTTCTTCTGAACGTGAGGAGAGAAAAACCCACTGGCCCAAAATGATATAAATTACAGCAGTTATGGTCTATATGTTTCAATTTAATGTGCTTGTAATGATAAATTATTTTAGTTATGGTGCTCAAAGAGGACTTGAGCTGTGTCTAGGTGGCGGGGACATTAGAACAATTGCAGCTGTCAGGGGAGGCTGCAGCCATTAGTCAATAAATTAAAGAGTAATTACAATCATTTCTGCTTCTGTGGCTCTATCTGGAGGACCTCACACAGGTGGAATGGAAATGTGTTCAGCTAGTGGATTAGGGAATAGAGGAGAGAGGCGGTACTGAGTCACTTTTGCCTCAAGCTCCTCTGGAGCGTAAATTTGGGAAAAACTTTTCATTTTTCGCCGGCATTTGTTTTAATTCGTTTGCCTTGGATTTCAGGTCTTGGAAGTCATTTGTACAGTAGAGGTCACGCATAACATTTATTTATTTATTACACACTTTCCAAGTATAGTTCATATTGATTTTAGAAATGCATATGATTCATAACATGCAGCGTGGTTTTGGGCAGGTTCACACACCATGCATTTAATTATTCATTGAATTTACTTTGTACATCATTTTCACTTGAATACGCTGTTATGGGATACATGGATAAAGGAAATTGTGGACTGATGCTGAGGCTGGCAATATTTTATGTACATATCTGCCCATATATAAACACTGATAAAATGAAGCAATCGGCAAATCTACCTGAATTAGCATTTCAGATATATGCACCATTTGTTTCTAGATGGTTACAAATGCAGTAAAATTTTAAAATATTTTAGTGTAAAATATTGGTGAAATTTCAACAGCTGACTGATGCTGATAATTTTATTGTCTGTATACTTCTGATGTCATCATGCATTACTAATGAAATATAATACATTATTCTTACTTTTGGCATTAGTCATACTGATGTTATAGATTTTATTTATGTGGAAATAATGTACATAACTGAATCAGTTAGATTAAGTGCATTGCTTTTTTCAATGGATAAATTGCTACTGTATGTGACAATGGAAGCTGTCAGTTATTTGCTATAAGAAAAACAGACAGATCGAAACATTTTGTGGCTGATACAAATGATAAAAATTATATCATTAACAGCAGCATTTTGATTAATAACTGTTTTATTATATGTATTTTTTCTTTTTTCTCTTCTTAGAAATTGTAGTATTTTTTACCTTCTAAATGTGAAGTATTTCAATTAACAGGTTCCGCTTGGATGTTATATTGAGGTCTCTGAGGTCTATATCTTATATTGAGGTCCCTCTAGCACAGCTATCTGAGACCAATCAGATTGTGATTTTGAGTCCAATTATCAGCAATATTTTTACCAGTAAAACCACCGGTTGTCAATATCCCTGATTATTATCCATTAATGGATATACAGTAGGGGTGTAAGAAAATATAGAAATATTGAATATCGGGATATTATGTTTGCTGATACTGTGTTGATTCTCAAAAACACAATGTTGATACTCAGATTCCTGGCAGGCAGTCAATCGTTGTGTGTTGTGTTTAAACCTCTGACCACTAGGTGGTAATGTTGTAATCCATTTTCAGCTCCACTCCAACATTAACAAGCAGCACAAGGGCGCAATGCTATTGCAAGCATTATTAAATCTGTTCATATAGTAGTATTTGAAAAATCTCAATATATCACTTTACTTGCAATATCTGAGTATATTGCGATATGTTGAATCGTGACCGCTGTATCACGATATGTTGTGTATCGCCAGGTTCTTGCCAATACACAGCCCTAGTATACAGTAGGGTCCAAAAGTTTCTGACATTTTCACATAAACCTGGAAATAAACTAATCTAAAAATAAAACTTGTGTTCAGACAGATATTTGGTAGATGTAATCTATATCTTACTGAGTGCACACTGTCATTATAGCAACATAATATGGAGAATTGCATCTGGCATTGCCACTAAAGGCCCCGAATGCCTGCTATAGTGCTAAGTAACTTTTAATGATTGGACCTCTCACTCAAGACCACTCGCAAGAAATGCTTAATGCTTTATAGCACCTCCTAGTCACACAACAACAGCTACAGTTCTTCTAACTATAAGAAGACGATATCTCAGTATTCCCAACATGGACATCATGGCAGAGACAGCCAAGAGATGGAAGAAGACGTTGTTAGAGAAAGCAAGGAAGAGAAAAAGGCGGAGTAAAAGACCAGACGAGTAAATCTCTGCCTGGGTTAGGGTTAGGGTTAACCCTATCTGTCTCACACAGTGTTGTAGCCAAAAGTAATTTTCCCTCAGTCCCGTTTCAGGGTAGCATGCAAAAGAATAAGGTTTGGTCAGTCTTTGTCCTTCTCATACAGCAAGCTCCTTGGATAAAATCCGGTGACGTTACTCTACCTTTTAAGTTGTTCCTTCTCTTCTGATGTTGTCTATGCCGGATTTCCGTCTACGTTATGCTTGCACATATGTCACACTGGCGTACAGACAATACAGGTTGCACCTGTGATTTTGGATACTTAGACGTAGGAACAAAACTAAATAGCAAGTATATGTAGTAGCTCCCATATGCCTGCATGATGTATGTGAAGGGGAGTCGAGTTCTGTATTCCTTAGCAAATGCACATAGGTTGCCATGAGGCTCAAAGTATAATATATATTTACAACAGTGATGTATAAGTGAAATTAGCTCCACAACTGTAGGGGCACCTCAAGAGCAAAAATATCAGTTGCCTTAAAGCCAAGAGGGGACACACAAAATTACTTACCATATTAAGAAACCGTGAAATTAATAAGATAATTTGAAATTTCTGAAACACTGTATCAAATCAGAAAAGCATATTTACGAGTGGCCTCTGTTGGAGCCCCCTGTACAGCACCTCAGTAACATTGTATGTAATTCTATGAATTCCTCCGTCATGCTGGTTCAAAATGTTGGGCTTAAAAACTGTCCATGAAGTCCAGAGTACTCAGCCACGTCTATCAAAGGAGACATACAGTTTGTGGGACTGTAGGAATTACCCACCAAGTACATGCTACCTTCACGACTGAGGTATTGATTGATTTGTAAAGAGGAGCTCTTTCCCATGCTGTTATAAAGCTCGTTGTAGCCCCAGGTAAAACCACACCTGCATTAGTGGAATCCCTAGGCAAGCTTGAGCTGGTGCTGGGAGGCGAGAAGCGTGGCGTTTGTCTCAGAGCGCTCGGCTGCCTTATTATGTATGACACTCCTGCTGCTGTGTAATGCAACACTCAGTCATGGGCGCTGTCTCATACTGAGCAAACACATTCTGTAGCCAAACTTTAAAGGACAGACCTGTGTACAGATATGGCGAGTTTGAGCAAACTCTCTCCCCCTGCAGACCTGCAGAGAGAGAGAAAGAGGGAAAGAAAGGGAGAGGAGGCTTTAGAATACTCGATCAACCCGGGTATCTCAGCAGCGGGAGAGTCGATGTGAAATAAGGCGGCATGGTATGGAGAGAATGCTGAACTGTGATTATATTGATGCGTTTTTGTGTCTAATTATTACAATAATGGAAATAGAAAAAAGCAGAGGAAGTGAGTCAGAGTAGCCAGTAACTAATGTGAAGGTGCTTTGGTTTGATTGAGTTGGCTGTAGAGCACAGAGTGAGTTAAGTACGTAGTACAGCTGCATGATTAATTATATATTAATCACATTTGTGGCCTCCGCAGTTAGTTAATCGCGAAAGGCCACAATTGATGAATTGCGTTTAGCAGCAAGCCACCCTGCATCACAATCAAGCATTTCGAGGTACAAATAGTCCAAAATGAGCGCACTAATAAATCATGGAAGTTTCAGGAGTGGACTAGTTCCTTTTATGAGTGGTCTTTTTTACAGGGCCTGGGAATTTACAAGCCTTTGTGCTGAGCCCACAGCACCAAAGTATGCATTTGCACTTACCTTTTTTCCCCTAAAGCTAGAGCTGCTGTTATTCATTACTGATTAACTTATTGCCTGTCGTTCAGTGGTTGCCACTTGTTATTATTATTAGAAATACTAAATATTTGCAAGGTAAAACACATGCTACAGCATTCACTCAATCATATAACCGGAATACATTCACTCCTATGAAGTAGTCTGAGTATTATTTAATAGTAATAGTTGCAGTGTCTTTAAAATGTGTTAGAAAGTGTAATGAGAAAATTCTAAGTCTACATGAGTCCGGCAGTAATTGATCAGCTGACCAATAACTTGCTTTTTAAAAAAAACATCCAAAATGTAAATGTAGAACATTTAAATCCTTCATTTCGCTAAGCATGTTTCAGTGTCAGCAGTGTTTGTGGCAGTCTTGTGGTTGCTGTGTTAAATGATGCTTGCTTGTTTTCGTGGTCTGTTTTTGTGCATGTGTGGACTAGAAAAACAAAAGAAATCAGAGTAAGCGTATACATGCACTAAAATGTGATTTCTGAGCTAAAATCCAGCTCTTTTTATCAAATTCCTTAATTGATTTATCACTGGACCACTGCAATAATAGGAAACCCAGTTATGATTGTATCATTAAGTGCATTTACTGAGAGTCACTGAGAGTCAGCAAGAATGCCTGTAAAACATATTTTTGCTATTGTCCCTGAGATGGATTAACAGGTTTTTTAGATGGTAAACTCCATATTCATTAAGATTCACAGTTGGAAAAGATGATAATAATAGATGAAATATTATTAGTAATAATAGTAATAACAATATAGTAATAATGTGAATTATTTATTTAAAATAATAAAGCTTCAGTTGAAAGTGACTACGTGTATCATATAAACACTGTTGAGCAACAATGTTTTGTAGGTAAACACCATGAGAGATTGTTTTTGTTGCCCATCTATGTAGGATTGATAATGTATAAGAATTAGACTGTACTAAAAAGAAGTGGAAGCACTGGTGATAGAGCCAGAAGGATGGGGTGACTGTCACTTTTTCCGTCTTGTTTGCTGTTAACCCACTAGGTCACCTTGTCTGATACACACACACACATATATATACCATTGCACACACCCTTCCTTGTTGCACTCCCTCTGAACCTCATCAAGTCATGCTAATGAGTTTATTTTAAACACTCTCATTCCTCCAGTCCCTCCCAGCTCACACACACACACCCTCCTTCACACACACACTCACAACCCCACGGGACTCCACAGCACAAACAAGTTTTTTCTCAAGGGCAAACACGGGTGTACGGAAGTTTGGTTTAGCCCCGCCCACTTTTTTCTGAGACCTGACACTGTGATGTTAACATTACATTACATTACACTATTACACATTTACATTACACTATTTCAAGCTATACAGGCCATACTTATGATGTATGATGCACTACTAATAACAATAATGAGAAGAAAAAGAGTTACCAAGCCTAGCTCTTGGCACTGGTGTTGCACTGACACCATTACCGTATAAGTATTGGTGCTGATACTTGCACTTTAACACAGTATTGGTAACGGTAAACTCTTAATCACTGCTACCGACACCATGAACAACAGTGCTATTTACTAAACTCCACACCTCAGGTTTATCTAGATAAGATTCAGTTCAGTTTTTAACTATTTCGCACAATAAGGATATTTTACTAATTATATAATAGTAAGTACTAAAAATATATAGTAAATAAATAAAAAATAGGTTTTCTTAAGCATCTGGTGTATATAATCGAACAAGTAAATGGCATTTATTTATGCTGAGTTTGTTTTATTTGTTAAACAGAACATAGAATTTACCAAAATAAAATATTTTAATATGAGGTCCACTTTAGTGATGTTTGTATGGGTTTATCTACCTAAAACAGTGTGAATTCCTTTTTATATGATCGTCATTAAACCCTTTTTCGTCCCTGATAGTTGTTTTATTTATTCCGCCTTTAAGACTGATATGTGTAAGTAAGTTCTCTGTGTAAGTGCTCAAAAGGAGCCCAGGCTGCTAACTCTATTTTTATTGAGATGGACAGTTTTTGATTTGGTTGCTTTCACCACTTTTGTTGTCATGACAGTATCCTTGATGCAGTCTACTAAGTACTACTAAGTCTAGAATACACAGATTATTGTACTTGTCACCAAGCCACTGAATCATGTTTCCAAAGTTAAGAGATTGAGGGCAGAATTATAAAAATGCTAAATGTTTATTGCATGTACATGAACTTTACAATGAACTGCCGTCCTTAAATCAGTGGAGTGTTGCTTTGAAATTGAAATATTTATTAAAAATCCATGCACGCAAGTACGTTTAGCAGTCTGGGCAAGAGGCAGCTGGTGGGGCTGATGCAGGCTTTTGAGTGAGGTCCTGTCTTACACCGGAGGCCGCACCAGCCTTTCTCTCCGTGGGACGCCTTATTATCTCTGAAGTCACAAGGAGTCTTTGAATCATGGGTAACAGGTGGCCATGAGCCGCAAACAAATTATTCTCGTAAATAAGCAGGAATTCAGACAAAATCTACTGTTTACTTCGCGAAGGCCAGCCTGCAGGCTCCCAGGGGCGCTCTGGAGACTCTTTTCCACTGGTTTGGTCACTTGCAGCAACAGCCTCCCGTATCCGCTAATGAAGCGTAATCTTAAATAGCATGTTCGCCCGGCCAAAATGGGTAGCCAGCAAAAAAAAACACTGACAAGCCGTCAAGCATGGAGAGTGTCATTGGCTTAACAAGGAGTGTAAATCTGACACAGTGGGACAAAAGCGTCTGCTTTTACAAGACTGCAGTTATCCCCCCCACATGCACAATGAGAGCAGTAAACAGACAAAAAGAGGCGAAGTTTAACAACTGCTATCAACTGAAAGGGCTACTTGTGTTGAGGCTTTTACTTTTTTTTTTTTAATGCCCAGCTGCAGGGCCTTGGCCGTTGTGAAGGTAATGAGATGTTTAGGAGCTTGTGAGTTTTTAAGGCTAGAGTAGGCAAAGGATCTTCTGCCATTCTGCCACTGTGGCCCCCCGCTGTGGTGTCCACCTGGATGGGTATTGGTCGAGAAAAACAAGAGGAAGAAAATTGGCTGTTTTTGCTATTTCACACTGCTAGTTGTTGGTCCACATGTACCCAGACAGTTGACCTTTTTCTTTACAGGAGACCCTTTTTCCTTATATAGTACCAGACAGAAGACATACCTTCCCATGAATGTTAGATTCTTTTGTACCTCCCTACCGTGTTTGGTGATGGACCAACCAAACTTTTCCTTTCGTTTGATTCACTTTGACAGGTGTGGACTCAACGTCTGTCCTAAACGCTTGAACCAGTTAAAACCCGATCCAGTTCGTTACTGGTGTGGTTGCATTTTTGTTATGAATCACAATCAGTTTCGGGGTGATTACAAAAAAAAATATCTATGTCTGATTCCTTATTACTCATTAAAAATTGTAATGGGATTGCTTTACTCACTACTTCCTGAAATATGTAATCTTGTACTTCATTACTTTTAAGTTACACCCTGAAACCCATTTAAATATATTGGAATCAAATCTACAAACATATCTGAAATCAATTAATCTTTCAATAGTTTATTATATTATTATTTATGAACAGATCAGTTAGGGCTGGGGCGAAGCGTCAACATAATCGTCGTAATCGATTATGAAATTACGTCAATTAGCAAATTGTGCGTCGCAAAGATGGCCACGCCTACTGAAGGCATGGATTTATCTGTGTGCGTCTAAGGTTGTTGGAATATTTAACACAGAAACACAGATTGTAAAATTATTAACTTGTAAAGGCTGATTTATACTCCGTCTGCGTGCGTTTAAAGCGATATAGTGTCACTGCCCTCACACTTCTCTGCGTCAGCTCCGTTTACATGCTTGCTGAATAACACGCCCAGTAGAATATGAAGTAAATCAATCATGGCGACAGTGGATGAGCTTGTAGTTCTTTATTCACTTTAAAAACGAAGAAAAAAGTTATAGAATGTCCCGCCGTTCCTTCTACGTCTTGTCTGTATGGAAGTGGTCACGTCTTGCACTGACCCCACGGTCTACAGCTGTACGAAATGAACACAGAGTACGGATATATATATATATATATACACACACACAAAAATACATTTATCGACTAATCGAAAAAATAATCGTTAGATTAATCGATTATAAAATTAATCGTTAGGTGCAGCCCTAGTATCAGTAGTTCTTAACGTGTATAAATGGACTTTACTTTACTTGGTGTTACTTTTTTCCTCAGAACAAGTCAGTGTATTTTAGCAATAGATGAATAAAGTCCAATAAAACTTTCTTCAGTGGTACAACAAAACAAAACTAACATGTCAGCTGCGCTCATCACGTTCAGTCACGTGACATGCCCGGCAGTCAGATGCAGCAAGACGTCAATTCACGAATTACACAGAAAACAGCTTCAGGAATTATATTTTGGGCATTTAAAATAATATTTATATATAAAAACGGGAGCAACACAAGTAACATTTTTTTTTATTAAGATAGTTATTATAAAGTGATTACAAAATACACAGCTGTAATGCGTTACATAACTTTGTTACAGAAAAAGCAATCATATTACTGTAATGTGTTACTTTGTACGGCGTTACCCCCAACACTGATCACAACAAATTATATTTTGGCACTAAACATTTTTTGGTAGCCCGATTCAAACTGATGCAAATAGGAAGGTTCATTTTTAGTACTATGAAAAAAAAAAAAAAAAAAAAAAAAATATATATATATATATATATATATATATATATATATATATATATATATTTTTTTTTTTTTTTTTTTTTTTTTTTTTTTTACAAGTATATTTGAGGGCTTTATGGATTTTATTAAATGATGCAATGGATACAAAATTTGAAAGCAATCGCATAAGTGCTTTTGTCCCAGTCAAATTTTTGACCAGTCAGCAAACACTCAAGGTTATAATGTTGTGTGCTTTAGGTGTTGCCATGTAAAACAAGAACATTTGAAAACATGTAAGAAGTTCATGAGAAAATAAGTGGAGTAGTGTAAAAGTATTTAGCTCAATAAAAAGCTGCTTTGTTGTACAGACTCTGTGTTGTCCTCCCATAAGGCGCACTAACAGAACAGCGCTTTCCTGGGATGTGGCAGACAGCACAAATCTGGATGAGAGCCATCCATATGAGGAAGGAGGAGAAGATGAGGCAGGATGAGAGAGGAGGAGCGAAAGAGAGGGAGAGTCCAGAGAGAGCTCCCGCTGGGCGGGGAGATGGAGGCAGGAAATGGGGGTCAAAAGGATCAGAAGCAGGGGCGACCACAGGGAAGGTGGAGTGGTCATTGATATTCAGTGTTTCCGCTGGTGGCAGCGGCGGGGGGGCGTGTGGGAGAAAGCGTGGAGCACTGGGCCCACTGCTGATGCAGTATTTATCTGCTGATGACCCCAAGTGTCAGGACCATATGTTACAGTAGTGAGCGATTTCTAGCGGCCTTTTCTTCTGCCCCCCCTCTCTCTCTCGCTCGCCGCCACGTTCTCGTTCTCAGCTGTCTACTGTCTTTTATTATTTCATATTTGCAATTTCACCCACTGATAATAAGTCAGCTAGGTCAAGCATTTTGCTATAAAGACACACTGTATCTCTAAAATTGTAACTTTCCAGAAAAAAAAAGTTTTAACTTCAATGTAAAGGAATAAATTTTAAAAAATTAAGTGTATGTACAAAGATGGTGACAGGAATAAGGGATTGCAATGCCTACATATTAAAAATGTATTTATAATCCAAAATATTAAGTTATCTCACTTGATTCTGAAAAATTGTGGAAGATCTGAATTTTCAAAAATACTTTTTTTAGGCAAAAACTGTAACTATAAATCTATAGTAAGACACTGATGGTGTTTATATGCACTTAATAATCTGATAGCTATTCATTTAATTGGGTTGGGGAATCAGATAATGGGGAAACACCAGGTCTACGTGAGTCTGGCAGTAATTAGATTTCTGCTTTGCCACTGGTCAGTAAACTCACAGGGAAGATGCAATGTAAAAATAATATAAAACTCAAACTTTATGCTGCAGTTTTTTTATGTAAAAACATCAAATCACTTTGCCTGAAAATAAGAACATACATCATCCATCGGTATAATAAAATAATAATAAAAAACAAGCAGTTTGGAGTAAATCAGTTGAAATCAGTGGAAAGAAATCAGTAATTTAACCTTTGCAAAGTCAGTATTGCACCTTTCCACTGTCTCCACTGCCTGTATGGGTGCTGAAGAAAGCTCTACTGAAATGATGTGTAGTAATGTTAAAGCTCAATGCTGTCCACTTATCAAGCTTGTGGGGTTCCAGTGTTTGGCTAGTGAAAGCTTTGGCGCTGTAAAAAATTTACTGTTTTCGTAAATGTGCAGACAGAGAAAAGAAAAAAAAATCAAAAATCATATTTGTGTGCTAAGAAATCCGATTACTGAGATTTAGCTGTCTTTATCAGATTTCTTAATTGGATTTTTAAGATGTAATCCAGTCTAAGAAATCAGAGTATGCTGTTTACATGATTACCTGAATAATCAGATATCTACTAAAAAAAAATTGCATATATCTAATCTTCAGTGCCCTGGCACACCAAGTCAGCTGTCAGCTGCTACATTTTGTCAGGCCTTCACTGAGAGCAGCTGATGAGCATGTAGAATCACTGTCAGCAAACAACTGTAGCTGCTGAGTGTTCTCTACGTAGGGCCACGGTCTAAGCTCTTTGTACCTGCACTGGGCTTTTACCCCCTAGCCCACCACTAAAAGAAGCTAGCGGGTCTGGTAGACAGAGCAAAGCTGTGCTGTAATAACCGCAGCACTCTGCAAGAAGAACAGCTAGCCTGGAGATTCGAATATTACAGTGGCTGAAGCCATGGACGTGCTTGGAAGAGCTTTAAGTAGAGTTACCACGTAACGTAAAGTTTTGGGACTGGACACGCCCTAATTACCTCTACCTACTATATATACAACCCCATTCTCACTCCACTCCTGTGCCGAACAACATCGCACCCACCACATGTGTTTGGACTGTGGGAGGAAACCGGAGTACCCGGAGGAAACCCACTCAAGCACGGGGAGAACATACACACTCCACACAGAACTGCCTGGACCGGGAATCACTAACCACTATACCACCCTGCCGCCCCCTGAAATCAAGATAATCAGTAATAAACATGCTCTTATTTAATTGAAGTATGCAGCTGGTTAATGTTCTGACTGAAGTACCGGCGATATCGATGGTATGCTCAGTAACTCATCACCCTTTAGGTACGTTTTTAAAGACTACTGCCAGCTCCAGTTGTTCCCTTTCACAGAGGCACATTAAGAATCTGAGTGTCAGCCACCAGCTGTAGATGTGCGTTGTGTTTGAATGCAAATTTGCACAGGAGACGAGAGGTGTCGGTGAGCTGGCAGAGGGAGATCATCTGTTGGCCTTAGTTGGCGCTTGTTCTTCCTTGTCGGGTTGATGTGTCTGGGCCCTTAGAGACGTGAAACGCCTCAGATGACTGGTTCCTGTTGCTGCATTGTAAACAATTCTGATTCGACAAGTGTCTCAAAAATAGAGCATTTCACACCAAACCATTTAGAATGACTTTGTTTACATCATAACAGTAAACATCACAAGAGCAGGAGTTCTCCTTAAACATTCCTTTCATCCTCCACTGCTTCTCATGCATTCGACATTGGTAAAGGAAAACCAAAGATGAGGGTGATCCTAATTAGTGTACCCGATGTAGTGGAGCCATGGTGAATTTGAATTTTAGAGAAGAGGCTCTGATCGCCTCAGCTGAAAGAGAGCCCACAGCGTACGACAGAAACAACAGACTCAGACTCATTGTGGCTCCTCACAGGTGCTTTGGTGAAATATGTATCTGCCTTCTATCCGTGTGGTTTAGTGCTGGGATAAAGAGGATATGCAGGGATTTGTTTAAGGATGCTCTCCATCTCAGTGGCAGGTGTCATCCTAAAGCTCCTGTTTATCCCTGTCAGCTGTTCATCAAACGGCCCAGTTCCACCAGCGCCGCCTCTACACGCTGCCTGACCTGCTCCTGCCAGCCCAACAGAGCTGTGCTTCATGCTTAGGCCGTTATAATCTTTGCTCTTTCTTTCTGGCTCGCTTGCCTTCCCTTGCTTTTGGGTTTTCTTTCCGTATTTTACAGTTGCTTTTCATTGGTTTTTTTTTCTTTTTCCTTCATCCCTTTTTCTTTCTTTTTTTCTGGCCTTGCACACTTTATTTTCAAGCTTGCTTTCTTTCTTTACTAGTCATGAATTCTTGCCTTTTTTAGCTTGCTCCTTCATTATTTTTTTTTCCTTTTGCTTCTTTTATTTTCTTTTTACTCTTTTAAGATTTTCCTACTCGGTTTTTCTTTCTTTTCTTTCATTCTTTGCTCACTTCACTTTTTTAGCTTTCTTTCTGTCCTCGTTTTCTTTCATGGATGTTTTGTCTTGCTTTCGTTCCTGCTTTCCTTAGTTCCATTGGCTTGTATCAGATGCTTCCTTTTCTTTTAATTTCAATTTTCTTTTAATTTTGCTTTCCTCCCTGCATACTTTGTGTTCTCACATTGGTTTCTATCTTTATTTCTCCTTTTTTTCATTTTTGCTTTCTTTTATTTCCACCTTTCCGCTTTCTTTTTTGCTTGCTTGCTTTGCATGCTCCCTTGCTTTCATGCTTTCTTTCTTTGTTTTTATTATTGTTTGCTGTTTTCTTTTGCTCTCCCTTTCATCCTTCTTCCCCCGTTTCTTTCTCTCTCACTGTTTGGTGTGGATGTGTTGTGTGGGTCGATAGCGGCCCCAGTGGCCACTGTGTGTGTGCTGGAGTGTGTCGGTCAGTGGGCTGGAGTGGCACTTCGCTACCCAGTGAGAGCCAATCCATCGGATTCCTCGGGCAGTGCTGATGATACCCACTGTCCAGTGTTGGTCGCTGCTCTGCCTTCTGTCTGTCTGTGTGTTCCCTCGGGGAGCGAGCACCGAACTGCTGAGGCAAACAGCAGCATTAGATAAATAGCTTAGTTAACACCAGCAGCTTTAAAGCCACCAAGTGTTGCCCTCTACCAAAGACTGTAGTTTTGTGCTGTGTCGGTCAGCTTAAAGAACACAGTGATGTATCTACACAGACCAGCTGTCAAAAGTTTAGTAACACCTAGTCTTTCAAAAATGCTTGTATTTCTTTAAGGGTTGAGGCAAAAACATGGTTGTTTCTGTTGTTTAATCTGCTCTTCTCCGCCAGTCATGTGATTTCCTAAGCTCATTTGATGTAAAGACGGAAACACACTGGGAGTGTGGAAGGCTCATGCATCTTTTATACAGTGATAGAAAACATGCCAGAAAGAAAGCTCTGAGCCTACACTTTCCACTGTGGCCAACAGGGACATCCATGCACTGTAGCTCCTCTGGCAGCAGATTAAAATGAGTCTGAGGGGATTTCGAAATGCTCAGAATGGATCACCAGCGAGCCGCTTGGTTCAATAGGGTTCATACAAATGAGCATGTTTTGCTTTGCTGGTTTGCAGTTGCTTAAAATATTAAAGAGAAAACAATGAGGAAACCAATATGACGCATGAAACATTTGTGACTTTGGGCTTGTTTTATTTGTGCAGTTAGTTCAGATGTCAGTCGATTAATTCAAATGCATTCATAACCTGTTTATGTTGTTTTATTCAGCATTTATTCATTCTTTATATTTAACATATGATTTAATGAATTTTCACCAGTGACATAAGCTCACTCAACCAGTCACAGTTGTCTCTGGTGTTGGCCTGGCCAAAGCTAAGATGATAGATTTGCTTTGTCTGAGCAACTACAACTTTGTGGTCATGTTTGGTGCTAGCATCTTCAAAAGCAGATCAACCTGAATTATGAACGTCCATATTCTCATTTGCCAAGACTACTATATATATATATATATATATATATATATATATATATATATATATATATATATATATATATATATATATATATATATATATATTAGTCTTGGTAAAGACTACACAAATATTTAACTATTGACCAGTGGGTGTAGATGAGATGAAACTGAAGGTCATTCTCTGTGAGAGGAGAAGCGAGAAGAACTTTGGAGTGGATTTTATGAAGAGAGGAGAGCAGACAGAGGGAGGAGGAGTGGAGATGGGACGAGGCAGGAGAGAGTGTCGGTGGGGCGGGCGGAAGCAGAGAATGGAGAGAAGATAAGAGGAAAGCAGAGAGGTACTGCTCTCGATACAGACAAGGCAAGACATAGCTCAGGGAGAAGAGGTGAGAGAGAGAAGGAGCTAGAGAGAGAGAGAGAGAGCATCTGAGAGGGATGAAATCGACAAACATCCGAGGCCCCTCGTATCATTTCAGAGATGAATCTAATTTCATTGCAATCAGCTCCTGGGCTTTGCCGTCTGTCTCTCGCATGATCGTCAACGCCAGTCTCCCGGCACGCTCTCCCCTGGGCCCCCGGACGCTTCGCTTTGCGGTTATTAACCTGAACGGTGGGCGCATCTGAGGCCAGGTTAATAAGCTGCTGTCTTCTCCTCACTCTTTGTCGAGAGAACAATGTTGTCAGGCCTCCAGAAATTGCCAATTTACAACAGAGATGGAAATGGAAGGCGAGGCACTCGTCTGTGGAATGCTTTTTATAGCCGGGCGCTTCGGCGGAGCCTCGTTCTCCCCGAGCCTTTTAATGATGGATATGAAATTACAGAGGTGTGAGACAGGGGATGAGACGAGAATGGGAATGGACTGAGTCTACACTGAGACGAGGCAATGGAAAAGCAATGGAGAGGGAGGCAGAGAGCAGAGGATGTACTGTGCTGTATTTAGACGGGGGGTTTTAAATAGGGCAGAGCCAGGGGGCCAATGACCGGTCTAGCTTATGAAATATAAGGGGTGGCCCAGGGCAGGATGAACCACACCTGGAGAAACATTAGGCTAAAAACAGAACTAAACGTAGCTGAGGTTGTTTTTCCTCCATGTCATTTAAAGAGTAAAGGCAAGAGTACACAAAAATAAGGCAGGGCCTACAACTGGTCACTGGTTCACTGTAAGACTGAACAAGGAAAGACTGTTACTTATCTAAAGCATGATGATGAATTAAAAATGATTTCACAATTAGTAGCGCCTCCTTGTGGAGAATCTGTAGCCTGCAAAACATGAGTGAGTTTTATGAGGTGCTTCAGTTCTGAAAGTCAAAAGTCCCTAATGACCAGACAATGTTGATTGCTGGTGATCAAATTAAATTTACGACAGGTAAAGTTGTATCTCTGAATGACCAGTCCTATAAACTTCCAACAAAGGCTCTAACAAGAGAGCGGCACCAGACATAGAGCTCACACAAAAGTATGTATATGTTTGAGAAGACAGTAAAGTCTCCAGCACACCTGGAGTGAACTGCCTTAAACAACCTGAATGTCAATACAATTCAATTTGGCATGCACTTTTATCCTGAGAATCATATTTCAAAGGAAGGCAAATGTAGCGTTCTCCAAGGCTCATATATGCAGACTGAAATAGCACAGTTATATGTCTATGTGAGAGTGTTTTCATCACAGATGGACTTGGAGACATAAGTCTTATGTTTTCAAAGCGGTAATGTTATTCACTACTCTGTTTGACTGCCATACAAAATGCTTGTGATTTCTTTATGGCTAGCGACCACCAGTGGGCTCAAAGTATTGCTACACACTTGTAAAATCTGAGAATAATCCAACCAGTATGCAATGTAATCCTTGTAGTGACTGAAAAACAAGTCTTGGTGTGTAATATGTCTAGAGTTTTAAGGAGGTAAGCAGGTGGTCTCTTGAAAAAAGTATTCTATAAACCTACGTTTTTATAACAATGTAAAGCTTAAAAATTTAATTTTGGGATTTTGAAACATTCTTATCAAGAGTATCAGTGTTTTATGTACACTGTGGTGACGCGAGTTGAAGGTGAAATTTTTACTGGCGGTCAGTACTGCACCAGAGGGGCTGCCCAAGAGCCATGAAGCTAAAGGAACCGGAGCTGACCCCGGTCTTCCCTTGCCAAAACAAATTTTGAAAATGGTGAACACAATTATCATATACTCTGACCAAGAGGGCCCTTGTATAGAGAGTAAGGGCTCAAGTGAGCCTGCATCTATAAGTTTTCCGCCTCTGGGCACAAATGTTTGGTGGACCCCTGAGTGGCTACATATTTTACATGGTCCAGGAATTTTCTACAAAAATCACAGCAGGTTACTGACCACAGTGTTGCGTACATTACTGCTGTAAGCAGAATAATGAGAAAGTGAAGTTAACATAAACCCAGCCAATGCAGAATTTCCCAATAAAGTCTCTATTCTTGATAGGCTAACATCCACCTCAATAATGAATAAGGTTAAAATTTAACAGCTGGAATATACCTAACAAATACTACTGACCAGGGCTTTTAGACTTGTTCCTTCCTGGCACATATTTTGAATATCTGGAGCTTCGAATTCAAATTACATCAAAAGAAACACTAGCTTACTGCTAAAAACCTTAATTGCCCATATGGGCCCAGGTCCCTGGGGTCAATCTGTGCACATGCCTTGTGAAAGGCAGGGCTAGCTACCTTGTAATGGTCAGAAGATTACATTATTTGCTTACTGTTTTAGAAAAAGGGACTGGACATGCAAGTTTTGTCATTTTCTTGTATAGTAGCTCGATAGACAGTCAGATAGTCTTTATTGCATAAAATGTCATTCAGCGCATGTGAGCCTGTGGGGTTTTTCATTATTAGTATTAGGAATTTTCCCCATTTTCTTTGCAATTTAGTCGCATCCAATTGAGTCATTAGTCACATCCAATTCCACTTCTCCCCCATCACACCACAGTGGCAGAGTGAAGACTAACACCTGCATCCTCACGCGAAGCCGTTCACCTATTCAAACTGCTGCTCACGTCACTGCACATCTGAATACGCTTGCTAGCAGTTCTGTTATGTCAGCTAACAGATACCTACATTGGCTAGCATTTTGCTGAGTGATGGGGGAGAAAGAGGACCCTCTATGCTTTGGACTACCAGCCACAGAGAGCCATGGCATGATGTCTTGATGAAGGAGCCAGCACTGAGCTTGTTGTGGGCCATGATATTATTGCCCTCGTCTGGTACGGTGTGACATGCTGAAGTTTATAAAGCCTTACTGCACAGTTTTGTGCGGACCCAAGTTAGCAAAGTGTTGTAGTTGATCAAGATGTCATGAAAGCGATTACACAGATAGATCTGCTGATGGAGATGGATATTTAAGGAGACGTCCCGGTGCATTCCAGTAGCGTGACGCATTACGCTGGGACGCAGCTCCATCAGCAAGGCTCAGTGAGGATCCTCACTCAATATAACAATAGACTGAGGATCGTCTCGCTTTCAAAGACTATGTCCTTTACAGACGCTCTCTTTTTTTAATACCCTGCAGTCTTGCGAGAAATTAATTTGACTCCCTGTGGGTGTGGTGCTCTGTGAAGGATTGAGGAGGGGTAGAGGATGAAGCGCGTTGGGTGTGTGCGCGTATGTGTGTAAAACAGGCAGACGGGCAGGAGGCCTCGCCACTGACAAACACTGATAGTCCACAGCCACACGCTGATGTATTCATGTGTAGCCGCTGCTACTTCAAATAGCTTAATTAAACCTGTGTAGCAGTCCCTCACACATTGTCCCTTTCTATACCAGATAACACTGGGGTTAGCAAACAGGAGGATACACGGTGTTCTCTCTTTCTCTTTCTGTCTCTCTCCCTCTCTCGCTCTCTTCTGCTGGGGAAAGTGAGAAGACAATGCGGAATTTTCCGGGTGTTTTGAAGCCTCTAGAGAATAAGCTTGCGCTTGAACTCTCTTTGGGACTCCTCTGAGTTTTCCACAGAACAATAGCATCTTCAAGCTTTGGCGCGCAAATGTTTTCCACACCGAGTAGAAGTAAACAATTTATTTATTACCTCTTTGAAAGTCATTTGCGGGTTTTTTATCTCATAAATAGGGCATTTTGCAACCTGAAGGCAAACAAAACATTAAACCTTTAAGGGAAGGAGAGGAAAAAAAAAAATAAAAAATGCCGAAGCTTCACCTCCGTACCATGGGCGATGACAGCTCACTCTTATGGATCTTTATGAGCTGTGTTAGCGCTGCATATTCCTGACACATACTGACACCTCGGCACGATTTTCCCAAAGGCCGTGAATATCAGGCTTTCTGTTACACCACCGATCCAAATGCCACGCTCACTGCTGACTTTTGACCCCGCGGTTAGCGATCCAGAAAATGAGCATCAGGAATCCAATCATATGAGGCACTCTCTGAATGCAATTATTCACCTCTGAATGCTATGGCCTTTCCATGGCCTTTGGAAGCCCACCATGACCGAGCTTGCACATGGACGTGGCACACTGCGTTTAAACTTGCCTGTGGTCACCTTATTGATTCCTTGGCAGCTTGGCACTCTCTGCTTTCTGTAGATAAGGGACTAGTCTCTCGCCGCCCCTTCCAGACTTACCAACACAAACACCCAATTTCTAATCCACTTGTGGCCTGGTACCGACAGAGACAGGCCCTTTATTTCTGCCCTTTCAGAGCCTCTCTGGGGTCCTTCATCCAGATAAGCTCCATAGGGACATCAGTTTGCTTGTTTGGAAGCAACCAGAAGAAAACTGGAAGCCATAAACCTTTTGCTGTCCCAACATTCTTCCATGGCCAGCTAGGGCAGCACATGCAAAACCAAGAGCTCTAAAACGTTTAATGTACACATGCCTTTGTTCTCTGTGTGCTGGGACCCTTCACCAGCCTCATGTGCGGTCCCAGTCATAGGTGCCAGGTAGGTCACACCCAGTGATATAAGAGTTTAGTTATTTTTACAGTTTCTCACATTTTTGAATGTTAGTGAGACGTTAAAGTTAAAGACTAAAAAAGCAAACAAATCCAAACTGACTGCTGTAGCTTCTGGGCTTCTCTCAAGTAACTTTATGAGGAACATCCTGAGAGGTTTTTCCAAAGTGAAGGAGGTGAACACAATGCTTGAAATGCATCAATACATTGGGATCCATTGTGCTGAAGGTAGAAACACAATTCAGCCTTGAAAACTCCAGTTTTGCAAACAACAGTTTTTATTTTTTCGCTTATTTTCCTTTGGCTTTGCCTTTCCTCATACAATCGCATTACCGTATCTCTGATCTCCACAGAATATCCCCTGAAAAGCAAATAGCAGGTACTGAATCGCCATTTTAAATAAAATAAATGTATACCATCAATAAATTGCAGGAAATTAAAAGGCATGGTGTTACTTCATGATGTTCTTTTTTCTAAATAATTGTAATGAAATAGAATCATTGAGGGATTTACTCTTTATATTTACTCTTTATATTTACTCTTTATATTTGCTATTTATTTTCTCTGTATTTACTTTTTATATTTGTACTAGAGACACATTTACAGCCTTTATATCTGAATGTCTGTTAGATTGTGAAACACATATAGTCCAAATATAGTCCATATAGTCCAAGGCACGCTTCCCGAGTCCAGCCCTCCGTCTGTGTAAGACACTCCAGCAAAGATGAACTCATGTTTTCCATCACCGGCCTTGCGCTGACAGTCCAGATCAAATCACACTGTGTTTGTGCTGTAATTACATTGCACATACCAGCAGACATACATGGTCTCCTTTCTGTGTGTGCATCCCGGCACAGGCATGCCACACATGTAGGCCTGTCCCATCACCATGGTAATGGGATGATTGATTGTTGTGCATGATTGATGACATTGAAGTGATGGCGAGTGAGGCAATACATAGAGGGTTATTTGTTATCAGTTGCCATCGCTGTTATCGCTTTTATTAGATCACTAGGCAAGGTGAAAAGGTAGATACGAAGACAGGAGAGATAAGTGGTTACGTGGAGTGACTCAGTCCACTGTTCTTGTGCATTATGGGTTGTTACTGTATATGCTTACTATAAGTATTTGTCTATGTAGAGTACTATTATACATTTTCTGGATTTTATTTCACCCAAGCTCTTACTAAAGAATGTACACATGACATGCACAGACATAGACACAATGCCTTTCTATCTAATTAGAAAGGCAAAGGCATTAGAAAGGCATAATTACTATTTGTGTGTGTGTAGGTGTGTGTGTAGTGTAGTCTGTCTGTTTCTCTGCATACTTTGTTAATCCTTTCACCCTTCTTCCTCAGTATCAGGACCCCCACAGGACCACTACAGAGCAGGTATTATTTGGGTAGGATATTATTCTCGACACAGCAGTGACAATGATATAGTGACTGATCCACTGCTGTTTCTGATCCACTTATACTAGTATAACACAACTGACCTTATCAGTGTTGCTGCAGTACTGAGAATGATCCACCACCCCAATAGTGCTCTGTGGTGGTCCTATGGGGGTCCTAACAAGTCAAGGGCAAAGCGAAAAGGCCTAACAAAGTATGCAGTCAGATGGACTGCAGTCTGTAATTGTCGGACTACAGACTACGGTAAGTAGAGTTGATCAAATAAGTGTATCCAAGGAGGTGTACCTAATGAATGCAACAATAATCTGCCCCATGTGTATTATACATAGGGTGGAGAAGTCAGAGACCATTCTATATTTATATCATTTCTTTATTTAATTTCAGTTAAAGAAAACATGTATTACATTGAAACCTATGGAGGTTGCTTAGGCAGTTGCTATGCAGTTGCTAGGGTGTTGCTAGGTGATTGCTATGGTTCCCCACATGGTTAATAGGGTGTTACTAATAGACGTGCATAAACATGACGCAAGTTGGGTGCACAGAATCTGTACCTCATTCATTCCTATGGAGGAAACGCACACCAGTTATGATAACATTATAGGGTTGTAACAGTGTTGATATTTCGAAAATTGCGGGACGAATAGAAATCCATTTCGTCCATGTTTAGTGTGTCCACCCTTTTCTTTTATCACAGCTTTTATTATTTTCAGGAGAATAAGAAAAATGATTTACCTCCTGATTTTTTCTGTGCGGTATATAAATGACTATAGGTAATAGCAGTATGTCCCATATGTATTATATATGTAATAGCCCTAAAACTAATCTTAACTAAAAAAGTAAAGAATATGTATGTAGTAAGAAATATTTTTGCTCTCTCAGTTTCAAGAAACATCTAGCATGGTTAGTACATGGATGGAAGACCGCGAGGGAATACCAGGTGCTGTAAGCTTTGGGGTCAGGTTGGGGCTGGAGGTTAGGGAACCAGCCTTATGACCGGAAGGTGGCTGGTTTGATTCCATGAGCCGACAGGATATGACTGAAGTGCCTTTGAGCAAGGCACCTAACCCCTGACTGCTCCCTGGGCGCTGTGGTAGGGCTGCCCACTGCTCCTGGCAGGTGTGCTTACTGCCCCCTAGTGTATCTGTTCACTAGTGTGAAATCCGGAGATCTTGAATTTCCCTCTTGGATCAGTAGAGCATCTATCCATAAGGTATCTATCCAAAGGTCTTGACAGTTCTTCTGTTAATCCTATTTTTCTCTGGACATTTCTGTCCTGAAAAAGTTTGAAAACAGGCACATTCTGTGACTCACATAGATATTCGGACAGATTTGCATTCATTAGCATCTTCTGTCATCATTTGCTCTTTTTCTGAAGTGGCTTGATCATGTTATTACTGCACACTGTTCTCACAGTATCCTCAAAAACAGCATTTTCCATCATTCATACTGTAAACCACCAATGCTGCCGTGGCCGGCCGAGAGTTAGTTCGTGTATATTTACATGTTATGAATGAATAATGCAGAAACCTGAAGGCAAGCGAAAACATCCTTACAAACTTATGAAATCTGTGTAGGGTTATATACATTCCCCGAGTTAATGAGCAAAACAGTTAACGTTTCTCCATAAATGAATCTGCTGCCATGCATTACTCTCATATGGTATTGCTGTAATTAATGGCTAGTTGTATCACATGTACTCCATGGATTCTTTCAAATGTACCACTTAGGAATTAAGTCGCTTTATAAATTAGCACTGTAATTACAGTGCTGTGACTGGATGTATATTAGTACTCGACTGCGTCTACCGCGGGGTTTTATATCTTCTCTATGCATTATGAAAACATGCCAAAGCCATTCATAATTCATCACACCCTGCACATAGCCATTAAGAGCTAGGAAATCATATTGTAAATCAAATATGAACCGTTCTGTAGATAAGGCCAGGGAAGGTTTCCTGAAGATGCATGTCCCTTTAAGAACACATACGTTTTGCTGGCGCATATTTTTCCACTTTAGCTCGGTACATTAAGTTGCTGAAACAGAAGGGGCCTCCTGTCATCCCCGTCTGATAACGAAGCGCTTTAGCGTTCCTTTCGCCGTCCTGCTCTCCATGTATAAATATGTATAATTCCGATAAGATTAATTGGATCGCCTAAGTACACAGAGGCAGAGCAGAGAGCAGACGGCCTGCTGCTGCTGCGGCGAATGTGCTCGGGGCCCGCCTGGCAAGCCCAGCTAAAGTGCTTCTTTTCTTTTTCTTTTTTTTTTTCTTCTTTTCCTTTCCTGGGAACAAACTGCCTTCAATTAAAAAAGAAAATGGCTTCCCCACAGGTCCGGAGGAAAAGGAGCTGAGCGAATAGCTTTCACACTGTGACGATAAATAGCCCTGTTAAAATATTAAAGGCACTGCGAACATTCAATACAAAACGCTCACCTCCTTCTTAAATAGGGGGAGAAAAATATACTTCCTCAAATTTCCACGCCTCTCCACACAAACTTTAATCGCTCATTGTGCTGTTTTACTTTTTTCCCTCTTTTTACGCTTTCCGCGCTGTTTTTTCTCCTCTGTGATGTACTGCTGGAAGAAGCAATCCCCGCCCCACCCCCCTCAAGTTTTCAACCAGGTCGCAACATTGGCCTAACCGTGGCCCACTGCCAGCGCAGCACTGACACGGGGTGGGCTCGGAGGCTTCCTCCATTTGTTTTGGCAGTCTGAGCAAAAAATTGTCCTGACGAATTGGCCGACGCCGGTGAAAAATGAGCAGAATCGGTTCAGCCTCCCCTGCCCACCCTCTTCCGAGTCCTCAGCCACGAACACAGGACAAAACTCATAGCTAAACTCTTACAGAGTGTCCTTCATGGGGTTTTTGGTTTGGAACTTTTTAGTTCCTTAAGTGTCCTGGCCTCGCTCTAAATTATGTCCTCTGGTGTGAAGGCTTACTTTCATTTCACTTTTTATTCTATACCATGAAACCTGTCACAGTGTTACAGACTCGCCCATTTACAGTTGAGATTTAACTGATTGCAATGTTTATCTATAGTTGTCTGATTTCACAGTCAAGTTTTATACTACAACAAGCAAAGCTGAGGCAAATAAAAGTCAATAAAAGAATTGTGTATAACTTTTGACTTTACTGTGACTGTACTACCTGTGTTAGATACTAAGTAAACCTTTCTAGGCCACCTCAGGCTTGATTTTAATAAGCGCAAACAATAAACACAAAAAGAGAATCAAATCGTTAAATTCAATAAATACTGATTATGATCATGGTGGCCCTGATACTTAGCTTACTGTTTTTAGCTTAGGGATGTCCTGAATAAGTTTGTTTTTTTGTCCTCCAATTTATTCCAAGTTCTTTAATGTTAAGTAATGTCCAATACTGATCAAGACTTGGTGTTTTCCTAGTACAGCCAGGTTATTTAGGTCAAATATACCTGGTCTTGGTTTCCCAGAAGCATCATAGCACATAGAAGATTCGGAAATGCCAAGATGCTCATCACAGTAAACAGCTAAGATGTTGTTAATGCTTAGATGCTTCTGGGAAAATGGGCCCTGTTCATTTAAACTTCAATCTAATCACTTCATCTTCAGCAAAGAGTGATATTCCAGATTGGCATGTTTTACTTGTTAGTTGTAGTTTAATATTGGCTTATCGTCTAATTCAATTGAGCCCCTGAAATATTAATCTACTGTTGTTTTTTGTGGACTCTTTGCGTGAGTCTGGATCATTTCAAAGAGCAATCATTTCAATTAGTTGAAAGGTATCCTCCAAATGTCCTAACACCTTAACTTGTGCCAGTTTAGTGTTTTCACTAGTTACACCAGTAGATATTGCTACTGTTGGAACAAAATGATAACTTTTGATAGCGTTTAATGTAAGTCAGTGTAACCAGACTTTTTTTCCAAGTATTTTGGGGCCGTTTCTGTCCGTCTATTCACCAGACAATGTACACTCAGGCACTCAGGGCAACAGGCATTTTCAAATTCTCTCATAAACTGAAAAACAACAAAAATGCAGATATAGGATTTTGCTCCTACAGCAGCGATATATTGCTTTTGGTTTCCTTTGCAAATGTGTTCCATGCATATAAAACCTGCCCAGAAGTGTACATATTTATGTAAGTTCATGTAAAAAGCAATGTTGGCTGTTTTTACTGCCTCGTTTGTCAAGCAGTTTTAACACAGTCTCAACCCGCGTGTCCACATGATGAAAAAAGCTGGAAACAACTGGGTAGGGTTTTGTCCCGGCAATATCTTTGCCGCAAGGCCGAGCTGTGCTGTCTCGGTTGTTGTAGTTCTTTCTCTCCTGAGCTTCCAAGTTAGAGTACTTTGCTTAAAGTTCTACTAAATTCTTTGGTTCTGACCTCTACTTGCCTTTTTTTGGGACTACTTATTTTAGAGTTCCCTGTAATATGCTGTCTGCCTGTTTCCTTTCCCCTGTCATGGACTGTGACAATGAGTTGAGGAATTGCTTCAATAAATCCAACTTGCACGTACATTCTACTGCTTCACGATTCCTCCGTTACACCAGGCAACTCCAGTTAAACCAGCTCTCTGACCACTTCGCTCTGTGTCAAAACTCAGAAAACGGCTTGAGCCGAGAAGAATGCTATAAAGCGGTAAAACGGTGAAGGAGAGAGCAAGCAATAAACTCCCAATACAAATGGGAATTGATGTAGCAGATAAAGAGGCCCAATGGAGATATTAATGCCTGTAATGCGGAGGACTGGAGAATAGTCCATCATTCCTGCTTATGCCACTCCTTCCCTGATAAACAGTTATGAGAGAGATGTGCCGTAGGTTCGCAGTAACTGCTCTGAGGGGCTGTGAATGGGGTTTTAAAATGCCTTTCACAGATAGAGTGGTTATTTTGGTAAAGAACGATATCAACCTTTAATGATTGCTTATCTCTATAAACTTCACAATGTCATAGCACTAGGAGGCAGATGCACAGTGTTGTGTGTAAAGGAGCGGCTTTTGTGCTTCAGGTTCTGCAATCTTAAAAACAGATGCTTTTTCGTGGTTGATGGGCACAGGGACAAGTTAGTGAGGGCCAAAAACATAAATGCAATGGAGCATTTCTCTTTCTGCAAACTCAATGCTGTTGAAATCCAAATCACACACACAGATGTGGCATGGATTGAAGTTATTTGGGTATCTGCAAGAGTTAATGAACAGCTAACGAACTTCTGTGGAATTAATTTAGGGCTATATGCGTATTTAAATGTGAAAGCACTGCTGTTTTCTCCACGAATGAAGAAGTAACATGTTTGTTTGTCCAGGAACTCCAGTTCTTTATGTTTCTGTATGACACTGACTTACATCAGCTAGCTAGCTAACGCCAGCTAGTTACAGCCACACTAGGAATCATGTCAGTATATACTGATACATACTTTATTTAAAATTAATTAGGAAATGTATATTTGTTCATTTGTCTCTGTTTATTTTTTTGAAATGTTGGTGCATCGTAATTCAGAGATATGTATAAAAACCACTGAATAGGCCCACAAGTCCAGTAGTTGTGCATCTCTTAAAATATAGACTTGACGTTTCACTGAATTGTTAACCCATACATTTATATCTTTCTGTGATGGAATGCAACAAATCCCTGAATAGCAGTTTCAGTATCTGTATACTGGCACATTAAATGATCAAGTGAGTGAAATACTTCATGTTTACTTTAAATCAGGTATGAGTAATACAGTGGAGAACTGTCATGGCCTTCTCAGAGGCTTAAGGGTCACGGTTCGCTACTGGAGTAATATCATATCAACTGATACTGTGCTTCTTTGACATGCATGTAAAACACAATAGTATTTGTTCCTGAGATGACAGTGAGAGCGCTGCTAGGAGGTAGTTAGCAGCTATAAGGCTAATATTATTGTTGCATTAATTAAGTAATGGACAATGTAAAAGGGTTTGTGGGAAGCAGGATGTGTCCACTGTAATGCTGATGGTAATTCTCTTTTTCCCATAAAGGAATTTAAGAGTTTTTAAGTGTATGTAGTGTTGTTGAATGTGGTTTTTTGACTACACTGACAATATGCTAAATATCTCTCTCTTTCTTTGCAGGCCACAGAATGGGTCTATGATCCTGTACAACAGGAAGAAGGTGAAGTACAGGAAAGATGGCTACTGCTGGAAGAAGAGAAAAGACGGCAAGACCACGCGGGAGGATCACATGAAGCTGAAAGTGCAGGGAGTGGAGGTAAGTGAGAGAGAATGAGAGAGGGACTCCTTTCCATCTGCAGCACAGAGCCATCAACATGCTCTTCACACACACACACACACACACACACTCACACTGAGACCCTGGAGCTGATGTAGTTTGCATTCATCCTTTCTAAGAAACACGACTGACTTCAGCTTCAGACTGCAGACTAGAGAATAGTGAAGGGTGTGTGACATCCTCACATCCTGACTTTCTCACTTCCTTTGGTGCTCTAGCTGTACAGCTGTACAGTTACATAAAGCAGTGGGTTTATTAGAGGAATAGGTTGGCTAAGAATCACGTTTACGGTTTTCCCATTACCACAAATGTAGTCCATCAGGGAAGACATGTTTGGTGTCTTAAGTGTACCTCTGTGTTTTGAACTGGAGCTATGAAGGAAATGTAGCTAACAAATAATGGCATATATAATTACAGCCTGTGAATTAGCATCATGCTAACAGTTTGCCTTAATCAATCACACACTTGCCCACCAAACACCTTGCCACACTTTCATTTAGAGACTGCCTTAAACTCAAATTACAGTGCATGCATGTTAGGAGGCTGAATGATTAAGAGTGACATATTATACACTTTTCCACAACTTAACCGAGTTCCATGGGGGTTGTGGCATGCTTTGGTCAGAATACCAAAAGCATCAAGCGCCATAGCTCCAATCTCACCCTGACTAAACAGCCTCTAAATGACAATGAGTCACTGCTTACCCTGGCCCTATTTTTCCATTAGGGACTGATGCCAGTATATATTATTTCACTTTACTCTTACGTTATTCATGAGTCGATCAGACGCTGACATTCAGCTAACAAACTAACAGCGGTATCGTTTCTGCATCCTTCTGTCAGTAACACCAGAAAAATGACAACCATGTTAATATATTAGTTTCTCAGTTAGTTTTGGATAATGCTAAACGGCCAAAGAAACACAGAGTATAATTCTATTTTAAACACTGGTATTGAAAAGTTTTACTGCCAAGGTTGGAAAACCAGTCAGACACACAAGGTTGAAGTCTTATTGTCCAGAATTGAACTGCTGCACTGTTTAAGATCGGACAAGAAAATTTAAGGCGAACGAGTGAGCACCATCATGTAATTGCTGCACCTTTTTATGGTGGAACTGAAAAATTAGAGCAAGAAGTTGATTTAGCTTAGCGCACACAAATATTGTGTTTTGCTGATGTGCATTACTTTTTCCACGTAGATGCAGCCGACAACAGTTCTCGTCATTATCCATTAACTTTGCTAGCTGCTCGGCAGAAACAAATGGTGCACGTTCTCAAACGTTCTTCTGAAGCCATGGGAGAAGCTACTCAGATGGGTATGTTATTATTCTAATGAGCCCCCAATTTGACATAGGAAGCCAAATCTGAACATTTTGTTGAGTTCCATGTTTTCTGATTTACTGCCAGCACAAAACTGACTTGTGAATTGCCTTAATTCACAGTTTGTGGGTTGGAAGATGCTCCAGAAAAGTTTTTCATACGTCCCCTTTAAGTTTTTTATTTCAACATCAGAATTGGAAAAGTATCATTTTAAAATTGCTTTCAAATCTAGCCTAATAATGCAAAGTCCCTCGTCTTCCTGGCAAATGAAAATCTCCCAAAGCTTGATTAAAAAAAAGTCTCATTTAAATTGTAAATGCAATACTGGAACAAAAATCACAAATGCATATCTTTCCCAAATCGTTGTCAAAGTGAAGCGTATCAGCACATAGAATTAGAGCTTCCTGTGTGCTGGCATGTTTTCTATCACTGTATAAAATATGCACAGAGCTTTCCTAAACTGTAAATGGACAAAGTTTTTTTGTTTACTGAAAGTAATGAAAGAGTGTGTCTGATGTGTATGTATGGTTTCCTGTTAAAATTGGTAGTTTCTGATATAAACAGAACTGTTGACTTTGTTAGATCACAATCTTTACTTATGTAATCAACACAATAACAGTGTTTAGAAATATTGCCTTTAACAGAAAACAGCAGCAACAGCAATAAGGAACTCCTAATATAGACTAAAATGATCTCAAGTAGACTTGCTTATGTGGTTTCTGATGCTTTATGACACAGCGTTATCTGGAGAAATGGACTGACAAAGTTCAAACTTCAAGACTTGCACTACTACGTGTAGAAATAAGACATGCTTTTATATATCAGAATACTATATATTCTATATATACTATATATTTATATATCAGAACAGCTCTGAACCTGTTGTAAAAGATTCACGCTGTTTTGCTGCGTGTCCACTGAGCAGTGTGCGTTTGAACACTCCTAACGTGCTCCTGCAGCCCAGAGAAGTGTCTTTTCTATTACTGATCACTGCAGAACTGCCATAAACTCCCACAGCCTGTACTGAACTCTGTAACAGCCAAGTGGGGAGAAGGGAGGAAGTTCATTCTTTAGTGTGGAAACTGAGAAGACAAAGAGGAATCAGTAGCCATTATCTAGTCTGACTACACTAGATAACTACAGAAACTTTAAAGGCAGCACTTCAGTACCCTTACTTTAACTACTACAGTTTATATTGCAAAGTATTTACCAAATGGTTTAAAATAATTACTGAGTATTAGAAAGGTAGGACTGCCACTCTCATATCTCTGCCCTGTCCAAATGTTTCTAATAAAAGGAGTGCCCAGTATTTCAGTCTGTTTCACAAATACGGAAAAAGGGAAATGTATTCATTATTTTTAGTCTAATTTAGGAAGTAAGGCTGAAAATTACAACAGATACAATTACAAAGGCCACATACATCCTTTTAAATCAATTTAGATCAGCAGTTCTTAACATATTTTAGAGTGGAACCTATTTCTTGGCCCCCCCATGTATACCAATATACTCATTAAGAAAGTTACAAGAGAATAGTCAAAAAGTAAATCTACTCATCTACTAAATGCTAAAAATGCTTCAAGTTTAGCGGCCAGTCAAGATCCCCAGTAATGAGCTGTCATAACAGTGTTATGTTAATAGTCAATATCTAAACTTTAAGTGCTGTAGATCAGAGGAAAAATGGTAGAATGTTACCAAACTCCGCAGTTAAGACGCCATCAAACTTGAAGCGTCATTGCTGAGCAGTGGCTGACAAGTTGTCTAGTCTGTACAGCCTCTATGATGTGGTAAAGTTTAGCAATTATTCATCTTTAGAGTTTGTCTTATACTTACTGCACTTCAGATATTAACTGTAGTGTTAACTTGTTTTAAAACACTAAAAGTCTAAAAGGAGAGCTTGATAATAATGCTAACAGTCACAATTAGTTTTTAATAGACATGGCGCATGACTGCTTCTACTTTCCTGATATCAATAACAATATTGAAAACTTTCAATATTCTATACAGATACAGACTTCTTCTTTTTAAATGGATCTATTTAATTAAGATTCACGTAGGAAGAGCATCTGAAAGTAAACTATCAACACTTAAACCACTCAAACACTCTACTACCCCACCAGAAGAACCACACAGCCAACATCACATACTACAATGTGAATGAGCGGTATTACATGATATATGTGTTACAGGATTAGATCACATTTTTTTCTCCATCTCATGTCCGATCCAGCATTTTCTGCTGATCTTAGCCTGATACCTGGTATTGGATCTGTGCCATCTCTAGTTATTTATCAGTTATCGTTAACAGCCTGGAAATTCTGTATCAGTGCGTCCTTGTCTAATTTATAAGCTCAGACGAAGCCTTTTAAATGAAGAATGTAATAAAGCATGGCCCCAGTGCCCATGTTCCCGCTCACTGGCTCTAATGGAGATAAATGCCAGGACATTGCTGCTTTAATACCATGATGGAGCAGACACTGAGCGACGGATCTGCTCTGACACTGTCCGACACTTACAGCTCCTCGCCCTCGGTGCCCGTGGTTCTGGCCCAACACAGTTTAATTTCTTCTGCCATTTGCTGAGACTGAAAGAAGAAAAGGAATCTGTGCCCAGTGTAATGCTACTGCCCCAAGGCTTCTCTCATCACTTTAGTGTATCCAACCAGCTACACACCAAATCCTGTCGCAACACGGTTCACGCACACACTTTTACTTCACTCAGTGCAACAAATATGACTTGCAAGTTGGTTAGCTTGTTGCTCATTAGCTGGCTAATGTAGTAAGCTAATATTTTAGAAACGCAATATATGTTAACCCCAAAACAAATATAAACGTTGCACATGTCGCATAGATTCATTTCTAGACCACAATGGCCATAATGGGACTCAGCACTCTCTGAGTCTCTGAACCTAGTGTTGTCCCAAGCATTGCAATGCTACTTATATATCAGTATAACCCAAGTGCTCATCCCTTCCTTTTGTTCACTACCAAAACAACCATGACTATGAACACAAACATTGCACAAATGCAAACATTGCCAAATCTTTCAATAATGACCATTTCATTAGTGACAGCAGTAGGTCATTTTGAGTATAACATAAAAAATGCTAGCCAGTATACGCAAAACACAGCTTCGAACAGTTGTACACACGTAAAATCATAATATTTGTATTAAAACACAAGAAAACTTTTATGTTTATTTATTGATGGTTCTTGCTGATGGTTAGGGTTTGGAACATTAATTTTAAAACAGTGGGATTTAGCTACTCACCATGTAGCCGTTCACTTCCTGACATGCAGAGGTGTTGCTAAAATAAGGCTCTGTCTGTGAACTAAAACTTTCTGTGTTTTGACAGTGATATAGTGGAACATGTTTTGGATAAAGGTTTTTTTTTTATTAAACTCAATCTATCTAAATCTTTCAGACACAAGGTCCCAGAGAACATATGTTAAAATGTTTGTTTAAAAAAAGTGAATAAAACTAAATTGGAATTATCTAGTAAACATACAGCCAAGTTTGAATGAAATACACAAGATATAAATATAATAAAATTTGGCCTATAAACACTTATCAGACCTGTCTGAGAACTGTGTAGGCTTGACTAGTGAGCAGCTTGATTGACAGCGCTCTTTTTAGCTTTTATGTTACGTCAACTGGATGAAATGCGTGGATGAAGGAACGGAAGAATGAACAATATTGGTTTGGATGAATGAATGAATGGGTGACAGGCAGCTACAGTCATGTAGTCTATATTGCTAGTTTTTGGTTATGCTGGATTAGCTAGAACTGTTTAGCGGGCCAAGAGATGTCAGCCTTGTGATTGGTTTCAAAATGCATTACCCAGGATTGAGGGTTGGGGTTTGGAACAGACACCACTCATCTGAATACTTGTCTTCCGACAATAACTGATATTGTTGGTTTTTCTTTTGCAATAGAACTTGTGGTGTTGTTCCTATGTACGTAATATTTCCCATTTCATTCGTTCATCCCATCAAACTTGGTCAGAGGCATCAGGAGGCATTAGGCCACTATTTGAATCCAAATCAGCTCTGAATTGTGTTTTGTTCTTTTTGTAACGGCTTGAAACACATTAGCGAGGAAGTCATTCAGCCTGAAGAGACAGACTATGTGTGTTTTCTCTGTGGAAGAAGCAATGACAAAAAAGCCTACGGGTTTGTTTCAGTGAATGAGAAAGAGGTGAGAGAGAGAGCGAGAGAGCAAGCGACAGAGAGCGAGAGAGAGAGAGAGACGGATGGATGAGCTCAAATGAAAAAGTATAAAGCCTCATCTTGGTCGCTTTTTATTGACCTCTGCTGTTGTTTACCAGAGCACTTATTGAAGGGTGAAAATCGATTAACTGAGGCCTTCGCGTGCTCCCCTTCTGCTCCCGTTTCCCCCAAACCTCCCTGCCCTGCCCTTACCCTCCGTCCATATCCGTCTTTTCTCTAGATGTGATCCAATAAAGAGCTCTGTCATATCACTATCTATTTAGCAAACCCTCTGGCAGCCCTGCAGTGGCCACAGTAGCTATGAAAGCATGCTAAAGTATCAGGAGTCGTGATAATATTAGGAGGGTTGACTGTTAATTTAACCCACATTATTTGTATGATATAAAATACACTAATATACACTGTTAGAAATGTTTAAATCAATGTTTTCAACAAACTAAAAAAGGACAAGTGGACAAAATGATTTTGACTGGGTCCAGAATGCTGAACAGAGCTGCTGAAGAGACTACATGGACTGAGACATATTTTTTTTCCCAAATAGATTGATTGTAGATGGAAAAGCGAGTACAATTTGAAATGATATAGGTTACAAGATGTGGGGCCTATATTTAAAATGTTAAGGCAAATAGCTTGACAAAATTGAATGTAAATACAAAGCTGTATATAAAATGTTCGTTACAGTTTAGTTAAATGCAAATGACCTTTGTAAGAGTCCATTCAACATCAGGGAATTTGCACAGTTCGGCCATTGAAGGGGATGGAGGTAATGGAGTTAAGTGAAGTTCAATAGAGGCGTGAATTGACCAGGCTGTTGATTTCTGTGTTTGTTTAAGGCAAGTCTAAAGAGGAAATTCGATTTCAGCAAAGAGGGAATGGACACAGTGGTCTACCCTACTAGAGTAGTGGACAGGGCACAAATAGAGATAGGGAAATTTAGAGTATTGTTTGGAACCCCGATTTGAGCCTTTATTATATTTTATTTATACCTTTATTGATCTTTAATGTCCTGCTATTGTCTCTTTTAATGACGGTCAAATTTTAGAGAGCTGCTCAGCTTTGACTTTGAAAAAAAACCTAGTCTTAAATAGTATAATGTGTAATTATACACATAGTATAATAGTAAAATAGTATAATAATAGTGTAATGTAGGGATAAAACTATGCAGATTTTTCTGTTTTCTGTGTTTTTCTGTTAATTAGCATTTACTCTGTCAAACTTTGCAGCTGTTTTTTACTTTACATGATTTTCAATATATGTTACAATAATAATTAATATTCTACAGAAGCCATTCCAATACTTTTTCATTGGGCTTTTTGCGTATACTAAGTCGTAGAATCTGAAAGGCCCATATTACAGAAAAAAGCATTCTTTTATGGAATCAAAAAGATTAATGTAATATGCATACACTTTAAACGGTTACATACAGAAAGTATGCTGTGAAAACATAAATCTAAATCTGCGTTTTTGTGACATCAAGATACAATTTATTTCAATTTACTGTTCAGCCTATAGCAGTTAAGCTCTGTCTATTCATGTGGAAGTAACTATGAGCGTTTCAGCTTGGATGTATTTTTGAGTATAGCGTAATACAGGGCAGCCCATCAGAATAGAAATTGTCTACAGTATATCCGTCCCAACGGCACAGTAACAAAAACAGCATGTTTAATTAATGTAAGGAATAAAGAAAGGTGCCTTCCGCCCAATGATCGATGGGATAGGCTCCAGCACCTCCCCACAGCCCAGGCAGATAAGCGGTTTAGAAGATGAATGAATGAATGAATAAAGAGAGGTTAGTAAATGGTCATGTTAAAATTATTACTGGTTTTACTGCATAAAACCACGAAAGTGTCAGGGTCTCGATTCCCAGTCAGTGTGTTGTGCTTTCTTGCAGTGACCATGTTCAATTAGGCAACTTGTAAATTATATATAAGTGTTACTACTCTTGAGGTGCTACGCCTCCACCAGGTTTTCTCGGCACTCACGACCACACTCAGCCTGACAAACAGCCCTGACTTCACACACAACATGACGAGTCGCGAATACGGGAGACGGAGCTCATGACAGATGTGGTTTAGCTGTGTGAGCTGTTTCAGTCGCCTGGAGACTCCTTGGCTAAACCAACAGGAATAAATCAGGGCCATTAGCATGGCCGCTAACGGCTAGAGGAGAACTATAAAGGACACCCATTGCTCAGCCCAAAGAAACAGAGAAAGAGAGAATAGAGCTTCATCATACTTCATCATCCACCGTAACTGCAATGAACAGAAATCTTTACCAAATCATCTTGTTTTTAGCGTTTTTGACAGTGACTAAACAACGTTCAGCACCAAAGACCTTGTCGGCCTAATTGGGGTTGGAAATCATCCTGAGATGTTCGAGTCTGCATAATCTCACAGGCTGTTTAGTGTAATTTATAGCTAAAACAGAATCCTATCCAAATACAAGCTCTGTTTCAACTAATAAAAGAGAAATTGGGCAGCTCCTTTTTAAATGGCTACGGCAAGCAATCAGCTAAGTCAATAGTGATGATAAGAAGAAGGGTTATGTATTGTTTCTTTAATTTATTTTAAAATAACAGTCTACTCTGTTCTCAGTCAGTGTTACATACAGTACAGCATCCAGTCATAGCATTCAATTCATATTATTTTGTCTGAGACATTTGTTCAGTCAAAATTTATTAATATGCATTGGTTTGCTGACCCTTGAAAAATTTAAAGGGGACCTATTATGCTCATTTTCAGTTTTCACTATTTTATTTTTGAGGCCTACTACAATAAATTTGCTGTACATTTATATTCACCCGCTGTCTGAAATGCTATCCCATTAGTTGCCGTCTATTATGTAAAGGCCAAGGTTGCCAGTAGGCAGGATAAAGGGTTAGAAGGAGTGTGTTATGAGTTGACATCAGCTTGTAACAGAGCTGGAATTCCAGCAAGGCATGTCAGACAGCTGAGAAAAGTGGTTTCTGTATGTTCTGCATGTTGTTTCTGTGTGCTCGGTTGCATTTATTTACAGGCTAATACAAGCTTTTGTTTTTAATTATAAATAAACAATCATTATTTATAATATATATATATATATTTATATATATATATATATATATATATATATATATATATATATATATATATATATATATATATATATATAAGTTTAGTGGATTCTAATCAGATTGCTGAATAAAGTGCCATGATGATTGATTGTGTCACACCCACAGTCACAAACTGACACCTGATAATGTTTAATAAAAAAAGAGCTTCAGCACTTTGCACACCATGTTTTTTAGTGTAACAACAATATTAGGACGCATTGGGGCTCAGAACTGGCCTACAGCTCTATACACTTGCCCTCTTTGCACTTCAAGCAGCAAATAATAGAGGCGAGGAAAGTATTTGTAATAAAAGTACATTGTTAACAGTGCAGATACTGCAGATTATTAAAATAGATAAATACAACATAAAAATATAGATGGCACTAAACAAGCAGATATATGGCTTTACTTTGTACAAACTTTTCAGTAAGTATATTTTTTTCTGTTTTCATTTATTTTTAGTGGTGGTTAACCTGGAATTAAGAAGCCGTATCCATAGCTACTTCTTTCAGTTCTTTTACTTAAAAAAATATAATTTCTAAATAAGTGCAAACATTTCAGTGTCAACATTGTGTTATTGTTTAGAACAGTTTGCACAGCACACGAAACAAAACAGCTTCCTCTCCCCTCCGAAACCGTCTCCACCACCTCCAGCCTGTCGCAGTCTGTCAGCAAGGCATAGCATGAGCACACTGTCATGTGTGTCTTGGAGGAAGCACATGCAATATCCTTTCATAATCTAGGAGTCATAACAGCAGGTTTAGTGACATTGTGAGAAAAAAAATTGGGTCTTGAACGTACTTAAAAAATCTCACACAACGTTACTGTTTGTTTACTATAAATAACTGCTGATAAGACATTTCTATGCAGCCAGTGGCTCAGTGTTCACTCCCGCTAGTAGAAAATGTTAATGTCAATGAGTGAAAGAAACCCTCTTTTCTCCAGCAACAACTTATCCATCTAGCTATTTAATTACCTGAAGGTGTTAATGAAGTTGTTGATGCTTCATTTAAAGTTTTGACGTCCATCAGGGGCTCAATTTCTTTGACGCTATCTGTACACATGCAGCTAACGTTGTTGTGAGGGACTATAAGATTTATTTAACCTTTATTGAACCAGGAGGTTCCTTGAGATTTTTTTTTTTCCAAGACCTGGCCAAGCTAGCACATCATTTACAGCTACAGGAACCTAAAACCTAACAGATAGACCTCAGACAATTTACATGCCACACAACATAAACCCAAAACAATAAACACAAGTCAAATACGTAATAATAAAGTGGCTTAACAATCGAGCTGAAGTATAGCAGGCTTTCCTTATACAGTTCTTTAACAAATCTTTAAACTCAGTCAAGGAGTCAATATTATTAAGCTGTAATTGGTTCTGAAGGTTGTTCCAAGACCAAGGTGCAAAATAACAGAAAGACTTTCTGCCCAGTTTTGAGTTGATCTTAGGTACCTTATAGCATAACAATTATTGATAGGTGTTAGAAAATTACTCAGATAGGAGGGAAGTTTACCCAACAAAGCTTTGTAAAGAAAGATATACCAATGTAGTCATCTCCTTACACTTAATGAAGACCAAGAAATCAGATCATAAAGTACACCTCCCTAACTGATGAAGTAAAGAGGAGTCAGCGTGCACGTAAATTATGTCCCCATAATCTATAAAGCTCTAAAAAATGTAGCTTATGCAAGTGTTTTTCGAGGTGCAAGATTCAGGCAGGTCCTATTACAAACCTCGTCTAATCTTAAGTTTCTACAGATACAGTACAGCTTCAGCTTTTAGATATATTTTACAGTTTGTTTGTGTGTTGATCAGGTTAGTGTGTTTCTGTAGCCATCTTTGCTTAACACATTATAAATACTATGGAGAGAGTTGTCACAGTTTTAAAAAGTATAGCCACACTTTTGGCCTATCATTGTCCTGACTGTGTCTTGTATTTGAACCAAAATGCGGCACCAGTTGATTTAGTCTAAATTGGTAGTACTGAAAAACTGTTGATCAGTTAGGTACCCAAGCGTAGTGGTAACTGTCAGATCACAATTAAAATGGAGAGAACTTTCTAAAGACCTGACCTAGTTTAGCTTCTTTCTCTGCTTAAAATGGTTTTTCAGCATCGTTTTAGGTAGAATCCATAATTTCTTTGTGATTTTGTTCACCAACTGAGGTAAAAATGACACTAATGCTAGCTTGGTGTCCAGGCCAGCAGTCAGGACTGGATGACACCACAGGAATTGCCAATGGTTTTAGGATGTATTTGCATACTGTGTAACATTTGTGTTGTATTCATCGGTAACAACATAAAAAAGTGATTTCTGTTAATCTTGGGTCACCGAGATATATAATGCTGCGTTACAGAAAATTCAGTCACACGACAAACAATGTATTTTACTTCACTTAAAGTCCTGAAAATGTTCATTTCTTCCTTTGATGTAACGATGGTTATCTGTCCACTATGATTTTCCAATTGGTAATGGATAAAACTAGAGCAAAATGATTGTTATACAGACATCCTACAGCCCACCAAAGTACCTTTATGTCCGAGAAGGTCACTGTCCATGCTGTGGTTCAGACTGGATGAGTCATTGTAGACTTATAGCACTCAGCACTTTCTCTTCCATTTCTTTCTTTCTATCAGCAAGTCTCTCTTCAATCTCTGCTGAAATGAATGAGCAACAAACGGCAGGTAGGAGGATGAAGCTCAGAGTCCCCGGCGTGGGAGAGAGAGAGAGCGAGAGAGAGAAATAAAGCCCAAATCCAGTAGAAGCTGTGTCAATGATTCAGACGGTCATGGAGGAGTCCCCCCAAGGCCAGACAAAGTGAGAACGAGGGGCAGGCTGAGAGAGGAGACGAGAGTAGAGGAGAGAAGCAAGAGAGAAAAAAGCAGAAAGAAGAGAAGAGAAAAGAAGAGAAGTGTGCGGATTAATATCAGAGCCGTCGGGAAATCCCAGGTCTAGGCAAAAAAAAAAAAACATGGCCTCCGATAAAAACCCGAGGCTGTCATCTTGCGTTTGTCACTGCGTGTTTACTCACACTTTTTCTCTCTCTCCGCCTTCTCTCTTTTCTCTATTTCCCCCCTCCCCCAGTCTCCTCTCGCTCATATTCACCTCCGGCTTTTTGTGGGCATGAAATGAAATATTATACATTTGTCAAACCTAATACTGGCAAGAGGAGAGAAACAACAGAAGTAAAACAACACAGTTTTTAGGGCATATATAAAAAAAGAAAGAAAACAGAGCAGTCGAGGATGTAATTTTTAATTTTTTAAGGACTTGTTTGTTTGGGTGGTTGTTTATTTAGTTATTTTCTTGGGGTTACTGTAAAAACGTGCACACGCAGACTAATACCCCAGATCCCAAAGCAGAGATTGCATGCGCCCTTCTATGCCTTAACCCAGCAAAGTAGCAAATTGGGCTGCTCTACTCTGTGCACACACACACACATACTTACACAGAGATCTTGGCCACAGTTTGGTTTTGTTTTTTTGGGGTTTTTTTTGGAAATGACAGGTAATTTCTCCTTTTTTTATCCCACAGTGCTCTTCAGCACTAAGTACTGTTAAAAATATAAAAGAAAATATTTAAAAAAAAAAGGTAAAAGGTCAATGTATGCCTGATTTTATAATGATTTAAAGGCTACAGCTGCATTTTGGACTCTATGTACTATGTATATACAGTCAAGACAAGTTTGTTCATATAGCGCTTTTTACAATAATGTTGTCTCAAAGCAGCTTTACAGAAGTTTGAAAACAGACAGTTACAACATATATCCCCCAGTGAGCAAGCCAGAGACAACAGTGGCAAGAACAACTCCCTCAACTGGAGGAAGAAACCTTGGGAGGAACCAAGACTCACAAGGGGAGACCCATCCTCCTCTGGTCAAATAGTATTTACTGTTTAAACTAAATACCAAAGAAAAGAGTCTTTGTTTGAAATCTGGATAGCAAAGCTTTAGAAGCTGCACAGGTAGAGGCAGTCTCTGACTGAGGCTTTATGTAAAGTGGGCGTGAGCTGAAACAGTCCCTTCATATCTCAATGCTTGTGCATCTGGATGGCACTGGTGATGGGTGGGGAGGAGGCCCTGATCGTCAGTCCTTCAACAGTGTTCAACAGATACAGTGACCCCAAAAAGTATTTGGACATGGGATGCACTACAATTTTGACCACTGAAACAAGTCTGCTAAAAAATGGCACTTTCAGTTCTTGGCCCTAAGAGAAGAAAAGATGCTGAATATCAGAAGATTAAAAGAAGTGTCCATACACTTGATAAATAACTCTCTCTGCTGAGCCGGTCAGTGCAGACATTCAGACAGCTTGAGTGGCAGCAGACACAAGAAGTGCAAAAGTGCAAAGTAAAACTGAAATAACATCAAAGTCTTTGGATGACCAATCATTCTCTGTCATTCAGCGGTATGGATTTCATGGGGCATAAAGTAGCCCACTTTATAGTTTTAATTGAGTCTGAAAGTTTGGTCTGAACCCAAATACAGAACAGCAACATCATCAAATAATTAAAATCAAAGCTCAGAGTGCAGAACCTGACAGTATAGCGTTGATTACCAAGCGGTGACAACATTATAGTGAGGATTAATAGAGAACCCGATAACGTGAAACTAAACATTTCTGAGAATTGGGGTCTGACTCCGACCAAACCTGACATTAGCTGCCTTGTCCTGTTGGGTTCTAATACATGTACTGTAAGCATTTCAGTACATTGCTCATATGTAAACCGTTTTATATATTATAAGCTCAGATTTGTGCTACTGAAAGCTAATTTAATACATAATAACTGTATTTTCTGCATGACCTTGTAGTTTTAAATGTTCAGTCAGTTTGAGTTTCAGTTGCAAACACAATACACCAGTGTCAGAACAAGCAGAAATATATAGGAAGTAAAAGTAAAAGTTTGAAAACCTGAGGCAAATAAAGTTTTTGTTGATTTAGTAAAAAGATATAATCTATAAAAAACATATAGTGCATTGTAACATGGAGAGAGAAATGTGTTAACTCATTTTCAGTTTCAACTGGACATTTTTTTTCCAAACCTTTGCACACAATTATATATTAATAAGGAAATCCAGATGGTCAGTTGTGTATAAAGTGTATAAATCAAGGAAATTGTAAAATAGTTTTCTCATTAATTACCTAAAAATAATAGGTTTTATAGGTAAAAACATTACAAAATTAATGTTCAGAATTAACAGTTCTGTTGCGATGCCAAAGACATTTGAAGTTAGCACGCTAACCAACTCGCCCCCGACCCATCTTGTCTTATAACACCACTTTGTACCTCAAGAGGTGACAGTGAGTCACATGAGAGGACAAAGAAGCAACACTGCCCCGGCGGCTTATTCTTCTTTATCAGTCACGTTGAAGTTTCTGCTTCTGGTTAGATTGTTTAAGGTAAGATTTCCAATAAAAATAACAGTAAACGCAATGATGTCTGAGGCTCTTGGCACACAATCATTGTAACGATCGCCATCAACTTACAGCAAAAAAACACATTCGGCAGCAAACAAAACAAGCGATATAAATAAAAGTAAAACAAGAGTGAATGTTGGTGTTGCATTCCACTGCTATAGAGAAGCTGTAATAGGAGTAAAATAAGAGTTAACATTGCCACTGCTTTCCACCGCTATAGAAAAGCTCTCTGAGAGTAAAGTGATGCAGTTTGATGCTGAGCTCTGAACAGTTCTTCTAGACTGGTAAGAATTCAAAGGGAGGCTGATTGTGAATCTGCTGATATGTTGCCCCTATTGTTACTATTGTTTCAATTCAGTCGGTTGGGTCATCCTAGAAATTCTATCTTTAAAAAATGTTTAAAGCGTTTCGAGGCGGCTGTAAATGCAACCCAACAATTTACAGTAGATCACACAAAATATATGCTTGATTTATTTCACGTTACCAAAGCCTTTAAGAATAAGAATGAGTTATGGCCACATAACTCATTCTGGACACATAATATCACTGGACACATAATATTCGGCAATACGCGATCAATTAACTTTCTCGTTGTTATCTTTTTCACGTTAGCCTGTCTGAGTCCGATTTTTTTTTTTTTTGCCGTTCGCCAGGCGTCTATAATTGATCGAGGGAAAATCAATCACGCGGTGGTGGGAGGCCCTTTTGATGGACATACGCCTTCTCCCTCGTACTGCTCCACTCGTACATAGATTATTTATCTGCACTCGAGGCCTGAGCGGTTTCTGCATTATTTACAATGTAAAGGCTGGAGAGGTAATTTGCTGCAATCCTCGGCGGCGATTGTCCTGCGATGGCTCGGAGGAGATAGGTGTGAGGGTTGCCTGGTTTGATAATCTGGCTGTGAGGTCGATATGAAGGGCCTGACAGCCATAGCAACAAAAGAGACAATCGTTGGAAAAGTGAGTGGACATAGACGAGAGCGGCCGAAGAATATATGAACCAGTTTGGCTCTTCATGAGTATGGCCACTCTCACTCCTTCATTGCTCTGAGCCTTTTGTGCACCTTCTTCATTTATCTTCTTCTTCCCCCCCCACCCTTTAGTTGTGAGCACAGGCCGCTCTTTCTTACCTCATATGCTATTCTTGCTGAATAATCCATTTTAAAGCTGCGAGTTGGAGGTTTTGGTTTATGTGACTCGCGCACACACACGCACACACGCACGCTCTCGCACACACAATTACGCAGACGATGCCTTGAGACTGGATCGATACTCCACTCTCTTCCTGCAAGGGCTGCTGAAGGAGGCATTGAGATCACTCTTGGCCCGGGGCCAAAACGTCTTTTATCCTTCAAAGTGTTTGTGTGGCCTTCCAGTATCGACGCAGCGGTGTGTACCTTGTCTGACGTATAATATTGAGTGCGTGAGTGAGTGCGCATGTTCATGTGCGGTGGGGAGGTGGTGTGTGAGTGTGTGTGCACGCGCCCGTGATTGAGTGGCGTGCGAGATAGAGAATGGAGGAAGTGTGTGTAGATGTACGTACAGGCGTGTGTGTGCTGTCAGAGCAGAGAGGCTGAGGTGTGTGTACACAGAATCATTTCTTATCTGCTGTGAATTTATTGCGCGTGTCAGTGTAATTGATGCTACAAGAGCGGGAAGTTTCGGGGCTTGCGCTACACGTCTGAGCTCCGATACATGCATGTGCGATTCATCAAACACAGCGAAATATAATATGTGGTAAAATAGCGTCTGTAAAGAAAAGGCAGGGGGTGCCAGGCAGAACCTATTAATTTTTTCTTAATGAGGGTAAGAATCCTTCATTTTGTTTGTTAGAAATACTAGAATTCTAGTTCTTCTTACATTTGGGGACATTTAAAGGCACTTGCATACATCATAATACTGTTCACAACAATTACAGCTCTCCATTTGGTCAGTTAAATTTAGATGGACATGAATCCACCAATCACAAACAAGAGGCAGATGATATCTATATCCATGGACGTTCATATCCATAAGTTCCACACAGTGACAGGCAGCTGACATGTATCTCAACTCCTCTTTTGCAGGCTTTGGATTTAAGTCATGTGCGATCCCACGATTTAATAAAATTATGCACTGTGTTGCCGCAGCAACGCCCAGTCATTTGTTTTTATCATGTTTTTTCAACATTGTTTATTTGCCTGTTCCATCATTCATGCATTGCCTCCCTCCATTTGTGATTCTGTCCTCTGTCTTCCCTTTTATGTTGCCTCCGTCTGTCTGTTTGTCCATCTGCACCTCCGTTCGTCCATTGCTTTGTGTGTTGCTATGCGGGTTTGTTTGGTTGTTAGATTTGTTTATGTGTGATGTTTAGATTTTGTATTCCAAAGTGATAATTGATGATATATTTATTGTTTTCCACAAGAGCAGAATATTTAGGTGAAGATGTGCTGCGGGGCTAAAATCTCTATATTTTATAAATAAAATTTACTTGATTGCATTCATAACTCTACAAATATTTTTGATGTTTCTGTCTAATGCTGATACAGGTAGAATTTCTGCATTTCATTAATAAAGACTGTATATAAATGTATAAGAAGAATGTCAGATCAACAATGGCCTAGAATTCGGTGCATCACTAGTGATAACTGTATCCAATTCAAATAATAAACAATATTTTTTTTTCAATATACACTAATGTGATGTTTTAAAAAGTTTTTATTTTTAACATTATTATCATATTATGTAACAGTATGCTCCTCTGATCTCCAGTCGATCTCCGGTCCCTGTGCTTGAGTGGGTCTCCTCCGGGTACTCCGGTTTCCTCCCATATGTCCAAACACATGCATGTTAGGTTGATCACTCACTCTAAACTGCCAGTAGGTGTGAGTGCGTGAGTGAGTGTTGGCCATGCAATGGACTGGCGAACTGTGGGATTGGCTCCAGCCCCCCGTGACCCCGACTAGCGGGATTAAGCGGCAGATAATGGATGGATGGATGGATGGATGCTCCTCTAAGTATATGGTGGCAAACATTACTTAAAAAAGGCTTTATTACATAAGCCCTATTCAGATTGAAAAAGTTTATCAGTCTGTAATACTGGTACTCGATGTATCTCATATTCAGGCAGCAGTATACTTACAGTATCACAAGCAAGTTTCTAATGGCCTGTATTTGCTTCCAGATCCTGGTGTTTGCTTTACATGCTCCTATAAAGAAATCTTCATTCAGTGAAACGCAATGCACTGAATGTATTTTGACAGTCATGAAATATGTTGCATCTACTCAGCTCCTTCAGTTTACTCACTGCTGGCAATGACTGTGTTGATGTGATATGTTTTATTAATGTGGAATTGTACACGTTTCAATACTTTACTTTAGTTCAGTCGGGCACTACTTTATACCGTATGGAACATCTAGCCAAAGGTGCAATTTCACCCAAGACAAACATGTGATTAATACACAAAGTCATGTGGTTCGGCCATCTTACAAGCGTTTGCCCAGCAGGCGGCAAATTGAGTTGCTTTTCAGGCTTTCTCACTTTGTGTTTTCTGTGGCATGACAAGCAAACATTTCAGGTCACGCTTGCATGCGTGCTCTAATACCCTCACAAACGCATGCAGATTACTTGCTGAGAAGGCAGCTCTCTGAGAAAAAAACACTCATCCTGGCACACATTTATTTTAAGTGCTGATAAACACACTGCATACTATCCACACTGAAGCAGCATCTGACCCAGCAAGCCTGATCAAATCAGATCAATGACTGATGGATAGGGAATTAATTGAATAAAGAAAAAGAGGAGAAAGCAGAGAGAGAGAAGTAGAGAGACAGACCAACAGACAGAAAGAGAAAAAGAAAAAACTGACGGACAGAGGGAAGGCACATGAGATCAGAGAAAGAGGGAGCATGAGCGAGTGAGAGAGAATGACGGAGAAGCAGAGAAATAAATATTAGAACATGGAGAGATAGGCAAGAGAGAGAGAGAGAAAGAGACAGAAAGAAGCTTGTTATGGGGAGAGAACCAGACAGAGAGAGAGCCTTAGGAGAGAGAAAGAAAAGAGTGGGGGGCGAGAGACTGAAAAAGAGAAGAAAAATAGAAGGAAAGTAAGAAAGGCTCGTAGGGAGAAATGTGTGTAAGCGAGAAATGGAAGGAGAGAGAAACATGAGAAACAAAAGAAAAGCAGAGACAGGGCTAAAGAGGAAGAAAGAGAATAAGGAGAGAGACAGATCACATTAGGAGAGCAAGAACATGGATATAGAGAAAGAGATTGAGAAGAGAGAAAGGAAAGAGTATGAGAAAAGAGAAAAAGCAATAGGGGAGACATAAAGCAAAAAGAAAAAGAGATGGAGGAGAAAGAGAAAGAGGGATGGACAAGAAGAGTCCGAATGAAATAAACCATAAAAAGAAATGTAGAGGGGAAAAAGAAAGAGAGAGGGCATAGGAATCGAGTATAGAAGAGAAAAAGACAAGGAAAGAGAGAGCATAAAAACTGGAAGAGACACAATGAAGAGAAAGAAAGAGTCTAGGGAGGGAATGATGAGAGAGAGAGAGACAGAAAGAAGCTTGTTATGGGGAACCAGACAGAGAGAGAGCCTTAGGAGAGAGAAAGAAAGAGCGTGGGGATAGAGACTGAAAAAGAGAGAAGGAAAATTGAGAGAACAACAGAAAGAAAGAAATGCTCGTAGGGAGAAATGTGTGTAAGAGAGAAATAGAAGGAGAGAGAAATATAAGAAACAAAAGAAAAGCAGAGACAGGGCGAAAGAGGGAGAAAGAGAATAAGGATAGAGACAGATCACATTAGGAGAGCAAGAACATAAGGAAATGGAAAAAGAGACTGAGAAGAGAGAAAGGAGAGAGTATGAGGAAGGAGAAAAAGCAATAAGGGAGATAGAAAGAAAGCAAAAGCAGAGAATCAGACAGAGAGGGAGCCTAAGGAGAGAGAAAGAACGAGTGTTGGGAGAAAGACTGAAAAAGAGAAGGAGGAGAAAGAGAAAGGGGGATAGACAAGAAGAGACAGAAAGAGAGAGGGCATGGGGAGAGAGTATGGAAAGAGAGAGAGACAGAATGAAGAGAAGGTGAGAGTCTAGGGAGGGAATGATGAGAGAGAGAGAGAGAGAGAGAGAGAGGGAGTCAGCGCTAGCGGACAGAAGAAAAAGCTAGAATGAAGGATACACAGCCTAAGGCAGACAGAAAACAATTGTTTCACTGCTACCCATAACCCACTTCACCCTTAAACAGCAGATTTCTTTCACTCAATTAATTTCTACACATTGGCTTTGGAGCGCTGTGTCAGAGGGCTTTATATCTCTCCCTCAGCTTCTCACTCGCCCATCATTCTTTCTCTCTCTCTGTTATCTCTCTCCTTCTCCGTGTCTCACTCACCCCCTTCTATTTAACTCTCTCCACTTCTCTCTTTTTTTCTTGTCTGCATATGGCCTTTATTTTCCCCTTGGTTTCTTTTTATCCGTTTTTGGTTAAAGAATCTGGGCGAATTTGAAATACCTTGCCCGACTAAAGCTCGGATTTGCAAACAACGGCGTCCGCAAAGTCGCTATTGTACCTTCACCCCTTCGCCTCATCTGCACAAACATGTTGATTTGCATAAATTCGAATCCAAATACGGCACGCAGAAGTTGACACGTAAAAAGGCCCATGACAGCGCATGCACATTTGCATATTTTCTTCCCTTGTCTCCTGCTTTTCCTCTTTGGTCGTCTGCGATTTTTGTGTGTTGCTAAATATGTTTGTCACAGATTGTGCGCTAGGCTTCAGCTCAAAAGTATTTGAGGGGTTTAGGGGACCAGAAACCGCGGGGTTTAGAGTAGTCTCAGTGGCAAACGCCTTGTGTTTCACAAGTGCCTCTGCTTTACAGACACATTTCTGTGCATACAATGCAATTCAATGCAAAGGGGTGATGTAAGCAGTGTTAGCTGGCTAGTAAAGCGTTTCACAGTAATGGCAAACTAAAGACGTGTGTAAAAAATTAATTCATCAACCAAATCTGATTGGTTGGTTTAATATTTTAGAGACTTGGTTTAAAGTTGGTGAGATTGGAAGCTTCACTGTGTACATTTTGGGGATTTGGAGACCTCTCTGGTGGAAAAGTGGAATTACACATCCAGAGCAGCATAATACAGGCACATTTTGTATTCAAAGAAAAGTCAAAACGTGATGACGGACATGTCTTCCAAGGATGGAAGTGAATTATCTTCTATAGTCATCATCAGTAGAATGTTGATCTTACATTTTAGGGTTAAACATTTTGACTTTTGCTTCATATGTTACTATTTCAGGCTTCACAGGTTGACTCACAGCTAAGGATGTGTCTTCAAACCAGTTTAGGAATAGTTTAAAACTCCAAGAAAAAATTGCTGCCGGTGTACTGGTGCTTTACAGACCTTTAGCACCTCGTTGGCACCTCGCTAGCACATCTACAGTCAACCTGTGATATGCCCCTCTCATTCGCAGCGAGGGGAAAGATAACCAGGGAGAAAACCATGGTCTCATTTAGGTAGACAATGTTTAAATTTCAGAGCTTAGTACTGTTAACAAAGGTGCTTTGACCAGCAGCAGCTGGATAAGCATTTCTTAAAATTCTAACCCGTGTCAGTGAGAAAAATATGGGAGAGAAAGTACTGAAAGCAAACAGAAGCAGTGCAGTGAATAAAATTGTGATATTTTGCAATAATTTGGCCTAATGGATAAAACAGTGGCTGTCACCGTTAATAATGCTGCAGCCGAAACTGTGGCAAAAAACAACTATAATTCATGAACCACACTGCAGAAGGATAAAAAATAAAGATATTCTTTATTTTTAAACATTTGCCATCCTCAGTTTTGCCACCCTATTAGAATTGTAATGTAGAATCGAAATCCATGTACAGAATCAGAATAGTTCAACAAGTTCAAACATTACCAACTCTGTATGCAGCAGCGCATGCTCACCATAGTGTGTGACTCAGTAATTCTGTTTCTTTTAATGTTAACGGAACAATTGTATGTGGTGTACCTTTAACAACAACACCTGCCGCAGCCCCATTACAACACTTTGTACTTTGCAAAATGTCTATTGCAAAACCAATGGATAGTGACCACTGCAAAAAAAAAAACATTGATGAATTAGATACACACCAGAATGATCTAATATGGCTTCATTCCAAAGATAATGCAAACAAATTTGCTCAAACATTGGTAGGGACATTTCCTTATCATCCATATTGCAAATCTACCAAATCTTTCGATTTCTCAGTAACAGCTTCTTAACAGCTACACATCCTTTTAGATGCATATGTGTTAAGTTGTCTACTTCCCGTGAGATTTCCTTAGAAATACAACTCTGAAAATGAATGACTTAAATGCTGCTTTGACTGGACATTATGTAAATGACGTCGGATTACTTGACTGGTCATTATCACAATATCAATAGTTCGACTACGGTATTGATTAAAGGTTATAGGAAGTCCTAGCATATATGGACCCTTTGAAGGGCACTATAAACCTGGGCTAATTATTAAATCTGTTATTTACCCTGGCTTTAGCAGAGATTCTTAGTTGAGGCTTTAAGCTTCAATATCCCAATCGTTCAAATATCCTGAGTTTGATTCATTGGTACATTGAACGGAAAGGTAGAGTTTTAGAGTTAGAATCCAGTTTCCTTTTCAATGAAATACAGGCCAAAGGACACATGAAAGAATCAGAGTTTTTAAATGTCAGCAAGTTTGAGAGCTATAATGCCTATAAATTGAAGACACTGACATTCTTCTGGTATCCACCAATGACTAAAAGTGCTCTTGTTATAATTACTGCGATGAATATGAAATTAAAAACCTGTAGCAAGACAGAATGTGCTTTGATGCGTAGCAATAAATCGGTAAATGGTTTTATGTAGTTTCGGATTTGGAAAACTGTCTGTAGATTTTCAAATGTCAAAGTCAGTCACGAGGCCTGGCCATAAATTACTGTGTCACGAGCGTAAAATACATCAAACTGTTTTCAATTAAACTGTCCGCATCATTTACACAGAATTCTGTGGACTACTATAATGTGCTAATTTCTCGAGGAAGGCGTGATATCCTTAAGTGCTTCCTGAAAGTGGCCGGTTTGTTTCCACTGATCTTTCATATTTTGTTTTTTTTAACGTAATAATCACACTGTGCCATTTGAGCCATTAACAAACATCTGTTCCTGAGGCGTGAGGTCAACAGCAAGACCTGTTTTTTCTGGCTGTGGCCCAGGCTACGTTCCTCGCAAGAACATTTTGGCTAGGTCTGGTGTAAACAAGGCGCCAGTCCTATTTTTAATGCTGAATTATGAAAAACAGAACGTGCTTTGCCAATCATTTGCACTCAGCTACAAAAAATATTTTAAAGCTAGACCATGCTCCAGAGGAAGAGAGGCTCCAGCCCCTGAACATAAATCACTCAAGAGCACTTGCTCTTTAAAATGTCTTAGCAGCGACTGCTGATGAATTGTATCTCATTATCTAAGCGGGTGTGTGTACTGCATATATCATAATAATGCAGCCATCATCTTGTTGTCCAAGGCAAAGAACCTCTCCATAACCTTTTAGACTACCTGCACCTCATACAAAGCTGAAAGTTTAGATTGGACTGCGTGACCCTGCGAACACCAGGCCTTCCTGCTGTTATCTGTGATTTCTGTAGATACAGCCACAGGCTGAGGGGTAAGAGGAGATGCCAAGGCAGAGATTGTTGGGGGTTCACTTATGCTTAACAATCCAGTGTTTCAGGCCTGTGTGCGTCTGCCCGATGGTGATCTGCAGGCAGATTCGTGCTAGCTACCTGTATGCCTCTGTGTAGGGCAAAGGCTGGATCCAAATTTCTGGCTAGTATGCAAACAAGCATTTTGGGAACAAACTAGTTGGTAAAAGTTGGCTTTATAGCTGTAAAGAGAGACAGAACGTTACTGGTAGAACAGCTGTGTTTCTGCTCAGTGCCAGACACTGTGCTATCTAAGGGCGTTTTCACACCTGAAGTTCGTTTCACTGGTCTGGATCAGGTAATGAGTTGGTTTACTTGGAGCGTTTTCTCCTCGGTTAATTTGTTTTCACACAGGTAAAAACCTAAACGCACCAAAATGCGCCCCAACAAAGCACATGAGCACGTTGTCTCCTCTGATTGGTCAGAGCTGTCTGGCGTGCGAGCAAGAAAGTAAACACAGGGAGAAGATCCGGTTTTCCCAAACTACTGTACATTTCTTGTAGAGCGTAGCCCGGAGCAGCGGCGGAGACAGCATCTGTTCAAAGCTACAATAATAATCTGATAATATACCAAACTACAGTCCACCTGCAGAACACCCAGCTCACTCCAAACATCAAGTAGACAACGTCCCTCACTGCTAGTCCAAGAGAGACCTCGCTTCATAGTCCTCGCCCTGTTAGCTGCTCTCTGTTTACGCCATCTGCCGCATCCCATAATGCAAAGCACACCTGGCTGCAGGAGATGTTCAGATCAAACTTGTGGAGTACACCTAAGACTTGGGTTGGATCTAGGTTGGATCATGTTCTCAACCACAAACGAACTGCTCCTCTCGAGGGTCCCAGTGCGGTTGTTGTGGTCCGCACCCGAGTCCAATTACTGTTTTCACACCTGCCAAAACTAACCGCACCATACGAACCAGAGTCCGTTTTAACCGGAATAAATAGCGCTGGTGTGAAAACGCCCTAAGAAAGCTTTCTGACCATGCAGTTGTTTTCCAAGTCATCAAATGACGAGGCCAGATGGACAAGGTCAGGTTTAACTGGTACTGAAATATGTGGCTGGACTGTGAACATATAGTATCTGTGTTTCCAGAAAAATGAACATCCAAAAAATTAATATGTTAAACTCTTTCTGGATCACACCACTGACCAATGTGTTACGCTGCTGAGTGCACGGTCTTCAGCAGAATTTCCCATTGCTGCTTATGCAAAATGTCTTCCGGCGTAATATAAAAATAAGGATACAAACCAAAAGTAGGGTTGGGTTTAGGTTTGGAAGTGGTGTTAAGGTTAAAATTAGAGTGAAAGATTTAGGGTAAAAGAAAGAGTTTGTGTTGAGGTTAAAGGCCGCCAGACTACCTCGATACATGCTACATGGCGAGGCGTTCAGAGATTTGAAACCACTGTTTTTAATGAAGGCATTTCGCATTCTGCGCTGACACTCAGCGACTCTGCCTACCGTTCAGTTTCGCAGCGCACCACTCGGGATTTTGCCATTACTGTGTTAAATTAAACCCATATGGACAAATTTACACCAAGAAATGCAGGCAGTCTTTTAGATAAACAAATGCTAATGATGCGTTACCTCAGCTAATGTTACTATCCTAGTTTTTTTTTTCTCACCTCATATCGCTTAGCTCCACAACAGAACAGCCAGTTTGTGAAGAGGTAAGAAAGTTATATAAAGCGGTGAAAGTTTGATTTTGTTTAATTTATACAAATAGACTTTAAAGAAGAATTTGATTATTACAATTATCTCTGCTCTCGCCGCATAATTTGCACGATGCAATGCACTTAAGCTTTGTGTTATTATGAGTGTAATTTTTGATTTCGCAATAGCTGCAGTTGTGCTGTGCATTTGATCTTAGCATGAAAAGGTGAAGAATGCTTTCACAGCAGGTGGTTCTCACCTTCCACTCATTGCTCACTTGCAGCTCAACACAGAAGTACAACACTATACTCACAGATAGCTCTAGATAATCTGAAACACAGCTCACAGAGCAAAAAGAATGACTTATGACTTGCAAGATGTTGGTATACTGTGTTCAAATAATAAGCTATTTCATTAATTATGGATAATAAGTCATTAATATAAAATACTAAGTCATATTTAGACTTAGCATGTCATTATTGCAAGATCTTTTATTTTAGTGTAGTAAGAAAATTAATACCCAAATAAATTACCCAAAATAAAAAAAAACATCACCAAATTATGTTGCACAAAAATGTCTATGACCCCTTACTTGTAACAAAACAGGAAATCTGTTATATGAAAAGCTTCTCCACTTCCTTTTAGGATCAAAACCTTATCAGTGCTCTCACTCGTGGCCAGGATCTCAACTTAGTTTAAGCTGATGTCGGAGATGCAGCTCCACTAAACAAAGCACAAAGCAGGCTGAATGTCTTTAAGTGCAAATAAGATCTGATTCTTTACTCCCAGCAGAGCGAGCAAACTGTGGCCCTGAGTGAAAGTGGCATGAAGAGCTTGGCTCAGACATTGTGTTTGTCCATGTTTAACTCAGTTTGTTGCCCAGTTTGATCTGCTTTTAAAGATTCTGGTCCTTGTAGGGTTGGTTATGCTGGAACACAGCTGCTCCGTCATCTCGGTGTTTGTCTTGCCAACCCCAGAGATAGCCATGATCGGTCAATGAGTTTTTGTTTTTTTTGTCTCCGGTTAAGATTGGAAAAAATTAAACAGAGGGTGAATAAAAGAATGTTGTGTCTTTTGAGATACGGTTAGAGATGGCAGACCTCACTTGCTGAGTTGTAGAACATACTCGCTGGATCATAGCGTGCAGGGAAACGTGAAGCTAGGCAAACATCTACAGCTGACACGTCCACTGTTGCAGACATTTGAGCGTCCTCGCGTTGAGTGGTGCGAGTACAAATCTGAAAGTCGTAGCATAAAGACGTGTCTCCTCCCTTTCCTCTCACACGCCAGCTGTTTGGCAGCTGATGAAGTGACTCTCTGATTCTCCCTCTACTCACCCATTACCAACTCACCGCTCTCATTAGTAGCGTTTTAGCGCACTGGGCACTGGAGAGCGCTGGCCCAGCCACACGGAGAGTGCTGGAGGCGGCCATAAGCTTTGTCCTCCTGCTTTTTTTCCTCTCTCTCTCTCTCTCTCTCTCTCTCTCTCCCTCCGTGCAGTTTATCCGCTACACACACCCACACACGCACACACACATTCTTTCCCCACTTCCCCCCCTTCCGGGTCCTGCGTTTGCATAATTACCCAGGTAATTGCAGAGTAATTGGTGCCGTCACCTGCTCCTGGGACGCGCTGGCATTGTTTTATCAACAGCTGGAGTTAAACCTGCGTGGCATCATCACAAAAAAAAGCAGAGAGCGAAGGAAAGATGGGGTAAAGTGAGCGAGAGAGAGAGAGTCAAAGAGAAGGAGAGAGAGAGAGAGAGAGAGAGAGAGAGAGAGAGAAATGGTTGCCTAAGGGAGAGTCCTTCCTCGTTTAGAATGGAAATATATGGAAATATTCCCTGCCTACAGCATTAGAGAGAAAGAAAGAAACAGAGAGACGTAGTGAGAGAAAGAGAGAGAGATAGAGAGAGAGACATATGTGATGAGAGGAGTGGAGAGTGGGGGACTAAAATGGAAGCTCCCTAAAAAAAGAGAGAGAAAGAAAGAGAGAGAAAGAAAGAAAGAAAGAGAGAAAGGCACCGCTGAGAGAGACGGCATACACACAGTGGGTGAGAGAAGAAGAAAGAGAGATAATGTGTCTGCGCCGGAGGGAGAAAAAGTGGTGTCAACTTTGTTTCTTTCTTTTTTGGCTGTGGAGGAGGAAAGGGATGTACTTGGTTAAAGCTTTTGCTTTGTGTATTATTCATCCTGTTCAACATACTGGGCTTCTTTTCTTTAAGGGGAAAAACACACAGGAAAGAAAGGGGTAGCTTGACTCTCTTTTATTTATTTATTTTTTTTTTTTTCTGGAAGCTGACACTGTAAGGAACTTTTGTTTGTGAGGCTTCAGGCCTTGGAGAGCCAGCTAATGACATTAAGCAGAGCAGATGGATTGACACCTTGAGCTTCACTGGCACGCTGGCATCGGCTCTGTACGCTGTGCTGTAATGTCCTTGGGTTTATCTCATTTTAAAAACCTCCTACGTAATGTCCTCCGTACAAGACAATAAACAAACGCACACACAAATGTAGACGTGCACACTGACAAAAGTATGTAGCGTAGCTGAAACTGTAGCAGCAGTCTTTCTGAAGCCCAACGTTTATCCATACTATTGTCTATGTTTATAGATAGTTATGAAAGCCTGTACCTGCCTGAGAGAGGAAAAAATATGGATGCTATTTACTTAACCTTTAGAGTTTCTGACAGTCTTATGTTAAAATATTGACTTTGTATCTCAAAATAATGTGTTTTTCTCACAAAATATCCTAAAATAATTGTGTGAATTTATATCACAAAAAAATCAGAGCGTTTACGTGCAGGCAATAACCCGATAACTACAGAAAATCAGAATTTGTCAGTAATCCTTATTATGAGATAATAGGTCATTGTTTTGGTATAGTTTGATGAAGTAAGAAATGATTTTGACATGTCAATCTTTTGAGGAAAGAAGTTCATTATTATGAGATATAGCCAGTATTTTGATCAAAGAAGTCATTATTTTGAGATATAAATTAAATGTTTTGACATACTGTTGCCAAAAATACAGAAGAACATGTCAAGGCAGGGTATTGTTTATATTGACATCAATATCGAATCCCTTGATTTCAATTTTGGTTCCTGAATGATACAAAAACCTGCTTAGAATTACAGTTTGAATGTGATTGTAGCTAAAACCAGAAATAAGAGTGATGTGCTGGAAACGAGCATATTTCCTGACCACAGTGGAGTAATCAAGAAGCACTGACATTAAGAATGCGATTTTAAAATCGAATCTAGATTTTACAACGAGCGTGCTTTTTGGCTCGTATACCAAGACCACCTGCATGCACATGTGGAGCATGCTTTTGAATGACATATTTTTTAGTATGTAAGTAATTCTAATATAGGAACTGAATATAGGTATACAATTTGTATACCCTAGTTGGAAATATCATAAGCTGAAAAATCATAGTTTAAAATTATTCAACTGTATGGTTTAGTAACTTTGCAACATTAGTGTTTTATCTCAAGTTGAAAAGCTAGAATGCAGACCATTCTGCTGTACCCCCGTATGTGTATAATGCCAAAGTTGAATTAAATAGAATTGCCCAAATTCAGATTAGATGTGCCTTGAATGACTGACTTAATTCGAGGTAAGGGGGAAAAGTTCAATTGACTTAGTGCTGAATTGAAAATTCTCAGCCAGAAATCAAGCCGGATGCCAAACAAGAGAAAAGGACAGTTAATAAAAACAATCTACATAAAACGAGTGAAGAATGACCTAAAATGATTACATTATTCACATTTGAACTTTCCTGACATTTAAAAGAATGTTGTTGGTATGCTAGCAGGGACTTTCCTTTTTGCTGTTGTATTCTGCAGATTGAGCAGGATGTGATGGGTTTTTGGATCTGCGTGAACTGAGTGGGATGTGATGTATTCAAACCTGTAGAGGAAACGTTTTTTTAAGAATTGTAACATGTGTTTGTACTTACCGTGAACGGTGATTGCAAATGGCTTAAACTAATGTCCCTTGGAGAAACTGCAAACTGGTTCAACACGGCTGACATTTTCTCTGTTGACTGATGCTGCTCAAGCTGTATGAGAGGGCCTGCTGCTCAGTGAACTAGAAATGTTCACCGATACTTAGGTACTCGGTTAACCATTTGAGGTGCCAGTATTTAAATACTGGAATATTACAGGAAGATGGAGAAAATATATTTAACATGAAACATGATGGTTTTGCTCATATATGTTAGTAAGTATGTTATATTTTTTTATATTTCAAAACACAAGTTAAGGACGTGGCTGAGAAGGCAGAGGTTGTGGCGGTAGCCAGACTGCTGTAGCTGATGTTAGCAAATAAATCTCTGATAAATAGCACGTTCGGCACTTCACACTCTGGAAAGAAAGTAAGACATCCGCATCCAACATAGCACTGGTTAGCTCTCTTATTAGCTTGTAAAGAGGCAGCCTCCATAACTCATTCAACACAACATTTTAACATCTCAAAATAAGATTTTAAACAAAAATACATACCATAGTTTTTAAACACCAATGCATATCAACTGTGCCATCTCCTTGAAATGTAAGCCCACAGAAGATAGTTTTCCACACCTATGGTTACCCAGTTATTTGTTCATGAGCTCTTTATCAGTGTACACATTCATAGCATATTCATTCATTACCCTAAAATGAATTAATGAAGTCTTTGTGATTTTAAAAGCGTCACTTTTAACAAAACAATAAGAAAGTTAGGAAAACACGTCCACTTTTACACTTGTACGTCCGCTTTTGCAGACACAGTAGGATCCAGCCACAATTTACTACATGCTGAAACACAGGCCTTCAAAACAGAAGTAAGCTGAGATGTACAATATGACTCTAAGGGCGTTTATTACTGGAAAATGTGATGCTGCGACTGTGTTTTCGAGCTTTTTCCTCCACACAAGCTTGTGTTTGAGAGGCCAGTTAATGGGGTGCTGCACATATTAAAGGAGGAAGTGAAATATGCCCAGAAAGCTTTCTGTCAAGGTCGTTGCTGCTGTTAGTTGCCGCGTCCAATAAAATTACAGGGTGAAACATAGTCTGAAAGGGGCGGTCCCATGGGACTAACATGCTGCCTGTTAGAAATTGTACACTTTGGCATAACTGTATCCCTAAGGTATGCACACGTAAACAACTGGTGGAAAAGCCAGTCACACACACGCAAATACACACTCATTTGTCTGGCTGTTGCACAGCAGCATCTGCTGGTAGGATGGTGCACGTCCTTCTCGCATCCTGGCTTTAAGACACCTTTGATTCGTGCTCTCGCCCCTTCTCTCTTTGCAAACTTCTCAAAAGATTTATTTTTTTATTTCGGAAAACTTTTTGTGTAGCGCTGTGCGTCTCTGTCCCGTACCTGCAATCGTTTCTACTTCTCTACTTTCTTATCATGTCTGCTTTCCTTCCACTCACACACACACACACACACACACAGACAGTGATCACTCAGTCTGGCTCCATCCCTGCTAAGCCCCTTGGTTCCGCTGCGGCCGGGTCGGTGGAATAGGGGGCCATGCTCTCACTGCTCCAGGGAGTAATGAGGGGAAATCCTCCCTGCTGAATTGATTTCAGAGGTGAGACGAATAGGGGGGGCAAAAAAACGCAACCAGCGATCAGCAATGCTTGCCAGCTTTCTGAGGAGAGGAGTGAAAAGGTAGAGGATGTAAAGAACGTAAGCAGTTCCCACTATACAGGACTGTTGGAATCAACACTGATCGTCCTGTCAATGTTTCACGCTTTGAGTTTTGCAGCAGATCATGAAGTTAGTTTGTATGGAATTATTCTGAAAAGCTAAAGAGCAACATCGTTGATCTTTTGACACGCCTCCCTTCTCCGCTCTCCTCCAGGGTTCTGAGTTAACAACGTGATGTAATCATGGGCGAGTCGGCCGTGGATAGACACCAGGCCTGGCACGTTCAGCCTTTTGTGCAAGTTTCAGGTGCAAGTTGGACGCAAGTTTGTGGGCTTGACATTGAAAACGCGCTTCTTTTCTTCAGGCATATGCTTTTGAGGTCGGGTCGTGCTAAACTGGGGGAGGTCCCACAAATCGTGGAGATATTACACGTGTGGCTAACTACACATTCCACTCTCCAGCACCTTTTAACACCAGCCATAAATTTGCATTAGGTCTCAAAAGACGGCTTGTAGAGTGACTGTCTTTAACAATGGCTGCCGTCTCAGAGGTTACATGGAGGCACAAGCCTTGAACACTGTTTAAACTCTCGTAACCAGAGCACGTAGGTGGCACAAAATATTCCGAGGCCACAAAATGCATGCGCCGTCTGTGTACAGAGTAAAATTACATCTTTTCTTAGCCAGACTGAAATAACATCCTGTAGAAGGTTTTGGTGGGAGATAACTTCATTCACTTCAACACTGGAATCTCTTTATTGCTAAAGCCTCATGTTCTCTTGACTCCAGCTTATTGACGCCTCCTTTATTTCACTGCCTCTTTTAAGCTTACATGTTTTTTGGCTCGTTCTGGTGAATGCCCTTGCTCTGCAATGAGGGGAAGCTTTCTCTGTTAGCACTACTATATACTTCCCTGTGTATCCAGTTAGCCCATTGGCTCTTTCTCTCGAAGGGTGCAAATCAGCTACTATGGTCTTTTGTCTCCGGCCTGTGGATGGCTCCAATGTTCCACGACCTCTTTTAAACCGGCCACCTTTTGAGTGAGCAGTTTGTGTAATAAACCACAGAGTTAGTACATTAAACGTTAATTTTAGATGCATTTATGTATGTACACATGTAACATTAGCTAGAGTAGCTAGCTTACCAAGAACTCACTAGTTTGGTAGCTAGCTGAGCTTCAGGTAGGGCTCTAGCTAGCAGCGCCATGACTAAACAAAAGAACCGTCAAATAAGCAGCATTAGCAAGTTAGCCACAATTATCCTATGAAAATGTGATAGCAGTTTTAAAGGAGCAATGTGTAAGGTTTAGGGAGGATCTGTTAAATCACTAATGCTATTTTCATTAGCTTAGAATGAGCCCTTCATATCTAGATAAGAGCCGGTCATCTTCTAACGGAGATGGGAATGTTTCACAGCCATGTTTCTATAGTAGCCCAGAGCGGAGAAAGCGAAACAGGCTCTAATGAAGGCCTTCTACATTTTATGCTGAAGCAACAGCTGTAATTTTAAATAAATACATGGAATAACTTGGAATAACCGGTTGATGGTAGTGTTGGCTAAAAGTTTGTGAGTCTGAGAAAAGTCTGAGACCCCCGAGTGAGTCCTCGCTGTCAAAGACGTGAAAACACAACCGACATCACACATTTGAAAAAAGGGCAGGGTGACAGAGGGGTGTTCAGTCCCTACCAGATGCCAGTGAATCCTACATACTGCACCTTTAAGCTGTGCTAGTAGTTTATATTGATGGCATGAAACTTAAAGCTCAGAGCTTCAGGACCTGCATTAACCCTTCATATGCAGCTTCACGTGTACGCGCTACTCCAGTGCTTTGTGTGTTTGCAGACAGGAGCCCTGCTTGTGCTCTGCGAGCTCATTGGCCACTTATCGGAAGTTGATATTTTCCCAGCCGCTCCGCGGGAGTCTCCTCTCTTGACCTCCGTGCTATTGCCTTGGCTGTTGAGCTGCTGGCTGGCTGTCTGCGAACTTCAGCTCGGTCCGGCTACGTTTTGAAAAGGCCAGCACATTTGTGCGAGGAGGAAAGAGAGAGTGCCTGACCTTTTGGAAAGACGATACCTGTTTCCCTTTCCTCTCTGTTTTCCCTCCCTCTCTCTCTCATTCTCACCTTCTCTCTCTCTCTATTTCTCTTTTATTTTCACATTCATTCTTTCTTTGTTTTTCCTTCCCTCTCTCACAATCACTCCCATTTGGTCTCTTTCACACATTCTCGCCTTGAATCTCTTCCACTCCTACTCTCTCCTACCTCTTACTCTGTCGCTCTCTTTCTTCTTTTCTCACCTTTTTTCTTTCTTTCCATCTCTCTCTCTCTCACTCCCACTCTCTCTCTCTTTCTCACCTTTTCTGCATCACTATCCCCCACTCCCATGCTCTTCTTCTTTTTCTCTCTATCCCTTTTTTCTCTGACTTTCCTTCACTGCCTCTCGCTTCTCCTCTCTTTTTCTCTCTCTTTAACTCTTTAGTTCAGTTTGTCTTTCCCTCTCACTCTCACTCTCTCTCTCCCTCTTATATTTCATCATTTCTTTCCCTCTATCCTTTTTTCTTTTTATCTTTGTCTCCTCTATTTCTCACTTAGTTTCTGTCTTTCTCTTTCTTTTGTGTTTTTCACACATTCTCACCTTTATGTTCTCTTACTCCCACTCACTCTTTCTCTTTGTCAGTTTTTCCCCATGTTCTTCATCTGTCTTTCTTTTTCTTTTACTGGCTCTCTCACTCTTTCTCCTTTTCCTTTCCCTCTGTCTGTCCTCTTATTCCCTCCTCATTTTTTCTTTCCCTCCCTCCCTCTCTCTCTTTCTTTCTTTTTGCCACCTTCTTTCTTTCTCGGTCTCTTATATTTCATCCTTTCTTTCCCTCTATCTTTTTCTCTTTTTCTCTTTGTCTCCTCCATTTCTCACTTAGTGTCTGTCTTTTTCTTTTGTCTTTTTCACACATTCTCACCTTTATGTTCTCTTACTCACACTCACTCGTTCTCTTTCTGTTCTTCATTTGTCTTCCCTTCTTTTTTACTGGCTCTCTCACTCTCTCCTTTTTCTTTCCCTCTCTCTCTCCTTCTCTCATCCCCCCCCTCATTTTTTCTTTCCTTCCCTCCCTCTCTCTCTTTCTCTGATATTGCCACCTTCTCTCTTGCTCTCTCTCTCCCTTTGTCTCTCTTTCTCTTTCATTCGCCTTTTCTCTTTCTTCCTCTCTTTCTGTCCTATTCTCTCTCTTTATCTCTCTTTCACTGACTCTCTGTCTCATCCCCCCACTGCCACCCCCATTTCGCTTCTCACCACAATTCAATCCAATTCCGAACCCACTTGGATCAGAGCGCCACATGATGTATCTCCGCTTCCCAGAACAAGAGCGAGCGTCTGGCTGCTTGTGTTTCCACTCTGATTCATTTACCATGTCACGTTGTGCCGTCCCTTTTTATGCTAATGCACTTGTCAGAATCTATTTTGGCCCCGTCGCTGGCATTTGTTTTGCGATGGATCTTATTTTAGTGCTCATATGAGTTTTGCTTCCCATCGCCGTTTCAGAAAAACGGCAGTCGAAAAGACATTCAGAAAGCTCATAAATGGAGGAATACGTAACTCCTCAAGTAGCTCTTTCCCCCCTCCGATCCCAGCCCTCTCCCCTTTCTTTTGCTTGAAACCGATCCAAATGGCGTGGCTGTGATTGAATCTCGGCTGTCTAACCCTGAAAAGCCGTTCAGAAGAGTGGGGTTTCGTGCTGCCGTCCCATTTAAGTCAGATGTGCTTGAGTGAGTTTCATGGTCGTGGATCAGGGCGCATTGGGACCCAGATAGCAGCGGCCCATGGGACAGATTCTCCCCGTGGACATCTGTCCCTGCTTGTCTCAAACGGATTATAACAGCGTGGCGTCTTACGAGCGCGCAAAAGTGGATCAGCAGCGTTTCATTTGTCTTGCTGCTGGTTCGAGGAGGTTGGGGTGTCCTTGGCGCTCGCTGTCCTGTGTCCCGCTGAGCATCTCAGGCTTGAACTCACACTGACTGAATGCTTGGTAACCTGATAAAAATAACAGGGGGTCATCCTCCCTGTCACTTTATGGAGCTGTTATGAAGACAGACGGGTGTTACTTTGTAGTATCCTCCTCTGAGATAAGTCACTGAATTGCAATTAAATAGTTTTTTTGATTTATGCCTACTTGTCTTCGACTGCAGTGCCACAATAGTCTGTAGAGTGAGATTTTCTGGCAACGGGTCTTATAATAATCATTTCCAAAGAGCTTCAGTCCTTGTTGTGTTTACTCTTACTGTTATTGAATATCTGTCCTTAAATGACTCCTCTTGAGGTACAAACTGGTATTGGAAGACAGACAGTATTTATGTTATAGAGATATCTCTGTAACATAAATACATAGACGTCTATGACACTGTTAAAACTATTTCTACTCATTTAAATTTGCTTTAAAGAATTCTTTAAACCACTCAGATGATGTATCTTAAAGGTGAGAGAGGTTTAGAAAGAGTGTTTTTGGATGACTTGTTGGGTTTTGAGTTAGCTCGGACATCACTGGCTTTCATAATGGGGGATTTCTTATAATTTCTTATGGTCAAATGATATGTTTTGTTGATTTTAAAATTAAATTAGGGCCTATTTCTTTTCTTATTGTTACCCCTACCTTTTGTTTTTGAATGTGACCTTGCCCTTTGGAACTGAGTTGCTAGAGATTGAAATCTTCTTTAGGAACCTGATAAGTCATCAGAAAACTAAAATGGATCACTGTTTCATTACCAGGTTACTAGCAGTGCTCAACCCTGTCAGTCTGCAGTGATATCAGAGGAGATGTTGAATTTCCCGGTCCACCTTAAATGTTGCAGCAGTGTGTTGCACTGTTTAAGTTGGAAGAAGAAATTTTCACCCTCGCCTAAAGTTTACTAGCTAAACTGCGGCTTTGGTAAATTAGGGGCATTAGATGTTTTAAAAGAGGGGGCGGAGAAAAGGACCCTAATACTTTAAAGCAACAATAAGCAAAATAATGCAGTTGTTACTGTCATTTGTAACAGAGAAAATACATTTATTGGTTTCTTTGGTTGCTTTTTCCCAAAACTTTCTGGCAAATTTCTCATAACACTGCGTTTGAAATGTAGCCATGTAGCCCAAAAATCACAACACCAAACCTGAAGGCTTGAACACACAAAATGAAAGGTAGTGCTAAGTGGTAGGGGCAAGTGGTGAAATGGGATTGGGTAGTTAACACATGTTCTGCAGAGAGCAGACATGAAAAGCACTTTCTGCAAACCTTGCCCAACTTCTAGGTATTTGCTCAGTTTAACATATACGAAAAAAAATAAATATAAAACATACCCCATATTATATTATATAATTATATTTGCACATATATGTTAAATTCCACAAATAAACAGTAGCTATGCACTGAAATGTGCAGAGGTGTGTTTTGTGTTAATGATTTGTAGTTTGAATTTGTCTGGTGGTGACCAAACGTTTGCATACGACTGTGTATGTGCATAGCATTTTGGATCAACAAAAGGCATACAAAATTATGTACTCTTTTAAACTGATGAGGCTGAGGGAAGGAAATCTGAGCTACAGTGCACTGCATAACATGTCACATAACCCCAGTTCTAGGCTGCAATGCTTCTTTAACCACCATGAGCCAACTGCAGTATTGTGTTGCACTAGGATTTATAGATTCATGATACATGCATTGTGATAAATATAGTACTTATGGATCTCTTGTCAGTGTAAATGTGTACAAATTAGGGTAGAAAGATTTCCGCCACTCTCTCCACTCGCTCACTCGCTTCCACTAACTTGAGACACACTTCTGCACATTGGTGAAGGTCATTAAAGCTCCCTATAGCCTCTAAATGCAGCCACACCACTCCTGTGCTCTGTTGTAATCAGATGGTCAATTGTTCAATCTATGCCAACAGACAGGTAGACTGAGAAGCAGACAAACACATTGATGGGAACATGGGGACAGGCACTTGAGAGACCTTCAGGCAGGCAGGTGAACCTGACCTCTCACTCAGATGGACAGATAGACAGACAGGTGCGGGCTGTTCCTCTAAGCACTAAGGGGTTGCTGTGCTCCCTCACTACTCAGGCTTGCTCTGTCCATGCTTTGCCTGCAAATAAAGTAGTATGCAAAAGTTTGAACACCCCCAGTCAGAGTTTGTTGATTTTCAAAAGATATTATTTGGCAGGTGTGGGTAAGGTCACACTTTGGGAATGAAGTGGATAGAATATGTTCTGTGTTTTTTTAAGGATTTTTAGGGTTAAATATCTGTTTGTAACCAGAAAGTTTACCAGTTTCAGCTGTTTTAATGTTTCCCACACCATTAGCCACTTTACCAAGTCAAAAAATGTTTCTATTTAAACAAGCAATTCAAAAGAAAATAAAAATAATGTAAAGAAATAACTTTGTCTTTGTATGATATGTACATTGCAGAGATATCTACTCTAGTTAGCATTCTATTCAAATAGTTTTGGCTCATCTTGTCTCATAATACCACTAAACTTTAAGAAGTGATAGTAAGTCATTGTAGTGTTGAGTCAAATCAGTCCAACATGAGAGGATAAAGAAATAGCACTAAATAAATGGTGTACTGTGTTATTTTGTTAATAATGTTGGAGGTCCCACTCTGGGTTGGATAATTTAAGAACAACAGATAGTCAATAAAAAAGAATAAACACAACAATGGCTGAATATATATATATATATATATATATATATATATATATATATATATATATATATATATATATATATATAGATATATATATATATATATATATAGATAGATAGATAGATAGATAGATAATATCTATATATATATATATATATGTGTGTGTGTGTGTGTGTGTGTATGTAGGTGGGTGTGTGTATATATATATATATATATAGGTTCTCGTTTAGAAGGATTGTGGCATGATATGCAGTGTTATGTGCCGTACACTGTGAGCTGCAGTGTTGTGAAGTGCATTACAGCAGTTAAATGCAGAGGGATGTGAGAAGGCTCCTTGTTTAGGAGTATTATGGCCTAAGGACTTTAAGGCTCTCACTCTTGGTCTCCGCTGAGAGGAGAGAGTGACCAGGGTGTGAGGGGTCAGGCGTGACTTTTCCCACCCTCTTTATCATCCTATGAGTAAAGGTCTTCTATGGGTGGAGAGCTGACAGCCGATGATTTCCTCTGCACATCACATCATTCGCTGCAGCTAACACTTGGTGTGCAGAGAGGCAGAGCCAAACCAGACGGAGATGGAGGATGTGATGATGGACTCCTTAATGGGAGTGTAGAACTGGACCAGCCGTGTTTGAGGCAGCCCAAATTTCTTCAGTTGACGCAGGCAATACAGGCACTGCTGGGGCTTTTTTTATAACTGCAGCACTATGACTGAGGTCCAGCTGAATGGTGGTGCTCAGGAATTTTGACTCTGCTCAGTTGACTGTTGGACATGGCAGGTTGTTGATTATTTAAGCAAATCATAACAGCCTTTTTGGAAAAAAGTATGTATGTATAGTATGTTTATCACAATTTTAATGTATTTAATATATTGGAAAATATATTAAGTTAGAGCACAGGCCACATTTTTTTTCCTTCAATATGATAAATTTGACAAATAAGCAGTAATTGTGTGTTAACATGTGCTGAATGTGTACTTTTTAGAGGTTTTCAGTATGTTCATGTAAAGCTTGTCCAACCTTGCAGCTGTAACTAGGAACTACAGTACAACGTGGATAAGCCAACGGAACCACAGCCCCATATTGGGATGCAGGCCATGTGAAGCATCCCCTGCTCAACCTATGTCTCACCAACAAGGGGATTCCCCCCATAACCTGCAGGGGCGAGGACTGTGGCGTGCTAAACGTGGCTTACTTTGGGCTTGCGCTTCTGCCTAAATGGTCTACTCTCTGAGGTTTTAGAGAAGGTATTGACTGGACTGGAAAGGCATGGTGATGCTGCGGAGGAACCATTAACTGGAGATAGCAGGGGACTTTGTGCGTATGTGTATCCATATGGTTGTGTCGGTTTGTGTTTGTGTGTGTATGAGTGTGTGCCCCCGAGATGTCCTTAAAAAAACTTTTCTCCTCACCGCTGTGTGGATGCGTGTGTGGCGGCTGTAGGCGAGTGTGCTGATCTTATTTTCTGATAGTGAAGAAGCTGTCCACAACAGGCCAGAGAACAAGCCTGCAGCCCATAGGCAGAGCCAATGAAAAGAGCACAACTACTTACAACTAATCCCTCTGACAGCAGCCACTGGCATACAAGTTTGGTGTGTGTGTGTGTGTGTTTGTTTGTTTGTGCATGCCGGGACTCTTCATCTGCTGTGATGATGTTTTCATGCTTGGGTTTCTATTACAGCGCGTGACTAATATATTTGAGCAGGTTTGCAAAGTATATTCAGAAAAGTGTATCAATACAACACATCTCTGTCAGGTGCTGTTTAGGCCTTAAACCTGCTACATCTCACCTGAAATCACTGCATTTACCATCACAGTAGGGCTGCAAGTAACACTTATGGGCATAATAATTAACTATTTGTTTTAAATACAGAGCAACTCACAGACTTGACTTGCAGAAAATGTGTTGTAACATAGGTGAATTCATTTTAAATGGTTATGCACTACCGCTCAAAAGTTTAGGATCACTTTAGAATTTCATTTCATGCTTTTTTTTATGAAATTCACAAACAATATTGTCCATTTCACAATTATTTAAGTGTATCAGATGATTTTTAAAGAATAAAAATGTTTGTATTAAAGTCTATTTTTGTATAGAGGCTTATTTTACGACCACCAATCCAAGTTAAGGATGTTATTGGACTAATTGGTTGTTAGGACACTCTTGCTCAATTGTGATGCACAGCTGAAAAACATTCTACTAATAAGTGAGTATAAAAGAGAACAACATTCTAGGTTAGTTTAGTATCTGAAGCATCAGCAGTTGATGGCTTGCTGACCGACTCAAAATAACCAGAAAGAAAAACTTTCTTTAGAGACCCGTCAGTCCATTGTTGTGTTAAGGAAGAAGATACTCCATTGAAAACAAAACATTTCACTGTGATCCCAAACTTTTGAGCGGTAGTGTATATAGTGTGGTTGGTATAGTATAAATATAAATATTTAACAATCATTTATATAAATAAATATTCTTTGGTATAGTGCCCGTCATGCTGTAGCTTGGGGTCTGATTCCCCACCTGGGCAACCAACCTACACTATACCAATAAGAGTCAGTACTACTAACACTACCTTCACCTACCTATGTCAATGTAAACTCTAAGTTGAATGTACTAAGCCATGAATGTACATTTGTAATATATATATTTTTCATCGTAAAATCGTACAATTTTCCGCTTTTGCATGATCAATTTTTACGTTTTTCATTTTTTTTTAAATATTTAAAAACAGCCAGTACCATTTATGTCATGCTAACACTTTTTGTTAAACAGCTCTTGCTGTGAACACCATGTCTATAAGAATCTAGAAACACTATAATTATACCTTGCGTATAAACACAGCTTTAGATATATACAAATGCATCACACTGCCATGTTTATTATGAATTATGAAATGTTAACATAAGTATAACATGTTATAAAACTAGTACTAAAACGAATACGTTTTAGTTATATATCACCTCTATCCACCAAGCCTGTGCCCCAAGACCCCCTCACATTTAGTATGTCACAGTTGAAAGATTACTCCAACTAACAATAACATAAAACATAATAACATAAAAAAAGTTCTTATGTTGGGGTATATAATTATATTATAATAATCTATAATAATCAGTTATAACACACATGCCACTGAAACATGTGTAGTGTTCCAGTGGCACTGATAGTAACACATCCTGAACACTTCATATACAGCATTATATTAATAATCCTAAATCTTTATATTTTTAAATGCATTACAATGTGTTCTGAATCTGAATTTATGAATTCACAGATATATAAAGAACGTTTTCGCCCTATGAACTTATGAGATTGACAGTGCAGTGACAGCTGCATTATCGTCAAATTTCTTCGTCTTTAATGCTGCCATCATTCAAAACTCCATCTGTGAGACATTTGTATTGAATTTGTAATGTGAATCCTTCCAGACATGAACATAAAGCATTACAGAGCCATGCCCCTACAGAGCAGTGCCCCAACAAGAGGGATCCACGTCAAATCAAAGTTGTACGCTTTGTCAACTAATTGTCGCAGGCCTCCTCTGTAGTGGAAGATCCGGTCAAAGACGAAGCGAGTGAGAAAATGGCCAGGAGAGGTGGCAGACTGGCTGCTACTACAGCCTAATTAAATTAATGAAGACACATGTTGTCCGGTCAGCCTGACTAGTCTGCTGTCATCTTTGTGCCGGCTGGGGCCTGTCGAGGAGGAGATGGGGGCTACACGCCACTGGCCCGGCGCCACACACATTTAACGGGATGCTTCACCGGCAGTAAAGACCCACCACCAGGCCCGGCTCCAATTAAAACATCTTCATTAGAAATGCTTGCATTTGTGTCATTAAGGCTTCTGTGAAGGCATTCCAAAAAATGCTACAAATAGATTTACTGAACGGTCATTCATGGTGGATTAAAGGAGCAATCTGCTGTTAAGTGTAAAACATTCAAAAAATGAACATAACAAGTCAAGTCAGTCCAACGTGACAGGATGAAACAGAATCATCACCTCTCCTGATATTATGTCTGTCATTTAGGGACGTCTAGTAATAAGTAAACTTAACAATGGCTTAAGATCCTGGCAAGCAACCACCGCCTGCTCCTATTAGGAAAGTGTGTTCAGCTGGAAACAAAAGATTCAATATAAACAGAAGCGACACAAGAGTTGGCGCTGCTTTTCACCCCTGGCGACGCTCTTAACGAGTACAGGGCTGAGTTTTAATGCTGAGATTGCAATGTTTCTTCTGACTGGTAAGGATTAAAGGGAAATATGTTTGTAACAAGTTGCGTTAGCTTACAAATGGCTCCTTTAATGTGAAAGAAATTTACCAACCTACACGTCTTTGTTTGTAATGTGAAAATATTGATAAATCTGATTAATTCAGTTTTTTTAAATATTGTTTTTCCTGCAACACCCTGCAGGTAACTCTCTGCCATATATGGGTTTACTAAATATGTTAATAGTCAAAACCGTGTCTCAAAACTATCATAAAACAATGTCTCAGGCATCAGGCCTCATAAGCATTCTATGTGATGACTTTCTGTGATGGAGGTATTAAAGTGTTTAGATATCTGGGTCCTATCAGAACCACTATGAACCATTCTGACTCAGCTAGTGCCTTTAGAATGGAGCATTACACATCAGATCACTCTGAATGACTTGACATTTAAACTGTTTTATTGTGGAGGAAGTTTGAATGAATTTACATTTGTGTATTACACCACAGTGTTTTAATTTGCAGCCCCTGAAACCCAGTGAAACAGCCAGAAATGCTTCTTGCTCTTGCGTTTTCGTTTGTTCACTGTGCTAATATAAACTTCCCAGACTGCATTACTTTAGATTCAGTCCACTGTGTACCTATAAAGCCCACCCTCTGTTTCATTTAGTTCAACATCATATACTATCGAGCTATACCCTGTCTAGAAACAGAGCACTAATCAGTTATTCGGCTGTCTGGGCAACTTAAGGGGTGCCTCAAGGGTAAATAAACGGTCCCTTGGATTTCTATGATCCTGCTCTCTTCTGGTTTTCTGACAGGAAAACTTCCCTCAGATGGATGCAGCTCCACCACCACAGTTCTATGTTTGTCCCTGGTTTGCTCCTGGTCTTTCTCTCCTGCAGTAACTGTCAGAATAAAGAAAACAGCATCTGAAGCGAGGAGAAAAGCCGGAGCGGTGGTGGGGGTGTGGGCGATTCTCCTCACACGGCTCTTTGGGAATTTATAGGTGTGGATGTTGAGGTGTCCAGAGGTGCTTTATGTAGGATTGAGTGAAGCCTAGCTCCTGAGCTCCACTACACCTGCTGGGCTTTAGGAGCTTTAGCCGCTTTAGCCATATACTGACGAGTCCGTAGCAGGAAGCGATAGTAAATTTTGCCTGGATGAAGCAAGCCTGCTGTCCAACAACTTTTTATTTGTCTGCCCATCTGTCATGCTGGGCTATATATGTCATTGCGGTTGCTTGGAGCTCACTGAACTAGATACTGACCTGACGCTTGGGTTTTCAGACTGACTGCTGCTAGTTTTGGACAGAAACAGTGAAAGATTTGGATGTACTTTCTTTTATTTATTAGACTTTGTAACTAAGAAATAACACATATGGTCTATGCAGTCAACAAAATGTGTTTAATCAAAACTACCTTCTGTTTTACGTTCTTCAGACTAGCCCCCCTTTTGTCTTAGTGAAGCTTGGCATGTCCTTTTCATTTCTTTCAATCAGCTTTATGAAGCTGTTTAAATTTGTGGCACTTTTCCAACTGGCTTGAAGAACTTTCACATACTGACCTTTTTTAATAATATAATAATATATATATTTTTTTGTTTTGTTTTTGAAATACATTCATACTTTGCTGTTTGTATTTGGCATAGATAGTTTAAACTGTAAAAGGAGCAGTGTGTAAGATTAATGATAATGCTTATGTCAACTTCTTATTCACCAGCTTCTTGTTTGAATTTTTCCCATTCCACCTTAAATGGTGCAGCAGTTATTATAGCGCTTCAACCACCCACAGCCCCTTTTAAGGTGGGATGGGAACACTCGAACAGGAAGCTAGCAAATGTTCTTTTCGGAAGATGTTAGCAGCATTATAAGAATGATCAAGATGTTTAAATCAGTTTATCATGGAGGACGTAGTGATACTAAGCTAAGTCTGAAGTGAATTTAAGTTGAAAACACAATAAAACGTTTGGAACACGGAGGTACTACACTGTACTAATGATATAAGTATCCTAGATAGGACTGCTTACTGGGTAGGATCCTATTTATCAAACATGAAGAATTGAGCTATGGGTGGGTTGGGGGTTGGGTGTTACTGTAGTTACAGTACTAATAATTTTTTGTTTCTTGTTTGTTCTCTGGTACTGTCTATGTGTAACTTTTCAGCACTGATGAAGAGTAGCGTAATGTAGTAGAGCTAAAATGTGATGAGGTACTACATGTGTAGATCAGATTACTTAAAGTGGTATTTTGTATCTCACAGTATGGATTTTGTATCTGTACGAATGCTGGTGTGAAGGCCCTATTGTATAGACCAGATCATATAACGAGGAGCATGAGAGAAGGAGCTGATGGACTCATGACACATCAGTTCCTTTAATGTGTTAAACGTTTGTCCACAGCCCCAGAATTGTGACTTTTAGAGAAATAGTTGATCAATTTAATGTGGAATTAGATGAACGTAAAAAATATGGGGAAAGAGACAAAAACAGAGTTGCAAGGCTTTAAATCTCCAGCAGTTCCTTCACCTGAAAAGTTAGAATTTTGAGAAGTAAAGTTTTTCTCCACTAGTATTGACACTGACGTGATGGTGGTGTGTTAGTGTTTTGCGCTGGTATTGGTGGATCAGACACAGCAGTGCTGCAAGAGATTTTAAACACTGTGTCCTCTCACTGCGCACTCTATTAGACCCTCCTAGCTGGTTGGATCACCTTAAAATGTAAAGTCAGAAACAATGTCACATCTGTTGCTGCAGAGTTTTGCGATGGCAATCCTTTAGTCTTTCATCAGTGGTCACAGGACACTGTTGTCTGGGTAGTGTCATCTGGATAGCAGTGACACTGAGGTCTTTGAAAAATCCAACAGCACTGCTGTGTCTGTTCCACTCACACCAGCACCAACACACACACTGATACACCACCACTGCAGTGTCACCTTCTCTGTGGTGGTCAACAACATATATATATATATATATATATATATATATATATATATATATATATATATATATATATATACACTACCGCTCAAAAGTTTGGGATCACAGTGAAATGTTCTTGTTTTCAATGGAGTATCTTCTTCCTTAACACAACAATGAACTGACGGGTCTCTAAAGAAAGTTATTTCTTTCTGGTCATTTTAAGAATGTCAGCAAGTCATCAACTGCTGATGCTTCAGATACTAAACTAACCTAGAATGTTGTTCTCCCTTTTATACTCACTTATTAGTAGAATGTTATTCAGCTGTGCATCACAATTGAGCAAGAGTGTCCTAACAACCAATTAGCCCAACAACATCCTTAACTTGGATTGGTGGTCGTACCAGGAGATTTAGACAGAGGACTGAGAATTACTGATAATAGGACTATATGTAAAATAAGCCTCTATACAAAAATAGACTTTAATACAAACATTTTTATTCTTTAAAAATCATCTGATACACTTACATTAATTGTGAAATAGACAGTATTGTTTGTGAATTGCATGAAATAAAATTCTAAAGTGATCCTAAACTTTTGAGCGGTAGTGTATATATATATATATATATATATATATATATATATATATATATATATATATATATATATATATATATATATATACATATATATAGTTCTGCTGTTATGGGACATATATACATTATGTTGTAAGAGCTGTTGTTGGTGTTCTTCTGCAAAAGAGACGCTACATAACCTCCCCACCAAAGACGGCAGGCAGAAGCTCTAGTTCAGTAACACGTATGAGCGTGTCAGAATCGTTCAACCAAAAGCTGCCAGTGAGTGAGGCAGACAGATCCGTGACCTTCAGGCATCATTTATGAGTTTCCACAAAAGTGTACGAGTTTCCATTTTTTTCTCCTACGCTCATTGCTCTGGTGCAAGTTAGGACAGCATGATTAATAGTGCAAACACAGTGGGTGTGTATGTGTGTGTTTGTGCTTGTTTTTGTGCATTTTGTGGGATAACGTTTCCATCTTTATAGGAAAATCACAGAAAAACAAACTTACGCTGCATATCAAGAGCAGCAAAATGATTTTTTCTTTGTTTCTTTGTACAAAGACTAAATGTTTATTTAGTAAATGTACAACAAAACGATCTCATAATTAGGCTTATAGTTTAAGACATTTTAACACATTTTATTCAAGTTTTATTCAAGAGAGAGAGAGATAGTCAAGGTATTTAGGCTATCGGACATCAATATTATATTGTAGATACGCTTGTGTGTATAATACATATTGAGACTATTACATATAGGCACTTACATACATGACCCCATGTCCTGGCACTGTATAAAAACAAGCATGTGTGTATGAGAGTGTGTATTCTCAGAGGGACTGTAGATGTGGCTGGTGTGTTATAGTGGCGGAGTGTACAGATAAGACAAGTAAGAAAAAGAGAAAAAGGAGAGAAAGATCAAACACGGGCCTTTCCGCCTTCTTCTCCGCAGACAGCCCGACCACAAATGAAAAATAAAATCCAGCAGGTCACGCTTCCGCAGGCCTTTGAAGTGGTGCAGGGCATGTAGAGATATTGTAACCCAAATTCTTTGATTAGAGTACACGCGCAGGTGAAGAAGATGTTATTGCAGGACACGTCATAAGCACGGCTTTAGAAATGTGGGCCTTTTTTTCATAATCACGGAATGTAGCCTTTTCAGCTTGATTAAAAATAACCTTTTATAGATTTTTTTTTGGGGGGGGGGGGGGGGGGGGGGGGGGTTGTGGTGTAGGGTAGCATGCAATGGCCAACTAAGCAATGTCTGTGTGTGTGTGTGGCAGATTTATGCCACATTGTGGGGACCAAAAGCTGTCCATATATATATATATATATATATATATATATATATATATATATATATATATATATATATTTACATTATGGGGATCCTTTGATCCTTGTGGGGACCACCCACAAAGACCACAATGTTAATCATTACATTTTCAGGTCAGGCTTGGGTTAAGGTTAGGGTTGGGGTTAGTGTAGTTGTAGTTCTGGTTAAGGTTTTAGTGGGTCCATTAACAAAAATGAATGGAAGTCTATGTGATGTCCCCACAATTCACAAAAACAAGCATGTGTGTGTTTCTCAAGGACTGACAGTGAATGGGTTGGTGTCTTATCAAATACTTTCGTTAGTCAATAGTTCCTCTCTCTCTTCTCTCTGTAGCTTTCTTTCACCGCCTTTCTCTCTCTCCCACTTTTCTCTCTCTCTCTCTTTCTCTCTCTCTCTCTCTCTCTTGCTCTCTGTCTGTCTCCCCCCTCTTTTTCCTCGCACTCTCTGTTTTCTCTATCTATTCTCTCCCTCTTCTTCTATTTTTCTCCTTCTCAACCCCCCTCCCCCCCCCCCCCCCCCCCCCCCCCTCTCTCTCTCTCTATTTCAATGGCCCATTCAAACCGTGTATCATTGAATACTGAGGCATTAATTGCTGCTCTAGACCTCTATTGAAGGCACTTGATCCCTTCTGCAGGAGCTATTCTTTTGGGCAGAACAGGCTGCAGGGAGCAGAAAATCGTCCTTCACGTACCCGCGCATACGCACGTAAGAGATCTCTTTTACAAATCCAGGACAATGGCCACATCCTCACGTTCGGTATTTCTCTACTGACTGACCTACACGTGTGCCGTATGAAAGGAATACATCTTTCATCTCACAGTGATTCAGCATGATTAGAAATGTTAAGGGATCAATTCAGCACATCCCCAAATTTCACCACTACTGAATTCAAGCAGACTCTCTCTGATTCAGTTTCTTCAAGGACCCTCAAGTTTTGGGACTTTGTTAATCATTTACCAATAGAGGAAAACAAAAAACCAGACCATGTGTAGCGACTGCAAAGTAAACAACCCCATGGCAGCAAGCTTTTGTTTCACTTTTTTAGTTTTTAAGCTTTAATTTTCTGGCAGAGGTCAGACTTTGAAATCTATGTCAAGTATTGCATCACAGAGGTAGATTTACATTCAGCGGAGAGGGCCTTCGACCAAGCTTTCAGCTAATCCAGTGGTAGTCGTACTGGTCACAGTTTAAGAGAGCTGTGGAAAGGAGCCACAGACGACATATCTGCCCTGATGCTGATTATAGTCTCATCCAACTCAAATAGAACCAAGAAAAACCACAAGGGCATATATTTCTCATTCCTAACCAACGTTGAATATTTGTCAGTCAAGAAAGGACAATATCTAGAAACAGATTAACAGAATAAGTTGTCTGTTTAAAAGGTCAGTTTGTAAGACAGGATGGGCCAGGATTTAATAGATTTCTTTCCAACATGATGCATAGACATCTTTCACACGCCCTTGAATTGGTTATTTCTAAATATTCTGTTGTTCATTTTGGTTTATTTTGGAATATATATATATATATATATATATATATATATATATATATATATATATATATATATATATATATATATATATATATATATACAGGGTTTGGACAATGAAACTGAAACACCTGGTTTTAAACCACAATAATTTATTGGTATGGTGTAGGGCCTCCTTTTGCGGCCAATACAGCTTCAGTTGGTCTTGGAAATGACATATACAAGTCCTGCACAGTGGTCAGAGGATTTTAAGCCATTCTTCTTGCAGGATAGTGGTCAGGTCACTATGTGATGCTGGTGGAAGAAAACGTTTCCTGACTCGCTCCTACAAAACACCCCAGAGTGGTTCAATAAAATTTAGATCTGGTGACTGTGCAGGTCATGGGAGATGTTCAACTTCACTTTCATGTTCATTAAACCAATCTTTCTCCAGTCTTGCTGTGTGTATTGGTGCATTGTCATCCTGATACATGGCACCGCCTTCAGGATACAATGTTTGAACCATTGGATGCACATGGTCCTCCAGAATGGTTTGTTAGTCCTTGGCAGTGACGCACCCATCTAGCACAAGTATTGGGCCATGGGAATGCCATGACTGCACCATCACTGATCCACCCCCATGCTTCACTCTGGGCATGCAACAGTCTGGGTGGTACGCATTTGAGCGAGAAAGTCGGTTATATTATATCACAGTGAATTCACTCTGTAAGCACCATCGTTTCCCCCCAGTTTCCCCCCAGTTTTAGCACGGGCCCGCTGTCCACCTATGCCCAAACAAGCATGTTGCCCTCTGTCAGAGTGATTGGAGGTTTATTGAGGTTAAAGAGCGAGTCGTTAGCGTGTGTTCCCCCGTGCCCGTTTTTAGCGCTGCCATTCTCATAAAGTAAATATCTCTCCTCCTGACCTCTGCCAGCAAAGGCACGGTGTGCCGGCCCAGTAAAGCGAGTAATTACTTTAATTAGGAGAGGTCGCAGAAAGCAAAAACATCACCTTGCTTCCTAATCCTCACACGCACACACAAGCACGCTGTATCAGCCTCTCTCCTCTAAATGAACTCCGCTTCAAAGGATGTGGAGACGTAACGGAAGCGGTTCGCGTTTGCTGTGCCGGAGTAGAGGAATGTCAAAGTGGGGGGGCATGTTTTTCTTTGTTTGAAACATCTTTTAAAGAACAAAATACAGATCACAGGCAAGTAAATAGACGGATAGAATTCTTACTAATCCCAAAGGAAATTACAGCAGCACAGACAGGACTGTACAGATCACAAATATTTATAGAATGTACAAGAGAATATTACAAGAAACATAATGTGGTTACAGGTGTGTACTTGAAAGAGAGCGAAGAAATTGACTACCTGGGTGTTTGTTTGTTACGATACAGAAGCCATAAAAGCTCTTTAGCAAAGGCTTTTAATTAGGACAAAGATTTTTTTACTGTAAAAATAAATAAACTACAGCTGTTTAGTTGAATGGCAGTCATTCACATCAGCTTGCCTCCCCAGAGGTCACGTGTGGATCAGGCTATAAAATATGCCCAATACAAAATGTTATGTTGATGGATCATCTCAAATATGTAAGTATATGTAATTGATCCTTATCCAAGTACTGATTGGTAGGTTACATCTCTTACATCACAGTAAGTAAATATTCACAGTTACAGTTAACTATAAAACTGGTTTTTAGCAGTAGTTTTCAGTTCATTTGCAGCCTTTCAATTCAACTGATAAGATCCACTTTGATAATTTAACATTTTGAACAGGAGAGTCAACTTGACATGTGCTACTATGTCTAACTCTTCTGCAAAGCTTGATTAACTTGCAAATAACATATCGTCACTGTCCAATGGAGAACATGCATCTCCATTATTGCCGATTTTGAGTTTTCTACATCATTTGAACATGCCAATGGCCGTTTACATTGTGTGAAAATTTCATGATGAATGGACCAATGGAAGTGCTCCAAAATAGCTTATAAGAAAATTCTGGTTCCATTGACTTACATTGAAAGTAAAGTATGTTTTTGGTCTCTCCTGTAAAGTCCTGTAAAGCAAGGTTTTGCTGTTTAACTTCAGAAGTTCTAATTTTAGGAGATGGGATTCAATAGAGCCGAGTCCACAAAATAATCCTGATTCCAAAAACTGGGACATATAGAAGAACATCGGTCACTATATGAATTATAATTGAGATTAGCAAAGAAATGTGGGAAGCTAAACAGTAGAGAGGGAGATAGCAATGTACCACATAGGTGAATATCATGTATAGAGTTGGACCACCAACAATGGAGCGAGAACCTGTTAGTTTAGAGCTTGAGCTCAGGCCAGAACTTAGAAATGACCTCATTAAGCCCATTGTACTGGACATTGTTGTGGCATTGGCACAGCAGCTGGCTCCGTGTCATAGCTCAGTGAAAAGAGGAAATCAGACGGCGTTTTGGAATCGCAGCGTTCACCCCATTCCACAGATGCTTCCTGTTGGAAAGGAGCTGCAGATTGGACCATTTGGCTCTCGCTTTTCCATTTACCAGTGGTAAAGCCAGCAAATGAGCCAAGCAGCCTCCAAGCAGGTGTTACCTGGACCCTCATCTTAGACTCCTGCAAATTTAGCTAGCAACATGCTAGTGTCGCTCCACAACTAGCCGTGCCTAAATCTCTAAGCATCATTAAGCCTTTCACACCGTCCCAAGCTAGCCATCAATCCCAGTCCCAGATCCCTCTGACCGCTTTGGCTTTTTCCCCTTTCCCCGTTATTTATCTTCGCTCGGCTCGTGGTGCCTGCCTACGGGCCCGCCAGGCTCCGCCCCCTCCATCGCCCTCCCATAGATCTGCAGTCACATCCCTTACAGCTCACTGCCAGGCGTGATCAATCAAGCCCCGATGAGGGAGCTATTAAGTTAGGTAATGAAGGCTGTGTGAAAGGAGCTCAGGTTTGAAGTGCATGCCTTTCTTCTCGGTTCCTGCGGCAGGGGGGCTGGTAAAATAGGCTCCGGAGATGGGCAATGAAAAGGATACTAAGCTTATCTCTCTAAAGACAGGCCTGCTGCAGCCTCGGGGTTCAATAAACCACCCAAAGACCCAAAGTCTGGAGACCAGCCTTTCTTTTATACCAAAGATCTTTCATAGCTGGGTGGAGGGAGGGGGATGGATAGATGAAGGGAAGGAGAAGGTATGGATATGGGAGGGGCTTCTCTCTTTTCCTTTTTTTTCTATTAGGCCTCTTTTCTTTGTTCCTTAGAGAAGAGTTTGGACCTTTTTTGTGCGCAGGCTTTTATTTCATCTGCAAATTTATGGCCCTTGCACTTTATTTCTCGTTTTTTTATCTCCTTCCACACCCTCCCTTCTGTCACCCAGCTTTATTTATACTGTCTAAAGCCTTTTAGAATTAGGAGCTTCTGTCCATCAAAAAGTACAGATTCGAGGTAATTGGCCTAAAATTTCCACTTCCGTAAATGCCCATGAAAGAAAAACGTTTTTATTTTCAGAGATCTTATACCGAACAAGATCAAATCAGTAAGCGTGCCCAACACATCAAGGACAAGACTTATATATCTTTGATAAGTATAGGTGTGGTGATCCAAATGTCCAACTGTTAGTGTCTACTTAACCATACCTTCACCCAAAGTAATGAGGTGAGTGAAATAAACTTGGTATTATCTTGAAATTCTGCAGCAAGTCTTTGATCAATCCTGGCGCAGAGCTGAGAATGGGAGAATGAGGGGATGTCGGGCCGTTGCATCAGCAGCTGAAGTTGTGCAAGTTGTCTTTCTGTAGGTTAACCATTATCACCATTATCGTCTGTGATAGCAAAGGCACGGTGTGGTGCCGGGCTGTCCAACCTGTCTGAATTGGGATGGTGGGGCTGTAGGTTTTTATTCCAAACAAGCAAAAGAACAACTTTTGCCACTTGTTTAATCAGGTGTTAGACATCAAACGGTTGATGTGAGCTTGTCCTTTGTTCGAATGAAGTCCTGCTACCAAACCAGCCCTTTGCAGATAGGATGGGACACTCTGTTGTTTGTTTTTCTTCATCCCTTCTAAGCTTGCTAAAGAAAACAAGGGACAATTAATTATGATTTATGCAGACAAGAACCTGTTGGAACAGAATGCAAATGAGAACCTAGGTCACTCTGTGATTAATTCTTTTTATTATTTTAATTTTTTTCACAATACTACTCATTACAATATGTGGATTTTCCAACAATATACACTCAGATTTGAATTTTAAAGGGAGAAATACACATTTTTCTTTTGCATAATTAGCAACACTAAAGCCCTATGGGTCATTTTCCACGTGATATGTCGTAATATTTATACACATGTTGATTTGCATGGCATTATCATAACATTAGGCTATTTTTGTAGCTTGCTTTACGAGTAAAAGTTGCTGAAATCTTTACTGATACAGAAGTGTGCACTTGGTGAAATGGCTAATTTGGACGGCACTGAAATAGCTGAGAGATACCTATAATATTTACATTACCCCACCGGAAAAGGGCTTAAGAGCCTGGTACCAGATTCATTGTTTCACAGCAGGTTTTGCCCAAAAATGTATTTACATTTCTTTTTCAGAGTCCACACTTTTTTGGCTTTTAACAACATTACATATAAACACTCAGACGTGTAGCATCTCTAGATGTTTTGGATAGTTAATAAAATGGCTATATTTGAATTATGGACATCCGGTTCCCATCACCACCACTGCAGAGAGAGATAGGTAGGACTCTCTGCAGTTAACCCGTTCACATATAACCACTGTAAACTACTTTGTTAACTTGAAACTTGAAAAACAATGCAAATGTTTTGTTTTAAAGGTGCCAATGAATACATTTATTAAGTATTTAGTAAGTTGTTCATTAAACATGAGACTGTTTAGGGTGAAAAATACTGGAATGTAGATTTATGCACCCATTTATGCTTTGTCCAACCTCCATTTTTTGGTGAAGCTCATGATTTGTTAGATGAGCTCTGATTGGCTGGTTTACAGTAAGATGCTACACTGATTGCAAAGAAGCAATATGTTAAAATAGTAATAGACAGGAAAATAAAACGAAAATAAAACGAACCTATGATATTTTTTAATCACTTGGAGCTGGCTAATTGATAATGTTGCCCATACTGGCTGCGTACTTTTGATCTCAACATCAACACAAAGTAAGTTAAAGTCGTTACTCTATTAAATTTACAGGTTAAGATGATCTGCTTTAAAATCACACAGCACGGCTGCTACTTACAGGTTACTGTTGGGGCTGCATTGCTAATAAAGATGGAACTGCTCCTCTCTTCAGTCTCTTTAGTGGCAAACGCTAAACAAAGCTGCTTGCTGTTGTTCAAGGTTTGAGAGGCTGTCCATGACAGTTCAGTGCCGACATTCCTAGAAACAAATTTCTCCACATAGTAATTTTCATTGCATATTTGTCACCATTTTCGTTGCTGTTGCTTCATTGTTGTACAGAAATTTTGGGGGTGTAAATATTAAAGAGTCAAGTTACATAACAGTTTAGGATTTCGGAATTGGCTCGTTCTCCTGTTCACTTTTACTAACGCAGGATTTTTGTATCTGAAGGAGGAACAACAGTGTTCAAGGTTCTGGATATGCCAGTTCTATGTATCAAACTTTACTTATTCAGCTATGACAATATAAATACAGTTTTCCATTTTATATAACCTTTGAGGTTATACATTGGTCCCCACGGTGAAGGTCTATAAAAAGAGACAGATTTGGGGAAGAAGCTTCCACAGAGGCCCCGGATCAATCGGCCTCAAAGGACGAGATGTTGGGGTCAGTAGAAGTCGATTAGAATTGATAGCAATTAGAAGGTTATTAAAATGACCCTTGTCCTTTTATAATGTGGTGGATTTACATGGACCTCTAAGCATAGCTACCCCCTGCTGAAGGAGAGAGAGATAGATAGATAAAGAGAGAGAGAGGGGGAGATAAATCTGGTAGGGAAAAACAGGAAAGATAAAAGACAGCTGCGCTCTGTCACTGCGCCTGACGTTTATGTGAAGAGATAAACAGGAGGATTATGACGATCTGATCGCAAGTTCCAGCCTGGGCCAACCTCACACACTCACATATACGCACACAGACACACGCACACACACACACACACCGGCACAGACGCACACACAGGCACACAGGAGGAAACTGTCAAAAAGCTCTCATCAGAGCAGAGACGTGTACATGTTTATCTAGAGGATAGCGTCGGGTTTAGGCAGCTGTTTTTAATCTGCCTTTGATCAAGTATGCATGTGCGTGTGTGTGTGTGTGTGTGTGTGTGTGTGTGTGTGTGTGTGCGTGTGTGTGTGTGTGTGTGTGTGTGTGTGTGTGTGTGTGTGAGTGTGTGTGTGTGTGTGTGTGTGTGTGTGTGACGCAAGCATACATACAAAATAACTGAAACACCATATGAACCACTCATCTTAATTTGCCATTTAATTAGAAACACCTACAAGTATCTAGATTTTGTTGCCTTCCAGTTACTGACTGTAGCCATCTGTTGCTGCCAAACTGTGGTAGTCTCCCTTCAATCCCCTACACCCTTATTTTTGCGAGGTGGGGCTGGGGGGAGGGACGGACCAGGCCTCATTGCCAACCCATCTTTACGGCTCTCTATACTGTCGGTGGCAAAGATACAGAAGACTGTATTTATCACCACTTGAGCACTTTGTATGGGCTGCATCTTAGGGGTGCGCTGTTTGTTATGGGACAATAATACATTTATAAAAAAATCCTATCCTTCGAGAATATGAACATGTGTCTTTTACATAGATCTACCGTCCGTTTGTTTTCCTGTTTTCTTTTTGTGCCAATCATCCTCTAGCCCATTATCAACAGTCAGTTTTATTTTTAGTTGTGCAGCAACCAATGGTGTGTAGTCAATAGTTGTAAAGCTACAGATTGCACTTATACAGTAATGTGTAGTGTTTTGTTTGATTTAATGTATGTGTACCAACAGCCATCAAACAGACATTTTAAGTACCAAAGACAATACTTACAGATTAAGTATCCCCCTTTTATCCCCCAATCAGTTATTTAAACGAGTAGTCTGTTTAGATAAGTATAGATGTAGCAGCTTTTACAGTATTTATGCAATGGAAGGAGCATTGTGTAGCAAGTGTATTGTTGTGGCTTGTTGTTTGTTGTTAAAGTTTTTTTCTCACTTTCTAATAAAGCAGCTGTGATGCAAGAACAATTTTTGACAATAAAGTATTTAGTATCATATCGTAGTAGATAGAGAGGCACTGAGAAAAAAGCTAAATCTGTATAAAAACTGATTACTAGTCTACACAAAATACACTAAATACATTTATTACAGCATATAGGCTACAGTGCCATGAAATCCAATACACTTAACAACAAAGAACAGTTCATCATCAAGGGTAATACATTACACTATTTCTACTTTAGTCCTGCTGAACTACAGGCTACAGATGGCGTTAGTGTACTAGCACAATGTTCTTCATTTCTCTTGTGAACTATTTCTTATTTCCATACCATTACAATAGTATTTGGTAATGTACCAGTTGAACTTCTTCTTATAGTTAAGTTTATTCATTGTCTTAATAACGTAAATACACACAGTACAAATCTCTCACCTCCTTTTGCAGTGATAAGTTAATGAGATAATGGGGCAAAAGAGAGTGGAAGGAAGAGCAGGTTGCTTGGGGTTAGCTGTTAACCTTTAGCCTGGCATGGAGACCAGCCAGCTTTTCATGCACACCGCCGAAGGCACCCCTCACTCTGCCAGCTGTTAAATGTGGACGTTCAAGGGGTATACTACTGTTAATGTACAAAGTAGGCTAACTGAAAGAAGCAGTATGTCAAATTCATACTCTACACAGTCCTTCCTCCATTTACTTACCAGTCTACTCATCAAGACAGTCAGCAACACCAATGTTCACTCTTATTTTGCTGTAATTTAAGTCACTTTTCTTTGTTTTGAATGTGTTTTCTTGCCGAGAGCAGGCAGCCCCCTCTTCTTATACACTCATGTAGGGGCTGAAGGCAGACTTAACACTACACTGACTCATTATTGCCTCCTGAGGTAGAAAAAGATGTTACGAGACAGGATGGGACACAGCTTCAATATATTTTTCTGCAACACGATACACAGACGACTTTGCCATTTCGACAAAACTGTTGTTTCTTTGCATCATTTTACTAATTTTGTAATGTTTAAAACTTAAAAGCTGACATGTTTATTACCTCATCTTACATATTGTCCCTTTAACCATGCAATATTGGTATATTTAAAAAATGTATATGCACAAACGCAATGTAAGTTGATTTATATCTGAAATCCTGATTAAGACGTTGGGTCAAAGTCTTTGGCTTTAAATTTGCAAGGGACTAAAAAAAATTATTGCTAGGAATGCCAAGCATTTTCAGGGTAAGGCAAGATTATTAAGAGGGAACACAACATGATTTTTTAACTATGCTGCCTTAAGGGCTCCATATGTTTCTGATAGAACGTGCAGTGTGAGTTTTTTTAATGCTGTGTTTCCAAAATGTGTACAGGCTGTATGTTTGCTTGTAAGTATGAAGCATTAAAAGAAGCATACACAATATGTATGTGTGTGTGTGCGTGTGTGTCACCCTCTCTGAGGACCTCCTTTTGCCCCTGAGAGGCTCATAAAGCAAGGGCGCGTGGAGCAGAAAATTGAAAGCATCTCTGAGGTGTCACAACTCGCCCCAGGCCACAGATAAAACACCCTGCCCAGGTCACACAGGCCACACACACACACACACAAACACACGCACGCACCATTCGTTCCTCAGTCCAGTGCTCGGCATCATTATGTGACAAATTTCATCATTTAGTCATAACAGTGCGACCTGGACAGGATCTGCTCCAGCAGTCTAAACTCCATCAGCCCCCGTTCACAGCACCTCAATAGAGTGACCTCTCACTTAATGCAAGGTTACATTTCCTACTCCAGCCGTTTCCACAGCGCACACACTCTCTCCGAGCATGCGGTGTGTTCACACTGAGAAACGACACAGGATGTTCTGCACTTACCAGCGGTGCTAAAAAAACTCAAAGTTAGGGTTTTATCACTCAGTCCATCGAAATGAGGGGATACATTCTGCAGAAAGTGCAGCTTGTGAATTCCAGTATATACCAGGCGTGGAAGAAGAAGATGAGATGTTTTACTCTGAAGAACAGATTTAGACAGAACTCTGTCAGGGTTAGGGTTAGGGTTTTACAGAACTGCAGAAAACCTGAAAACAAGCACATATATATATATTAGCCCCACCCCCAGCAGTTTAGCCCCGCCCATTCATGCTGAAGCTAGTCCAGACTGCTTTTTAACAGGGTCATTTGTATATATCAGTTGTAATGGTACAATATTCTTTAACTATGAGTGGAATAAATACAGACTAGAAATGGTAATAAGAATGATTATGAGCAGAGCTCAGTGAGAAAGTATATGATATAAGGATGATGTGGAAAATGAGCCTTTGTAACACATTTCATGTTCTTTCTTGAAAATGTAACTGAGTAGACGTATTCAGATCTCCCATCAACCCTGCTTTCTTCTTCTCCCTCTCTTTCTCTACTTTCCTTTTCCTCTGTCTTTCTCTCTCAAATTCACCTCTGCTTTCTTCCCTTCTTTCTGTCTCTCTCTCACATCACTCCTGCTTTCTTCCCCTCTTTCTGTCTCTCCTATCACTCCTGCTTTCGTCCTCTTTTTCTCTCTCCTATCACTGCTTTTTCCTCTTTTTCTCTCTCCTATCACTCCTGCTTTTCCTCTTTTTCTCTCTCCTATCACTGCTTTTTCCTCTTTTTCTCTCTCCTATCACTCCTGTTTTTCCTCTTTCTCTCTCTCTCTCTCCCATCACTGCTTTCTTCCCCTCTTTTTCTCTTTCTTTCCCATCACTCCTGCTTTCTTCTCTTCTTTCTGTTTCTCTTTCTACCATGTCTCCTGCTTTATTCCCCTCTTTCTCTATCTCCCATTGTTCCTGCTTCCTTCCCCTCTTTTTCTCTCTCCCATCACTGCTTTATTACCCCCTTTTCTTTCTTTCCTATCACTCCTGCTTTCTTCCCCTCTTTCTGTCTCTCTCTCCTATCACTCCTGCTTTCTTCCCCTCTTTCTGTCTCTCCTATCACTCCTGCTTTCTTCCCCTCTTTTTCTCTCTCCCTTCGTTCCTGCTTCCCTTCTCTCTTTTTCTCTCTCCTATCACTCCTGCTTTCTTCCCTGCTTTTTCTCTCCCATCACTCCTGTCTTCCTTTCTTTCTCTCTTTCCCATATTCTCTTGCTTTCTTTTCCCTTCTTTCTCTCTCTTATTCTCTCCTGCTTTCTTTTCACTTCTTTCTCTCTCTCTCATTCACTCCTGGTTAGGTGTTGAGCTCCGGAGTGGCAAGGTGACATTGTGCATCATATCAGCATTCCACAGTAATCCCCCCTCTATACCTCTATACCCCTCTCTCTCTCTCTCTCTCTCTCTCTCTCTCTCTCTCTCTCTCTCTCTCTCTCTCTCTCTCTAACTCTCTCTCTTTTCTCTCTCTCTCCTCTCTCTTTCTCTCCGTCTCTCTCTATCTCTCCTGAGAGTAATTACTTCCTGCAGACTGAGAGGCTCAATTTGCCATAAAAGAACAAGAGCCTCAGGTAGCGTGGGTGAAACTGAGAAACAGAGAGAGAGAGAGAAAGACTGAAATAGAGTCTGAGCGAGAGCGAGAGTGAAAGAGTAATAGAAAACGCTTTATTTGAAGGCTGCGTAGGGACTACATAACGCGTAAGCGTCACATAATGCGTTTTTTAAACAATATTTAAACAGTATTTATCTTTGAAGGCCCTTTTCAACTTTGGCAGAGTTTTTTGGGAGCAGTGAACGACAAACGTCCTGCTGTTGAAGTCCAGACGAAAAAAAAATCAAGAGTGCAGAGCATTCTCCCGCCTTCTTCAACCATAAATAAACAATCCACTCTGCCGAGTGTCTCTTCTGATAATCATACCTCTTCACCGGTAATGCTGCCACTAGGCTGAGGGTGGCTTCATGCTGCTGTTGGTCATGTACCGATATGAGGGGCAGAACAACACTCTTCACAAAGCAAGCATGTGAAAGCAGTTAAAGGCACAGTAACTAAAACAACCTGCTTATTTGTTGGTAGTTGGAAAATGGTCCTATGAAAAGGAATGTGACTACCCTTAAGTAGTTCCCTGTTTCCAGAATAATGCTTCATAACTGTGTTATAAACAGAGCAACTGTCCATCACTGAATAAAGAAACTGAATAAAAGCACAGGAGAAAGAAATGCTTTGTAACAAGCGACTTCAAAAATACATCTTTTAAAATTCTTGACAAAGACAAACTCCACAGGTTCAGTAGAGCGCGTCGTGCCCTTTCTAATGAGCCCTGGATCGCATTGCTAGCCTACAGGGAACCAGAGTTATGAACACTGGAATCTCACTAATTTGTGCCCGAGTCAGAGAAATTCAGAGTACCATAAGTTGGTGAAAATAAAGAGTAACTAACTTCACAGGATTATAGGACTTTATGCCCTCTCTCCCACAACCCTCCCTATGACTTTTTTTGCTGCAGTCTTAATGAAACCAGAATTAATGTGTAATATCTGATCTTTCAAGCACTGTAGATCGGCAGGGTACTGGTACTAGCCCATTCCAGTAAGCTAATGGGTCACAGTGCTAGATTCAGAAAACCAGAGATACAGACCGGACATCTCTAGGCTCCTCACCTATCGTCTTCTTTGTGGCTCCCTTGTTGAGAGTGCCATAATCAGGTGATCAGCGATTGGTCAACATAAGCTCAAAGCACCATGGAGCAGTGAGGTTGACCAGTTGACTAGTCTGTGCAAGTCCTAGTGGTCAATAGCAGGATCTGTTCTCAAATTTCACTTCATAAAGACCTTAATCAATGCTTATGTATGTGTTAAGAAGTTGCCACGTTAGTAGCCTTCAAATGAAGTGTTCCCAAAAAACTTGATCCATTCCGTCTTCCTCAAACACTCAATCTCTCTCTGTCTTCACTTCTAGCTTTCAGATACACTCTATCAGGTCACAAGGGAGGATGGCAGGGTGTAAACGGAGCTGATTGAGTGAAGCTAATGTTGTATGTCTGTGTGTGTGTGCGTGTAGCAGCTGGCCGACCCCGCCCGTGCTCCAGCCTCTTATCTCTGGTGAAGAATGAGATTCCCCTGACAAGAAAAGCGCCGCACAACGTTTTAATAAGGGCCCCACCGCGGGGAGCTCATAACCTAGCCGCTCTTTTGATTTGATTCATACCAGAACGACAGGCGTGTTAATAATTAATTGCGAGTAAACAACAGTTTGTAAAGAGGTTCTGTGCGGGCCGGGGGAAGCTAATTGGCTCATTAAGGCTCGACACTGAGAGGGGAGTTAGACCCTGGCCACAAGCCTGAGGAGCCACCAGGCCCAGGCCAATTACGGCCTAATAAAACACACACGCCTCACCGTCCCCTACTACTCGCACACACCGGGAGGGCGTGAGCATCCACGCACACAAGTGTGTGTGTGTGTTTGTGTGAATGAGAGAATGCTGACAGTTGTCCGATCACTCTTTATGAGTCTCAAATCCTCAGAAGGCTGCCTACTTCATAACACATGCATAAGCACTGAATACCATGAGAATCCATGAGCTGCTTATGCCAGCATTCGCATTTTATGAAGCATATGACGTCGTAGTGACACAAATGACACCATGTGTAACATTATTATTATTATTATTATTATTATTATTTAGTGGTTAAGACAAAGAAATTATATACATATATCAGGAAACTACTATCGCTACTGATTTGCCTTTATTAGATCTTAGATTTTCATCAATCTCCTGTCTGTGTCTGCACATTCACACTGCTGTATGTGCCTCCAAGTCAGAAACTGCTTTAACGCAACAAAATTTGTTGAAACTTTTTTGTCTTTTTCCTCATACAGACATGTTTGTAGCCTAACAGAGCTAACGCAGTGTTCTAACTGAAGTACATTTTGAAATACACGTTTCTGGTGCTGTGGCAGCCTGTAGTGTCTAGACAGACTTAGTCATATATTACAGCTACCAAATACACTGAAATCCTGCTAATGCTGACTAGGTCTGTGACGATAACCACATAACCGCAATACCTCAATACCGTGGTCATATGGTGCTTACCACAGGGTGGAATCATGAAAGCTGATTTACTGTCAGTAATCACGCTTGCCGTTTATTTATTACTTTAATAACAGCTCTGTAAGTGAGATGAAGACGACTAGGCTGTAACGTTAGCTGAGATCTGTTTCTTTGTGTACGTTTTAAACGATGTCTGCTGTAGTTTTCTGTCTCTCAGTGTGGCTTTAAGTGAACAGTGCTTACCACTACGTTGGTGCTCCAGACTTGAGTATTCATACTGTATTTATAGTCTTCTTCTTATACTTATCATTATGACTGAAAGGCATTCAGTCCCGCGTTGGCAGGTTGGGATGGTAAATTGGCAAACCGCAGGGATTTGTTGTGTTATCACTGCGGTGAGAAAAAGTCATGCCGTCACAGGTCTAACCCTGACCAAATATTAAAGAAACAAACCCATTCTTCTTAAATCTCTGAAATGTTTCAAGTTGAGCTTTGTTTTAAACTGCAAGAAATAACTTAACTGTTTACCTAACTGATAATGAACAGAACTTGAATATATGTGTGTGTGTGTATATATATATATATATATATATATATATATATATATATATATATATATATATATATATATATATACCTGTGCTTATTTCACACTCTAGCCACTAGTTTCACTGGCCTGGAGGAGTTTATGGAAAGTAAACACGCCTGTGTATCTTTTTAAGACATTTATCTAAACTAGGCTTGTGTGTAGCAACAAATTTCTCCAGATTTTCCTCAGCGCCTGTTCACTGCTGGAACATGTAGCAGGAGGTAAAGGACAAACAGCTTCAGACATCTTCTGGAAGATGATGGTACTTCTGATTGTCCAAAGAATAGAATTAAAATAATCACTCCGGATGGATGTTTTACGGGAGGCAGTGATTGTCTGAAAAAAACAAAATACCAGCCACCAGCGTGAATGGCCTATTTCACGTTATGCTTCATATCTCCTGTGAGAGGGCAGAGCTAAAAGTGGATGTATCTCTGCCGTGCTACGGCAAACCGAGAGTGGATGCCACTGAAGTCAGTCGCGTGACAGCATGTGGATGAAGCGTGGGTATAAAAGGAGCTTGGCACATCCTTGGGGACCTGGCTTTTCTCACTAGGAAGCCTGGCAGTCATCCACTATTCACATAACCATGTTTACATAAGTAACCAGCGTTCAAGAAGGCAAATTTCACCGAAAGGTTTCCTGCATGAATGGAAATCATATTTGTATATATATGCACATACAAATATACATACAATTTTGTAGTTCCATTTTTCAGTTGTTGAAATAATTTATCGATTCAAGCCCTTCAGAACGTGTGTAAATTTCATGATGAATAGATCAAAAGAAATTATGATGATAATTTTGCATTAAAAAGTCTGGGTATATTAAACTAGCATTAAAAGCAAAAAATGCTTTTCCTTCTGCTGTAAAGTTATTCATTTAGATATAAAAAGGTTTGGACCAACAGTACACTGTAAAAAATGGGAGTTCTAACTTTAAAAAATTAGTGTTCGGGCTTGGTTTAAAATGTTTTAAATATATTTTGTTTCTGGGCACAAGAATTATAAATAAATGTTGGTGTCAGTTATTACAGTTACTGTGATATATATATATATATATATATATATATATATATATATATATATATATATATATATATATATATATAT